>CM029618.1:3219308-3729308 GCA_017311315.1 Dendrocalamus latiflorus
TTAAAATAGTAAAATATTATTTAATGAGCAAGGGTTTTATCATCCATAAATTTCACATTAAAATAATTCAAATTCTACCTATGCCTTGTTATAGAAATCACCCATGAAATATAGCTCCATTAACCGAGAGTACGACGTATATGAATAACATTTATTATACTTTAGAGAGTTTTCCAATTTTACTCACAAGATATCTCAGACCCATAATGTCAAACTATACACACACAACTTGATAGTGTGCGACTGAGCTGAGACAACAAGGTCGTTTCACTGCTCTTTTTCGTTCTAGCTAATGCCCGATAAACTTGGAGCCATTCAACCACCATCGGGTATCCACTGGCAAATACGAAATGTGCATCCCGATATTGAGTGGATTTATCGTTGTGAAGATTGGCAAGTAGCACAACCAGCCTAACTTCCATCTCGCCCCTTTTTCCTCACGAGCCAGCCAAACGATCTTAGGTTAACACCATCTTGTAGATATTCAATCGAATCTAGTGGTGTACTAGGCTAGGTTGATAAGTCAAGCTTGTGGTTAAATGAGTTCTATGTTATTTACTTAGCACAAAAGTTTAGTCCTTATTTACCACAGACGAGACTATTATTCACATATCACGTGCACACCGGCACCAAACCACCATATCCAAACTAGAACCTCAATCTTCAGGTGAGGTCATGGCTCCAACCATCTAGTGGTTGCCTAATAATAAGCCTCGACCTTTAGTTTTGTTTCAAAATTTGCTGGTACTGGACCGGATAATCCTTAACAATATTGTAGATCACTTATATTTTTCTAACATATCTACTAATTACCAATGGGTGAGTTCATAGTATAATAACACTTATGGTTGCAAAGGTGAATATGGCTTACGAGAGTATGACTAGGTTTTTTAGTGGTTGGATCTAACTATTTATTGTATCATTATAAATTGTTATTTTATGTAAATAACAGTGCTCAAATAATATAAATAAAAGTAATAATAAATAAATAATATGGGAACAACATGGTAAAAGACATGTGACTTGTCCCCTTATTCAGGGTCTTCGATCACTTCTTCGTAGGCTTCAAGTTTGACACCATCTACTTCAGTTGCTCCAGTAGCTTCTTCGTTGGTCAACTGTCGAATCCGTATATTAGTGTAAAAGAATGAATACAAATAAGTCCCCGCTTTGCATATTGCAAGCTGGGAATAAAGTAAAATAAAAATCCAGAAAAAGATATAAGAGAATGTGGGTTTAGGCAGGTAGGGTTTAAACTAAGGTTGGTTAGATTGAATGGGATTGAAATGGGATAAACAGGCTCGAAACAATTAAAACAAGTATAAACAAGGTTATCGGGTTCCGGATAAATGGTACAGGTCGAGTGAACAGCACCGGGTCTGTACTATTCCTAGCGGGTCATGTTTGGTGGACATTATGGGTTGGGGTAAGATTAACGGTTTGTACATTGTTGGGTTACCAGTGAATAGTGTTGGCTGAGCTATGAATAGTATTGAGCTGAACAATATGGTTTGGCCTAGTTTGGCCGATTGGGCCAAGAGTTGACTCGGGCTAGCTTTGCCAGCCTGCCTTGGTAGTCCAGGGAGCACGTGGCTCAGCTCACTCTAGAACGAGATGGAGCTTGCTTTCATGGCGGCCAAGACAAAGGAGGTGGCGGTGGCGCCAAATTTGGCAATGACGACGGTGGACGACGGTGAGCACTAACAGGATGCGAGCAACCCATTTTAGACACACGTGAGGGCAGTGATGGCCTAGAGTCGGCTAACAGCGGCAAAGCTTGGCCAGAACAGGGGAACGACACGCGGAGCTACTGCGATGCTTTGACCAAATTTGGCGGCAGTTTGAGCATCAGTGTGATGAGTGGAACTCAATGGTGCTGTTGGCTTGGCTTGGGGTGATTTGTGTAAGGCAGGTGATGGTGGCCGTGGGCGGTGCGGCGATGACACACGGCGTCATGCGAGTTTGGGACAACGAGGCTAGGCAAAAAGCTAGGGGATAGCTTTGTGCTGGTAAGTAGATGCTAAGGATGTGGCTAATTTGGTAAAAGTGAGGACAGAGATAAGGAACTGGGAGTAGAGCTCACTGGAGGGGAAAGCCAGCCGTCGGCCACGACGACGCGGCATGACTGGAGATGGGGTAGAAGAGATGGTGGTGGGTGTAGGGTGGTGAGGAAAGTGGATGAGAGAGTCGCAGAGCTTAGCTATATAGGAGGTGAAGGCGGTAGCATCAGTAGCAGCGTGAGACGAGCTCGACACGTGAGCAACGTGACAGTCGTATGGTTTTTGTGGGTGAGTAGGTGGTGCTGGCGGCATAGGAGTCGACGTTCCTCTCTGGAGCGAACGTGCGAGGTGGCGGTGAAAAACAATGGCGAGGCGACGTGTCAAACAGTTGGCAGCGTGGTTTGGCAGTGGTGCAAATCGACGTCAAGGACAGTGTGGTGCTAGAGCGGGCAGTGTTTAATGCAAGGTGGCGCAGGTGTTGGCACAATTTGGCTTGAGTGAAGGCAATCGCAGATTAAGGCGGTGCGACGCGAGGCAAGCGGTAACAGGGAAGGAAACGGACAACAAGAAGGCATCTTCTTAATGTGGAAAGCATAATTCCAAAAAAAAAAAGGAAAGCAGATTTTTGGCTGAAATTTTCGGATTTGATAAAAAAAACCCTCCAAATTTAAATACAATTCGCTTAAATTTAAAATTTTGAAAATTTTAGGGTATCGCACACATCGTCTGCCTACCCGCGGTTGCACATGCTATGGTAGAGGAGCAAAAAACGCAGCACGAGGTCCGCCAACTAGGGCTGTAAACTAGCCGAGCTCGAGCGAGCTTGGCCTTCCAGGCTCGAGCTCGGTAGAAGCTCAAGCCGAGCTCAAGTTGGGGTCCGAGCCTGGACCTGGACTCGAGCTCGGCTCGGCCTAAGCTCGAATAGGCTCGAGCTCGGCTCGTTGAAGCTCGATAACAATTAAAATAATTTATTAAGCACTATTTTTCAATAATAAGAAAATTTTAAGTTCGAGATCGGCTCTAATAAGCTCGATAACAGTCAAAATAATTCAAATACACACTAATTTTCAATAATAAGACAAACTCGAGTTCGGCTCGAGTAAACTCGGTAAGAATTAATATGTATTACTATTTAAGCTCGAATCGGGGCTCGCAAGCTATTCGAGCTCGGCTCGGTGAAGCTCGCGAGCTCGAGATCAAACTCGAGTTCGGCTCGTTTAAAGTTCGAACCGAGCTCGAATAGAGCCTAGAATGAGCCAAACTTGAGTAGCTCGCGAGCTTCGAGCTTTTTTTACAGCCCACTACCAACTAGGATGAATTTTAGAGCCTGTTTACCTCTACGTTGCCTCGATAGTCATGTATAGTTAATTCCGCTCTGTGAAAATATTACTCCAAGAAAAATCTTGTAGTTGCGAAATGTTTCTTTCGTTTCATCAAGGATGCATCCCATCGGCCGGAAACCGTGGCCTGCTCTCATAATTTACATCGATCTTACGACCATAGTACAACTTTCCGATCCACCGTGCGCGCTCCAACGTTTTCAGGAATCTAGGGGTCTGATAGGAATAGACTAAATAAGACATAAAATAATAAAAAATAATTAAGAACTCGACACAAAGATTTAGAGGGAAAAATTCTTATGGAAAACTATGAACGTATGATTGGTGAAATCACTATATGAAGGAAAAGTTATATAACACTTTTGGTATATTATTTGTGCATTGGCATTGCATGAGTCTCTCTCTACTGAGATACTTATAAAGGATATAAATAGCCTTAGGAAATAATTAAGATTCCTAACTAGTTCAGAATCATGTACCAGTTAGTTAATGAGTTTTAGTAGGATTTATTGACTTGTGTTTTTCCCTTTTGAGTGAAGCCTACTCGAACTCTTCAAGTGATTAGATCTAACTAGATTCGAATCACATAATACAACAAAGAGTCTTTGCAGCGGTACTGCAGAAGGAGATGAGCGGCAAGATGAGGAGGCTCCATGCTGCTGGACAGCAATGACAAGAGCATCCTTCTCAACAAGTTCGGTCTCCTTGGGTACTTGCATTCCTGGTTGACCATGAGGTTGCCATTGACAGTTTGACACCACGATCTATCTCCATCTTAATCAGAGGAGAGAAAAAGGATGACGACGATGGTGGGTGATGATTTACAAGGATCAATGATGACGAAGATGCAGATGAAGAGGAGGAACTACCATCTTGCCCAATGCCCAAGAGCAAAATACATGGAATAGGAGGCACGGGGAATAATTGACCTCTGCAACAAAAGAGATGCTAGATTGAGTTTCGAATATAATGAATTGGAGTATTAGTAATAAGTGGCGGATCTAGAACAAAAATGACACGGGGCCTTATGCTTCATGTATATACTTATTAACGCATCTATCAATAATGTGGTAGATAGTAATATATTCTAAATTTTGTAATATCAACTAACTTCATGACAAAATTCAATGTTAAATAACTGTTTGGCAAAAAACAACATCTAGCCTTATTACCTATAAAATAGATAACAAAAACAATAAGTGAGTAAAATTTCAAGTAAAAGAATTATAGAATAATAGAATAAAGTGAAGCAAATTACATTCATAGTTGGTTTAGACGACTTCTTAAATTCTATAAGCGATCTATTATAAAATCATTGGTAACTCACTTTATTTCACGTTTCTCCACATAGCAAATAAGACTATCACTCATGAGCTGATCACTAATGAAGTTGCGTAAAGCTGTTTTCACAATTGTTATGGCTGAAAAGCATCTCTCAACTGTAGCAGAGGCGATAGGCAAAACTAGTGTTAACTTCAAAAGTTGATAACCAAAAGATAGTAAAGGTATTTCCTTGTTTCAACCATTACATGAAAAAGTTCCTTAATGGTCTATATGTTGGATAATCTATCATCCGCTCGCACATCAGTAATATAAAGGCAAAGATGATGGTTGAGATCCTCAAATCCCTAGAATTAAAATCACTGGGATAAAGGTTAGTTAGCCTCATCAAAAGGTCCAAATTAAAATCATAGAATGATATATGTTTTTCTTTTCTTTTTTCTTCTGTTTGTCAACGTGTTTAAACCTTATTTCTTTTAGATAGATGTAGTTCTTGCATGTTGAGATATTAGTTTTTGGTATATGAGACACATACTTTGTAAGCCTGGATTCTAAGCAATAAAAACTAAAACAGGTGTGGGGCCTGTGCCCCCTATTTCTCAACGTGTGTCGGCCCCTGTCAGTAATAATGGTATATGAGAAGAACAGTACGAATATTTCTATGCCTAATGCCTTTAGGCTTTATCTAGCTACTTCACCATGATAAACACAGCCCTCCGCCTTCTTCCCCACCGCCATGCAGCAAAGCCCACCTTCCAACTCCACGTTTTATGTATGTCCAGTTACCCTACGCCCATTAAGAGCACGTCCAAAACTTGAGTTTTTGATATATTTGACACTATTTGCAATGGTATTTATAAAAATAGCTGTATGTCTATCATATTGACAAAAATATTATTTTTGCCACCCGTGGCCAGGCGGCAACGCGGGGGAGCTGACGCGTAGGCCCCAACCACCCGCTGGCGGGACGGTAGGATGCTTGCCGCCCAGTCATCGGACGGCAAGAAACCTATCACCACGCCTCAGCTCAGCACTACCTGTCGTCCCATGGCTAGACGGCAGGTGATTAAGCCGGCTGATTAGCCAGCTTAATCGCCTACCTATTTTTTTACATATTGTTTATTTGAAATTTTGAATATACAAAATGAGCTCAAAAAATTATAAAATTTTATGTGCAATCTCTTGACATAACATACTTGGCTGTATAATTGTTTTGTAATTTTATCCACTGTGAATATTGTTCAAAATTTTGCACGATTTTGATATTAAGATCAATTAATATGATAAATTTAGAACACATAAAATTTCTAAAAAATTACATAATTAGGTCGACTGTGTCGGGAGGCTTAACATAACTTTTTGTAATTTTTAGAGCTCGTTTGCTATATGTAATAACTTCTACAAATATCAAAATCTTATAAATTTTTAAGCAACATTCAAAGTGGATAAAATTGTCAAAAAAATGACACAAAAAAGTACATTGTGTTGTGAGGCTACGCATAAAATTTTATTATTTTTTAAAGTCATTTGCTATATTTAAAAATTCAAATTAATATGATGTAAAATCACGAATTTAGGTAAGTAATTAAACCGGTTAATTAGCCGGTTTAATCACGTGACGTTTTGTGGGTGGACGGTATGTGGCCTGCAGTCTGGTGGCCAGACGGCAGATGCCACGTGCCCCCTTCGGAGTACTGCCGTTCGGTGACTGAACGACAGAAACGCTATTTTCATCAATAGTATATGCATATAGTTACTTTTGTAAATATGTGTTTAAAAGGCATTATGGGGGTGATCAACTCGGCTTAAAAGCTCATGGCTTATGGCTGAAAACACTGTAGCTGGCTGAAAAAAACACTGTAGCTGACAGAGGCTTATTTCGCATAATTAAATTTAAAAATATTTAAAAATATAAAAAATTTGTTAGCCCATTACGTATAATACAAACAAATACGGGGAAAAAAAGAACCGGCAAAAAAGCTCAACAAAAAGCCAAAAATTCAGAAAAAGACGAAACTTATGAATAGTGACAAATAAGCCATGAGCACTGTAGCATAAGCCATGTTAAAAATATATGACAGAAATTCCGCAGCCTTTGCCAGCCTGCGGGTGCAGTTGCTGTGGTAGGAGCAGACAGCAAAATTTAAGTTAGATCACGAACGGCCTTAATAATGCGTGGTTATCACGAAGCAAAGTCCACCATAAAATGAACGCCACTATAAAATCATGCACTTGTCCATGACGCTAACAACCGTTGGATGGATCGATGATACATTCCAACTAATTAGTAATTACTCTATATACGCAGCAGAGCAACAGTACTGCCTGCGCTGTCCGCGCCATTTTTTATGCGTCAGCAAGCGCTTCGAGGTCGAGGCGAGAAAACTTAAGAAACCCCCGTGTCAAACGATAAATTGAATCTAACATCATATCCTAGCCTCAATTTGCTTTTAAGGTATATTTACATTGACTTCTATAATATACATTTTCATATATTATAATATATTTTATATTTTATTATATTATAATTTTATAAGCCGTATGTTAGTGTAAATGTTATAGTACTTTACGGTACTCTTTCTTTCTTACATGATATATTATTATTTATAAGTTATTTCTATCAACTATTATTATTTGTTAGTTATAGTTAAAAATTATCGGAAAAACTACTATAGACATGCTCTTAGAAAACTCTGCACGAGCCACTATAGACATGCTCTTCCACCCTCCCTCACATCGATCGGCACGTATATATAACTAGCCTCATGGGCGCGGCGCCACGCCGCGCCAGCCACCGTGTGTACCGAAGTAAAAGAGACGGTAATCCGTGAGGAGTTTGTAAAAAAAAAATTTAAAAAATCGAGGGCACATGTGTATTTTCGAAAAAGGCAAAGGGTTTTTTCGTAAAAAACCGAGGGCCTGTACGTAATAAATGAGAAAGGTAAAGGGTTTTTTCGGAAAAAATCGAGGGCCTGTACGTAATAAACGAGGACCCGTGCGTAATTTAGAAAACCGCGGGGCGCTATCCTGCAAAAATTTCGGTGGAAAAAAACTTGCAGGGACTTATTCGCGAGGAAAAAGGACCTTTACGTAATTTTAAAAAAATATGAGGGAAGTGGCTCGGCCGGCCGTACGCAAATTCCTGCGCCACGCGCCGGCCGGCCGAGCGCTCGGGCGTGACGTGGCCTCGCGAGGAGGCCGGGACTCCGCGGGTCATTGGGGGTTCGGGATACACATCACAAGTCGAAGAGGATTGGCACACTTGCAACACTCTTACCCAGTACTCTTCAGAGAGAGAGAGAGGAGAGGAGAGGAGAGAGCCAGAGCAGCGAGTCGTGATGTATCGCAGAGTCGTCGCCTGGTTGCTCGTAGCCACCCTCCTGTTGAGTTATTGCGCCGCCCGAATCCGCTGCTCGCGTCCTCTAGGTACGCCGTATGCAAACGCGCGACATGTGCATCGTTTACCTCTGGAAAATTTTCAGCTTTGATTTGGACGACTAATGGATGAAGCTAGCGCATGCAGCTGGCGATGAGAAGATATGGGCTGAGAGAGCCTGCCACGGCGAGGAGGAGGTTGCTGGCAGAGGACGACGGTGCCGCCGTCGCCGCTGCCGAACAAGATGAAGGCCACGGCGGCGACCGCGCCCCCGCCGCCGAGGATGTGATCAGCTCGATTGCTCCTCCAGTTATGCTCCTTTGGACATGCACATGCCCGTACTCTACTAGCTCTCTCTAGCCCGTAGCATTGTTCCATGTACGCAAATTAATATGTTCTTTCGCTAGGGCATACGGTTGATACTGTTCCACTGTGTACGTATATACACACCGGTGTTTGGTTCGACCTTCGTGTACCGTTTAATCTGCTATGTAAAAAATGTTACTCCAAGGAAAGACTTGTAGTTTGCCCCAAACAACCGCCGATGCGTTCGTTTCACAAAGGATTAAGCATCCCGATGGCCCGGTTGCATCTGCCTAAAAGGGCCAGGCCAACAGCCCATTAACATCTAATCCGCCTTTGAGGAGACACGATACTCGACGTAATGACACGGATCGCACAAAGCCTAGCTCCTCCCATTATTGTAACTGAATAGCTTTTCGTCTGTTACTTCAAAAGAAAATTGATGGTAATGATTTATCTACTTCTCTTAATTTTGATAGTATCAACTCAACATGTTAGAATAATATAATTTATTTTATCTGTAACAAAGAACAGACATTTAGCTAGTAAGATTAAAAATAAGGCATCCATTGGCGGAGCCATCGTCCGGCGAGCCTCGCCGAGCAACTGCTCGGGCTCGCCGGCGACAAATGGAACTTCAGTGCATCCCGCCACGCCGGCAGACCACCATAGGAGCGAGCTTCCCAGGCAAACGTCGCCGTTGCGGTGTTGCTTGTAGGGTAGCTGGCCGTTTGGGCCGTTACATGGGTCAATTTTGCAGCCCGCACGAGGCACACCATGCGTCCCATCATTTGCCCCAAGTTCCTGACAGAAGTATGGAAGAACAATCGATCCCCACTGACCCACTCCACTCTGATTCCCTTCCTTCTCTTAGATTTCAGATTTTCAGTCACAGGAGGCGGCGTGCGGCGGCCGACGGGCAGCGGGTGACGGGCGGGTGGGGTGGCGACCGGCAAGGGGAAGTGGACTCGGGCACTCGGCGGACGGGCGGAGGCGCGACGGCGGAGCAGCGGCCGGCGAGACGACAGGCAGGTGCTCTGCAAGTGTTCACTAAAAGCGTTTAAGCTTCGAACCATTAACCGATCAATGTTTTCCTTTTTGGCAATGTTTGTTCTATGGATTGGCTGTGGCAGTTAGCCATCAATATCTTCCCTGTTTTCCATCGTTGTCAGGTTAGAGTGTTGTTTAGTGTTATTGATATCTTACCTGACTGCCTGGGTCAATTTGTCTAATGGTTGTGACAGTTCTATCTAGTAACAGGGTAACATGCTATGGCATCAACATTTCTAGGCATATGACTTTAGTCCTCTCTCTATTGATAAGGCAATTCAGGTAGTAGCATGCAGACAAAAAACATTCTGACTAGTTATCTGTCGCAATTGTTAACTGTTACACGTGACGGCGGAGGAACGACGAAGTAAACAAGATTAAACACAGAGACACACAAGATTTAACGTGGAAAACCCTCCCAATGCGAGAGGGAAAAAACCACAGGCGCCAGCCAGCAACAATCTTCACTATATCGGGGTGAGGTTACAACGCCGGGGATTACAACTCTAATCTGTCATCCCAAACAGCGGCTTACAGGATATATATATCAAGGAAACCCTAATTCGACTACCGCTCCGCTCCGGCCCTAAGCCTCCGGCGACGGGCCTCCGCTACGCTCCGTCCAGAAGCTGGCCTAATTAATGTATAGAATTTGGATCACAAATCAACATTAACTGCATTTCTGATACCGAAATTAGGTTTCAATCTTGCATCAAACTCATGTAAAACTTTGGGAAATTTATTTCAGCTATCTTTCATGGAGAGAGAATTTACCATTAGTCAACTGTAAATTACGATCTAGTAACTGTATGACTTCATTCAACTAGGCTTCTAAAACTGAAACAACTTCAGTTCTGAACAACATATCTGGGTGCTTGTACTGAATGATTGTTAGCACTTGTCATCATATTTGACTTCACAAGTCAATTCGTCGTATCTGGTTTTGGATTGTTTTCCCTGACAAAGTAGGAGTAAGAGCAACTCCAGCAGTAGCTCTCAAAACAGAGCCTCTACTTTTTATTTGAGGGCTCTCCCTACTTTTGAGGGCTCTATTTTTTGGGCTACACTCCAGCAGGAGCTCTCAAAACAGGACCCTCAAATTCGTTCTTAGAGGGGATGACACATAGGACCCACCCTCATCCTACTTTTGAGGGCCGAGGGGCAAAAAAACTCACTCCAACAGGGCCCCTACTTGAGCCCTCAAAAGTAGGGGCTCCATCCAGACCACCAGGAATGAGGGCTCGAGGGGGAGATTTGAGGGCCCCTACTTTTGAGGGTTCAAGTGGGGGCTCTGCTGGAGTAAGTTTTTTGCCCCTCAGCCCTCAAAAATAGGATGAGGGCTCAAGTAAGGGCCCTGCTGGAGTTGCTCTAAGGAACTAACTGCTAGTGTGAAGTAGATTTTGATTGTTAGCATTGTTGTTCATGCAGCATGCCCTTGCTAGAATTTATCATCGTCAAAGCTTTGGTAATATCGTACTGAGATACTTGTTGCCATATCTTTTTTTCCATCTATGGATATTTAAATGTGCGTTAGATTTTAAAATTATTGCGGTTATTAATTTTACTTGTGTTATATGTATATGGATTTATTCGCGCTTATTAGCTGTAGCTGGCTCGTCCAGGTTTCCATCATCAGCGATAAGTACATCCGGCTTTGGAGACGATGAGTCCAGAGATTCTGCCACATTTGCACGCCAACACAATTATTTTAGGCGTGGGAGTACCTTTCACTCCACATGACGATGTCTCTCGTCTGAATCGCTTTGCGATTGCGATTGCGATTGCTCAGTGCTCGTTGCACCTCCTCGTGAAGGAGATTTTGTCGCCTCGCGCTTCCACGACCACGGCTTCGCTGAGAGGCGGTGAGGAAGGTATGCATGCGGCTAGTAGGTAGCGACGTGATTGGAACTCATGCGCCATTAGAGATGTCGTTTTAGCAGCATGAGTCATTAGAGGAACGAGATCAACGTTGTCGAGCTTTGTTTATGAGATCAGGAGGAGGATGGAGGTAGGGGTGGAAACGAGCCGAGCCGAGCCGGCTCGAGCCAAGCTCGGTCTGGCTCGGATGAACAGTAGGCTCGACTCGGCTCGGCTCGTTTCCGAAACGAGCTACGCGAGGGGCTCGGCTCGGCTCGAAATGAGGCTCGAGCCGGCTCGCGAGCCCGAACGAGCCAAAATGGCTTGAAGTTAACAGAGCCACAACAGAGAGCAGAGAGACAACAGAGAGCAGAGAGAGCAGGCACATTCACGAAACGAGCCAAAATGGCTTGACTTAACCAAACAAGCCAAAATGGCTTGAATTAACCAAACAAGCCAAAATGGCTCGTAGATAGCAGAGGCACAAAGCATCAGCATCAGCAGCGGTTCTTGCACTGGATGTTGGTGCGCGGGGGCCGGCTCCCTTGCTGCTTCCTCCCCCATGCCCCTTTCTTCTCCTCCTCCCTCTCCATCCCCGCCGCTCCCGCTCCAAGCAAGACGGCGAGGCCCGCGCCCGCCAATGCCACGAGCGCGGCGACGCCGGATGCGGGCGGACTCGTCGCCCTGTTCTCGAGTGCCGTCGTGGCCGTGGGCGAGAGCGAGGCTGCGAGGGTGCAGGGGATGTCGCGGGGGCGGGGCCGACCGTCTTGGGGCTGGTTGGAGACAGCGACGGCGTCGCGGCGGGGAAGACCTTCGGGGCAGCGCTCGGGGAAGGCATGGGCGCTGCAGACGGTGGTGGCGGGGTGGCCGGGGAGGAGCAGTGGGACGGGGGAGCAGCACAGTCACTCGAAGTGGAAGGGGAGGAGGAGATCTGGAGACTGGAGAATTGGGGAAGAGACTGGGGAATTGGGGAAGAGACTCGAAGTGAAAGGAGACCATGCCATGCGGTGCGGTGAATTGGGGAAGAGACTGGGGAATGACTGGATGACTCGTGGAGTCTGCGGAGAAATGACATGAGCGAGCCAACGAGCGGCTCGCGAGCCCGCTCGGGCTCGGCTCGAAAATTTAACGAGCCAGGATAGGGGCTTGGCTCGCTTGTATATTAGCCGAGCTCGAGCCGAGCCGAGCCGAGCCGATTTCGAGCCCGAGCGGCTTGCGAGCCTCAAGCTTTTTGTCCAGCCCTAGATGGAGGCAAGAAATTTATGCTATTATTCCGGATCCCTTGGGCGTCTACCGCAGCCGAAAAGAATAGGCCGTACGTCCAGATGAGCCAACACATGGTTGGCTCGGAGAATGTTCAAAGTAATTTTCTGGTAGAATCAGTCGCAAAATTAAGGGGGTTGTCTGGATGAAGGGGAATTTGCAAGATTTTTTTGGGGGGGGGGATTTAGTCCGGGTATCTATTTCCAAACAGGCCGGAGCAGCTGGGACCTGGAATTGAACTGGTTTCCTCTTTTCTGCAGCTTGACCTAAGTCTGCTAAAGTCCTAATGTGTACACCGTCTAGTTAAAAGGGGAAAAGTTAGAAATAGAGGCGGGGTGGAGACATGGAGTCCATTTTGGTCACTTCGGGTTTTGATTCTAGCGTAACCTCTTGTATGAACGAATTAAATATCAATAGATTGTTTCGAAAATATTATTTTGATAAATTACTTCTCAACGGTAACAGGAAAACCGTTCTATTTTATTTATTCAAAAAAAAAGCCATAAACCAAAAAATAAGGCTTCAGTTCTACGACGTTGCGTGAGACACAGTCATGTATATGAGAAATCCACACCATAATAGTCCAAGATCCCTTCCTTGGTAATTAAGGCGCTTAATCTTTTTTTCTCCTTTGATCAGACGATCATTTGTAGATGTAGTGAACCGAACATTACGAAATGTTGAGGGTGTTCAGAAGATTATTTATAGATGTAGTCAACCAGACATTACGAAATATTGAGGGTGTTCAGACGATCATTTGTAGATGTAGTCAATCGGACATTACGAATTGTTGATGGTGTTCTTTTGAGCTACAGCTAATGACGTTTGGTTGTGTTTTTCACGGCAGTGGACGGTGGAGACGTTAATGTGAATGACACATACAATTTTAAACTTGAAAAATTATTTTAAAAATCTGTTTTAAGAGGTCGCTCTGTTTCGACTTTCGTTTTTTTCTTTCGAAAAAACAAAAATTAAAAAGAACAGCGCCGTTACCTGCCAGGCAAACGACCTTTTCACTGAAACGGCACAGCAGAGACCATGCACCCAAAGCATGCAAACCGTCAAGGAATTCACGACTTTTTCCTACGGATTTGCCGGTTCCGCTACATATGCCATCTTCGCTACAGATCGATCCAGCCACACCAGTACACCACTGTAGCATGGTAATGGCATATATCATGTTCCTAGCTAGCTAGCTGCTACGTACCCACCGGCCGGCCGGCCACCGCATCCCGCGACGTCGGCGTACGTCGACGGACCAAGGGAATTGCTATTTGCTAGCTAGGAGGCAGCCGCGGCGCCGGTGTCGACGGCGGCGCGGCAGAATGGGCATGAGCGGGAGGAGCCCTCGAGCCAGGGCAGCGCGCAGCCCCAGTGGAAGCGGTGGCCGCACGGGAGGTGCGCCAGGACGTCGCCGGCGCCGAACTCCTCCAGGCACACCGCGCACTCCGCCTGCTCCGCCGCCTCCCACCGCAGCCGGCTCCACCTCATCAGCCGCCTCATCACGCCCTTCTTCGCGTACACCTCCCGCTGCACGCCCAAAGCCACTGTCGAATCCCCTCCACCTCCTCCGCCGCCGCCGCCGCTTCCGTTGGCTCTGTGCAACTTCATGCTCCCCGTGCTGTGATGCCTGCAAAAATGGACTGCTTGATTAAGCCCTTCTTTTGCACATCGATCATACTGACAAAAACGTACGATTCTTAATTTGTGTCAACATATCAACATACCTCTTGATGACAGTTTCTCTCTTGCTCCTGAGCTTCTGGTCCAGCCGCTCCTTGGCCTCGCGGGCATTGCTGTCCAGCGTCCACCCGTGGATGAGCTCCATGACGCTACTCCTTTGCTGCAAATTCCCAAGAACTCAACCAATCACTCCATCGTATCCCATGAACAAGACCACGCCAAACAAACAGGCCAGTCGATTAATTGTATACCTTGCTTGAATTACCAGCGCCAACGGGGTGAGCACCGTGCCCGGTCGTGTACAGGCAGAACGAGGACCGCCTCGTGCCGCCGGCCGCCTCCGCCCCAGCCCCGCACTGCCGGAGCCGGCGCCGCCGCGCGCACTCCACTCCGGGGAGCATCCCGGCCATGATGACCATACCATACACGCACAGCCCCTCGCAGGCAGCTCGGCCACCACAAGTTCGTCGCAGCAACGACAGCGAGTAGTATATATATCTTGGGCGCGCGAGCCCACACCTAGCTGCGAGTGCGCTTAGGTGCACAGGATCTAGCCGCGGCAGTGAAAGCTATGTAGGCGCCGGCCATTTGGGGAAGCAGCAGGGGCAAGTGCTCCTCCATCTCCTCTTCTTGCCTCTGTGCCTCTCTCGTTCGGATCGATGTGGGAGTGTGAGTAGCTAGTAGTAGCTTTTATTTGCAAGGCTCCTCAACGCTGCGCCGTTCAATCCAGTTTAGGCTTCTAGAAGTGAGAAACCGAAATAATTTTTTTAATTTGGCCTTTTTTACTTTATTCATCATTTTTCTTTTTCTTTATTTTATTTTGTATTATCTATAAAGATATAATAGTATTTTTATTTTTTATTAAATATCTCGAAAAATACTAAAACCACTACCATACAATTTCAATCAAAGCAAACAGACAGAAATTGAAAGCCATGAGTTGAAGCCAGAATTTACGGCACCTTAACTGTCCTGGCTGATGCGCCCCCAACTACCACATCAGATGCTGCGGGATAGAATTATGGGCGTTGGGAAACCTACGTCTAGGTCTACAAGCACAGCCTATTGGTGGGCACCCTCCACATTAATCTATAAATAAGGATCTCCATTGTCATCTCTTGTATCATTTTGAGAAAGAAAAGTAATAAAGCAGAAAAATGAGCCTCTTATATCTCTGTGTTCAATTCTTACATTATTCTATTATTACTCTGTGTTTGATCCATCTACTTTGGTATAGAAGAAATCAATTAGACTGAATTTGTCAGGGACGGTTACTCAATAATAGGATCCTGGTGGGCCCATGGGATGGCAAGAAAATCCACCGGTGAGGGGAATTATTGGGGTCAGATGCAGATCTGGTCAGTCTGATACGACCACTGATCCTACTCTAAAATTCCATCTCTCTCGCAGTGAGACTGTCATTGCGAGTTGTGCCACTAGAGTCATGGAATGCATGATTTCGCCGGAATTTTGTATAAAACCGTACATGTTCTTAAAATTTCTGTTTATGGTTCGGTCCAAACGGTCCCGGGAGTCTGATTTCGTGTGGGTTATAAGGAGTGCACTGCACAGTGAGTCCATAGCAACTGCTGTGTTTTTAACTTTCTAGACGAGCCAGGATGACTGGATAAGTCCGAGTGGCCTCTGAGGGTAATGATCTGCAGCGAAACTAAACATGAGAACAGTGTTGTGACCAACCTACCAGAGCAAATCACAAGAGCTACTGGAGCTGATTGGTTAGCGAGATGCAGGTACAATCATGCAGCTTGGGAAGATGATAATGGACACAGTTATCAGGCCAGGGTGAGTAGTAAGTGCCCCGGTAGCTGCACGAGAGGGGGGACCAAGCCACTTTCGCCGAAGCTTCTGGGTAGCAGAGGCAGGACATGCCATGCCATCCGCCATTATTCGTGCTTCTCATGAGCTGCCCCCCACTCGCCTTACGCTGTTGCTATCGCCGCTGTCCAAACCCCGCGGCGTCTCCGGATGGCTGGCACCACGACGAATCCAATACGAGCAAGACATTCATCCCGTGGACGTGTCTGCTCAATGCAGAGCCAGGCGGGACATTTCCTACAGCAATCCTATGAATAATTGGTTGCACGTCGCAAGTTTAGTCGTAATGGCCTTGATTTGCTGCTTCTGCTGCTAGTTTTCACTTCATCAGGTGCAAATCAAGCGATTGCAGTAGCGCAGTAAGAAGGGCGTGTAGAAGATGTAAGTCGAGCATCATGCATGCGCCTCGCTGATTTTGCTGCTCTCGTGGTCCTTTCCCTTTCGCCACCTAAACTTTGATTGCGATCTCCAGAATTATTCATTTCAATACATATATCGAGATGATCGCTAAGAATGGTATCATACTCCTATATTTTAATATTTCACAATGGGATCATAATCCTATAGTTTAGTATTTTTCCGGACACTGGCATGGCCGCATCCGCATGCATGGGAGCAGAGTGCTACCCTCCTCTGTGATAATATGAGGAACAAAAATAAACTAGCATGGGAGCTCGATGCAGATCTTTAAGATCTGAATTTCTTCAGGCAACGTCTTTAATACTGAATCAACCGTTTTTCGCGTGAGTGGGTGGGTAAACAGACTATGCTAGTATCTGAAATTCCAAAGTATGTAAACTCATCATGCAGGGAAGCTGGACCTGAATCTGCAGCACTGACCAAGGATCGAAATTTCACCGAGATCTGTCAAATTCCCAAATCTCCATTCGTTTTGACAACTGACAAGCCAACTCTGTCAGAAATTTAGAGCTGCCATTGACAAGGTGATCTAAAGAACCACCAGGAATTCCAAAAGGCACAAGGAGTGTTCACCGGAAATTCTGAAGCCACAAGAAGTGTTCAGTTGCTTTCAATGTCATTTCGCCCAACGACCCATTGCACTGAAGTTTTTGTACAGGTGGTAACTGGTAATGCAGAGTCCCAAGGGCAGGTGCATTGAAACATGGTTGCCTCCACAAGATCATGGCCAGGTTGTCGCGAATTGTGACATATTTGATCCGCCATGATCGTGACAACACAGCAGATTTCTTCTAGCTGCTTCTGGGAGATCAGGAACAGTGTAACAAAGCACCACCTCAGTTCGCTTCATTCCCAAACCTTACATGCGTTTTCGGCCCCGTTTGGCACAGCTCTAGCTCCGAGATCTATGCTGGATCTGTAGTTTGTTGACTAAATTAAAGTGATTTAAATATTTTTATTTAATATATAATATAAATGAAATGAGTTATGTAAATGCACTTAACATGCCTGCAACTCTAGATCTAGAATTTTCTAGAGTTGCAGATGACCAGCTCTAGGATTCCTAGAGCTAGAGCTCTGCCAAACGAGGCCTTCATAACAAGGCCCAGTTAATAGCCATAGATCCGAACTACGAGCGTAAGGCCCAATCAAAGATCCGAACTACGAGCATTAGGCTGCGGTGGCTTTTGAATTGATCTAACGGATAGAACGATGCGGCGAGAATCTAGGGTCAGGAACCCTGTTGGTAAAGCCCGTTATACGTCCTGCCGAAACGTAGCCCACGAAACATAACATGCGAACTTTAGCCCAAGAAAAATGGTAGCTTACATGGACATCCCGTTTCCATTCGGCCCAAAACGGGGTGAACTACAAGAGCCCGGACGCCGCGAGCTCCTCGCGCGCTCCTGCCGTTGGGGCCTTCTTTTTTAATTCTAAGAGGCAAGAGCTATTTTTAAAAAAAAATTTACAGTAATTAATTTTTAAATAAATTATTTATTTAAGATAAAATCTATAATTTAATTGTAGTATATAAATTAACTCGTCGTTTCCGTGTTGTTTCGTGACCTTCGTCTCGTGGCACCAATCGAGCTTGGTTGCTCCGCCGGGCCCGCCACCGAATTCTCCACGTAGACGGCCGCGCCAGTGTCAGGGTCGCCTCTTGTCTGAAAAGGAAAAACGCCGTTTGCGCTCTGTTTTTTTTCTGGCCGGCGTCCAAGTCCAAAAGCTAAGCTTCGGGTCTGGTTTTTGGATCCAGCCAAAAGAGAAGTGACGGGTTCTCTGGTCTAATGGAGACTTTGGTTAGTCTGGCTATACGTAATCTTTGATTCTGGAGAGGGGCCGGGGCCCGAGTGATTTGGCGGTGGTGATGTCGGCCGCTTTGGCGCGTCCGGGAGTGTCCCCCGGGACCAGAATTCAGCAGACATCGTCGGTTTCCACTTCTCCTGATGGTGCACCAGCTCGCCGCCTCTCCCCCTCTTTCTTTAGAACTTGGTCGTTGTCACCGAGATCTATTGCAGATATAAACAAATCCATGCACTACACCTATCATGTGGTGGGAGCCAGGACTAAATTTTAGTTAGAACAAAAAAGCTAACGTTGGATTGACCCATAAGCAACACGTAATCTCTTGTAGGGATGCAAAGGGACCGATTCAGGCCGGCCCAGTACTTGGCCCTATTGTCCTCAAGACAATATTAGGATCATAGGTTGGCTGGACCTCTGTCGAGTGGTTCAAACCTAGGGTCGACCCATTTGGAGATCTTTGGATCAATCAATTAGCAGCAAGTAGAGAACAATCCTCCGCCATCTCCTCCCTCTCTCTATCCTCTCGCCCTCCCTCCACCTCCAACACTTCTCCACTGCCTCCATAGTCCCACCGCGAGATCTGGTGCTAGGTGGTGAGGAAAACGGATCTGGCAAGGAGTAGGCATCTGGTGGCAAGGTGCACCTCTGCCCAGATTTGGCGAAGAGCGCAAGAACCGGCGACGAGATCCACCCAAATCCGGTGACAAGCAAAGATATGCCAGATCTGCCGAGAGATTAGTTGAACAGCATCATGGTTTATATCTGAGACCATCGACGAACTAGTGGAAACACCGCCTCCCTCAGCTCTTTACTACACCCCATGGTGTCGTCATTGAGATGTCGTAGGGGAACGGAATGCCATCATAGCAACAGAGGAGGGAAAGCGGGAGGGCACTGCCACTGGATCTGGCCCTTGCCGACCTGTGCATTGTCGAATCTAGCGGTGGGAGCTCTGATCCAATGACAACAGAAGCTAGAGGAAGAGGCTTATGGAAGGCAATTCTTGCAGTGGCGGCAGAGGAAGGCAAGGAGGAGGCAGGGGACAGAGATGGCCACCACGATGGCACCGAGGAAGACCAGCGGAGGCCGAGGAGGAGGTGGTGGAGGAGCAACACCAGGAGGTGAGAGGTAGAGGTTAGAGGAGGAGGTGAGCAGGACGGATCGACCCTAGGGTCGATGGGTCCAGCCCCTATTGGAGCTCTTGATTTTGTGGTCCAACCCATTACCCTATGGAGCCGAGAGTTAAGGGGCAAGCCAATGGGCCAATAGGCCGACCCACCCCCTTTGCACCCCTAATCTCTTATGCAGGCACTAAGTAAGCAGCACACAACATGTGTTATAGTAGTCAAAGTCATTCGACACAATAGTGTCAACATCCCTAAAAATGCTCGCTGCAATACCCTAAAAGAGATATAAGCATCTAATATCATATGACATAAATTGCATGGATTTACTACTTTACCATCAAATATAAGCAATATATCATGATCAAAAGCACACGATTACCAAATTGGAACATCTTGCCGATTCCTATCCACACGAATATGCAAAGCAAAAGGAAAGAAGAACCATATCCAAATCATTAGAAGCATCGACATTTCTAGCATCCACCCGCATCCCCCTGCTCTATGCGACTCCACCTCTGTCCTCTACTTAGCCGCTTGCTTGTGCCCAACTTCTTTGCGCGGCTCCACTCGTATCCTAGCCACCTCCCGCCTGCACCACAACCGGGCCTTGGTCACCAGCCCGCCACGCGCCCACGCCCTTGGGTGTCATGCACCTGTGCCTTGGTTGTGCCCTGGCCACCACACCCCCGTGTCCTTGCTCACCGTGGCGTTGGTACCTAGCCTTGCTAGCTAACCATTCCTATCATCAAGTCGGCAGCTATCATCGGTTGTTGCTTGCTCTAGGGTTGGGATATCGCTCATTCATTCGCTAGTTGGGCGATCTCAATGAGCTACCTCCTGTGATAATGCCTACCGGCCTTCTATTGGACCGGCCAAGCCAAGCCCAACTCAACAAAGGAGTGGGCGACAAGCCCACGAACGAAGAAAACAGCAGTGTCGCCCGTTGGCTATCCTACTCGTCTTCAGCAACCTCCTTGTTGCTCGTAGGTGGATGTTGGGGTTTCAGAGGTGCCGAAGGGAGGGGGTAGGGGCATTCCGACCAAAGAGGAGTTCGAGTTACCACCATATCTCACCATATAGGATGGTCCGCCTTGCCTGCTACGGCCAAATGTCTCAATTTCACGAGGACACCTATCGCTACTACCTTATTGAGTTGTGGCTGGAGTGATGCGAGCAAACTAGCCTAGTTGGTCACTCATGGGTTAAGAGGAAAGTCTACACTGGATGATGAGGGGAAAAAAACTCGAAAAACTCCATCCCTACGAATACTATAACAAGTAATGTTCTTTCCTTTTGGTCAGTTGGCTTGGTGCACTGGTTGCGTGCACATCAGCAATCATTCCAGTCTTAGCCACTTGACACTCGTGTTCATTCTGAATGCTAGAGCTCCTAGCCTTTTTTTTTTTAAAAAAAAAGTGTTTTCCACGACCACCAAACAGTAAGTAGCAAACTCCAAGCAACTTGGAAAGGCACAATTCTAATAAATTATTTTAAAAGAATAACAAAAAAAATATCTCACTTATTATGCGAAGAAACCACAAACCATGAAAGGGAGCACGGCTGGGCTTCTGCAAGCCGACGCCGCGCCCAGCATCCATCCAACGTGGTCCGAGGCCGTACGGTGCTTCGGCCGTTAGTCTAGCACACCGCACGCGTATCCGCGCCGAAACATGGACACGCCGTCTAATCCCTTTCTATTTTAATCGGTACACGTCCGCAGTGAGCCAGCAGGCCACGCGCCGGCGCCTCCGAGCTTGCCTTCGAGCCGAAGCACTTTGTTTCCAAATTCTATCTTTCCAAGTCCCCTTCCAAATTCTCGACTAGATTAACGACGAATGAGACACTGGCGTGTGACCGGCGCCTTGTCGCGACGCGTGTGCCGACTCCTCCTCCGTCTCGCCGTCGCCGCACGCCCACGCGTCGTTGCGAGCTCTGAGGCGGTGTCAGGCACTGGATTGACCCTGGGCAGGTGGCTGGCCATGTGCAGTCGGCTAGCGTGGGCGTTTAGATTTTGTTTAAGAGGCCCTGATTGTTTTTTAAGATTGCTCCTGCAGTTTAGTTTTGTCTCTCTCTTTTTTTTTCTGGCGATCATCTGCCTGTGATGCCTCTGACATGTTGTCACTGTATGCATATGCTATTTTGGTCTGTGACTTATGATTTTTTTATTTAAAATTTTAAATTCTGATTATTACAAGAAAGAATATGAAAAGAGAGATATTTATATATGATTTTATCCGATATAGATAAGATTGGTACAATATCTATTACAATTAATTTATATATCTCATATTAAAAAATATATTATTTAAAAATTAATTATCATAACATAAACTAAAAATCATAAGCAACAAGTGGAGGAAAAAAACCCAGCGCACCTGTGTACTTCAAAATCTTCAGGCATTCGATGATATAGGTCGTGCTAGTTTATGTGCACATAGGGTTATCATTGAGCATAAATCTTTGTACCAGCATTGCCATACATGCATGTATTTTTGGATTTTTTTTAGTCATGCTTGTATGCAAATTGAAATAGTTGCAGAGGAACCTATGTGTATAATCTTACGCCGTACAAATGGCATGAAGTTATGCGGAACATAACATGACCGCCAATAATGGTCTACAACTTAGGATAGTGGTATATGTGCGAGACAAGAGTGAGAGAAGTGTGGTGTGTGATGCTTCAGTAACCTTCTGCTTTATCTTCAGAGCGAGATAGGAGCGAAAGAAGTGAAGAAACTGTTTCGAAATATCAGATATTTATGGTGGTCTTATTTAGTATAATTAAACTTAAAAAAATTAAAAAATATGTTAACCCATTACGTATAATACAAACATATACGGAAAAAAGAACCGGCAAAAAAGTTCAACAAAAAGCCAAAAGTTCAGAAAAAGATGAAATTTATGAATAGTGAAAAATAAACCGGAAGCTAAAAGCTGAAGCCAAAATGATCACAGCCTATATTTACTTTTTCTTTTGATAAACAGAAACCAGAAACAAAAATCAATGTGAACGGAACTCGAACAGAAATTCCATAGAAATTTCGCATGGAAGGTTTTTCCCCCTTTATTCGCTCAACTCTACTGCGCATAATGATACACAATGATGTGTTGCCAATGATGTCAGTAACATTCTCCCGTCCGAATGCACGCCACGGAATAGCTGATCCTTTCACAATAAAATCCTATTCTTGTCCGTGGTTTTATTCCACCCTGCTTCCCCGCATGACCATAGCATGTCGGCCCATACAAGGCTTCACAGATCACTCGATACCTTCCCGAAACCATTTTGCAAAAATATAAAGCTACTTAAGTCCCGTTTGGCAGAGCTCTAGTTCTAGAAAATCTGTAGATTTCTTAGAATTGGTCATCTGTAGCTCTAAGAAATTCTGAATCTAGAGTTGCAGGCATGTTAAGTGCATTTACATGACTCATTTTATTTATATTATATATTAAATAAAAATATTTAAATCACTTTAATTTAGTCAACAAACTACAGATCCAGTATAGATCTCAGAGCTAGAGTTATGCCAAGTGCTGTACCGAGGTGAGCCACAGAACACTGACATGTGCCAAAACACGGTAGCACAGGAAAAAATACTGTAGTAAAAACCACTTTGGCTGTTCGGGCTGCATCTCTCCGTGCTACAGTGTTTACTGCAGTGTCAAACAGTATTGCTACAATGTTCTATGCCACTTATCGGTGCCTCATTTGTTTATTACACAAACCCAATAATACCACCCTGACACAATAGAATGTTCCGTGCTCTACCAGTGCAGTACTCCCACAATTAGGAAAAGTCAACACGATCACACACCAGCCACATGCCCATGAAAGCAAAGATAATCCACTCGCTCACTCACGTGGACCCCGCCGTTCGGCCACCCAGAAAAATACCTACATAGTATGGTCGTGACTAAAAATGTTGTGGCTTTTAGTTTTTAACTGATTACGAGAAAGATTAAAAGAGTAAGAGACACTCGTATTGATAAGTTACTTCATTCGAAGAAGCTCCTACAGTGACTTCTATGAGAGAGCGTTTGGTTCGTTGGATGAAATCATTTCATTTGCTTCGTGGGATGTAATTATTTCATCCGGGATGGAATTATTTTATCCCGGATGAGCTATCGTTCTCTCGTTTGGTTTGGTGGATGGAATCATTCCATCTCGGATAAGATGGTTTCGCTTAGTTGGTTTGATGAGGAATATTTCGCTCAGATGTTGTACGTGTTGTTCGACGAAATCAAATGAACCATACTGTCCCGAATGAGATCATTCCATCCAATTTGGAACCACGAACCAAACGCCCCCTAAATGACTTATCGAAATTAACTTGAGAAGTCACTCTGTTCAAAAGCTGGCTTCTAAAATCCAAAAAATAGAGGGCTTGTTCTTTTTGGCTGCAGTTTATGGCTGTGACTTATAGCTTTTGAGCTATTTGTGAGAGAAAGCACGGAGTAACATAAACTCGTATGTGATTTTAACCGATATAAATTAAGTCGCTATAGTGTACTACAATTAACTTGTAAATCTTGTCTTAAAAAACACTCCATTTGAAAGCTAGTTACTATAGAAAAACCAAAAAACAACTTTTTAAAGCTGAAAAAATGGGCCCAGAAGCTCTTGGAAGAGGACCTATATTTCACAGGCCTAGATACGCACACAACAACACTAGCCTAACCAGATATTTCCATATCTAAATCTCCCAGGATTTTAGCTAATGACCCATCCATCGTGGTGATGTGCTCCTATGCCAACTCCTCCGCCTAATTAACCATTTCATCTCAGACAAGATGGTTTCATATAGTTGGTTTGGTAGGGAATATTATATTAAGATGTTATATCGTGTCGTTTGATGAAATCGAACAAACTACATCGTCTTGGATGGAATCATTTTATTTAAAATGGTACTATGAATCAAACACCCTTAAATAGCTTATTGAAAATATCTTAAAAAACTATTCTATTTAAAAATCAACTTCTTAAAACTAAAAACTAAAAGACATGGTGGTGATCGGTTCGGCTGAAAAGCTCATGACTTATGGCTGAAAACACTGTAGCTGGCTGAAAAACGCACTGTAGCTGACAGAAGCTTATTTAGCATAATTAAATTTAAAAATATAAAAAAATATGTTAGCCCATTACGTATAATACAAACAAATACGGGAAAAAAAACCGGCAAAAAAGCTCAACAAAAAAAATCAAAAGTTCAAAAAAAAACGAAATTTATGAATACTGCAAAATAAACCAGAAGCCGAAGCCGAAGCTCTTGGCACATACCTATATTTCATAGGCGCTAGATGCGCACACAGCAACACTAGTCTAACCAGATATTTCTAGATCTAAATCTCCCAGGATTTTTGCTAAAAAAATGATCCATCCATCGTGGTGATGCGCTCCGATGCCAAGTTTGCCAACTCCCCCGCCGAACCCATCTCCGTCGTCACTGCTACTCTCCAGTATAAGGCCGCGCCGCGCCGTCTCCGTTAACCCGACGCACGGAACAAAACCGCGCGGATTAGAAGCGAATCGGAGGAGGAATCTGGAACTTATCCCCCACCACCGCCCGTTCCCCACCGCCGATTCCGAAATTTCGTGCCGCCACCACTTCCGCTGGGGCGGTGGAGTGGAGACTGGGAGGGAGGGAACCCCCACTGCGAAAGTCCAGCGCCCGCTTCCCTAACCCGTTCTCGCGAGCGCGCGCGGAGGTCGGGCGAGCGAGCCCTGGGCGATGGCGAACCGGAGCGGCGGAGTGGTGGGGGGAGTGGGGGACCCGAGCAGCCCGAGCGCGCGGGCGGGGGAGGAGGAGGCGGGGGGAGGGAAGGTGAAGCTGCTGTGCAGCTTCGGCGGCCGGATCGCGCCTAGGTCGGGGGACGGGGCACTGCGGTACGTGGGCGGGCAGATGCGGCTCATCTCCGTGCCGCGGACCGCGTCGTTCGGGGAGCTCATGCGGAAGGTCGAGGCGGTGGACGAGGGCGGCGGCGGGGTGCAAGTGAAGTACCAGCTTCCCGGGGAGGACCTCGACTCGCTCATCTCCGTGTCGGGCCCGGAGGACTACGAGAACATGATAGAGGAGTACGAGAAACTGGCCGCCGCGGCGCCCGACGGCTCCGCCAAGCTCCGCGTGTTCCTGTTCCCGGCCTCCGGGAGCGAGGCGGCGGTATCCGGCTCCAGCTCGCAAATCGCCGCCGCCGCGGACGAGTCGGGGCAGCGCTACGTCGACGCCATCAACTGCGTCTCCGCGGAGGCCACAGCGGCCATGCGCCGGAAGGAGAGAGTCGCCAGCGCTGGGTCCTCGGCGCACAACTCCGAGGTCTCGGAGTACGGCGGCGTCGTAGAAGGTATGTCGCCGCAGGCTGTACCGCCTCCTTCTGTTCCACCTGAATATTTGTATTCAGCTGGGAGCCACTACCATAGTGCTTTTCCGGAGTCGTTGGGATTCAGTGCTGTCACAGCGTCAGCTCCGGCGATGGGCATCCCGGCTCAAAATCCCATTTTGGTTAGGACAGAGCCACCACCACTGCAGCCGCATCAAGTTGCTTCTTATGCTCCATCGCATCAGCCGCCTCAAGCTGCTGCTTATGCGCAGCATCAACAGCCACAAGTTGCCTCTTATGTGCCGCAACAGCAGCAGCCTCAAGCTACTTCTTACATGCCGCATATGCAGCAATCGTATATGGAGCCACAACAAGTCCAATACATCAATGCGCAGCAATTTGGTCTTCATGGCGTACCCCAGTCTGTCAATTTGGTGCCCGTGCAAATGAGCCAGTATGTGCCCAGCATTCCGGTGACGAACTCCATGTCGACCTCTGCTCCTCAAGTTGGTACCTTGAAGCCTGGTTCTGCAGGTACAGAACCTGTTTCGGAGAACCTTCATTTCACAAGGCCAGTGCAAACTCCAGCTGATCAGAATTACAGGGTGCTGCAGCCACTGTCACAGCTTCCTCCTTTGCCTCCTATGCATTTGCAGACAAGTGATGCACAGAGATACGGTGTCCAGCCGGTAGTGACAAGCACAATAAGCACACCAGTGGTGACCAGCTCGGGGACAATTCCAGTGGTGATAAGCTCGGCTACCGTGCCATCAGTGAGGTACAATGATTGCTCGATGTGCCAGAAAGCACTACCGCACGCACATTCAGATAACATGATCCAGGAGCAGGGCAATCCTCGTGCAGTGAACAATCCTGATGCTGCTCCAATATTTTACAGCCTCCATCAAGAGAATGCAGGCCAACAACATAATCCAGGTGCAAGTGCAGGAACTCCTGCTAATTGCATAGCAGAACCAAGAATGGAGAGCACACCAGGGATGGCGCAATTTGAGCAAAAACTTTCTGCCAGAAAACCTGTAGTCCAGGCAACGCCATCTCCAGATGCAGGTGTGTTGGTTCGACCCACCATGGTTACTTTACCAGTTTCTAGTTCATCTGCTTCAAATGGAGTATTTGTGGGGCATCCTCCACAGTCCCGTGCTGATGATCCTTTCAAGTACCAACAGCAGCAACAACACTCTTATAGTATGCAGCCATCACAAGTGCCAGTGAATGGAGTTGGTAGCAGTCCACAAGGGATCAATGCTAGTGCATTTAAGAATTCAAATCATCTGGTAGCAGACCCGCTTAGAGAATATGCCCATGATCTTCCTCATGATTATGTCAGAGCTGTCGATGCCCAGACGCAAGGAGTTCATTTAGGTCCTATTGCCCCTCCAGAATCTAGTGTGCAAGGAAAGTCAGCTATTCCTCATGGGGCTATTGGTGATGGGAAAGTTGAGAAGTCACCTGTGAATATGGATAGCAGTTCCATCTACAAATCTCAAGCTGGAGGGTATCACATGGGCATTACGAATGCCTTTTCTTCTCCTGCTTTGATCCCAGAGGATAATCTTGTGAGACATACTGAACAACCACCTTCCTCTTTTGATGTTGGCGCGCAAAATGTTCATCCCGACATAAGCCAGCAGCCAAATATGTTACTTAATGTGCCTATCTCGAACAACCTTGGTGTACCCATCGAACCACCTGTTTCCAATGAAAGGTTTCTTGTGAGACCTGCTTACTCTGGTGTTCAGGTTCCTGCTGGGCCGCCTCCACTGCATCCTGGGGAAATGCTGAATCACTTTGTTTCTACTCCCCCTAATGTCAGTAGTCAAATTCCATTGCAGGCTACTGCTGGTATTGATCGTGTGGAAGCCACACGGGAACCAGCTTACACAGAGTCTCTTTTTTCAAATCAGGATCCGTGGAAAGCAGTGGGAAATGCTGCTTTAGTGCCCCCAAGACCGAACAAGTTGGCTAAGGAACCTGTTATTTCTGGAGATCCATATGTGGAGGGCCATGTTCCTGCCATCAACAGTTCAAATGCTGCCACACTCTTGGAAGAAGGCAATCTTTCACGCATTCAAGACCGTAGTTTTAAGGATATCTACCCAGAACCTGCTCAAATGAGCAAAGGTTGGTATACCCTCTCATTGTATATAATTTGGTCTGTAGTAGTAGATGGATTATTAGATCGTTTCAAAACCAAAATGGACTACATATTATTTCTGTCCTTTCTTCCTTATGTCTTCTGAAAGGATTTGGAGAAGAAAGTATTAAACGACAATTCCAAGCTGTTGCTGAAGATGTGGCAGCATCTGCTCTTCAGTCACCTTTTTCTGAAAAACTAGCTGTATTCTCTGGGGATCACATAGATTCACATGGAGCTGTGGTTGATCCAAAAACTGAGGTGGACAGCATTTCTTTCTTCCCAGATATAACTCTTTGTGCTTTGATCGTTGTAATTTATATATCTATTTTGGGTTCAGGTTACACCAAACAATCAATTGGACAAAACAAGTCAAGGAGCTCAAGTTTTAGATGACATCGATAACCTTCAGGTTGTTAACAATTTATTTGCTGGTTTTTATGTACACTTTCCACTTGCAGTTTCAAAGACATCATCCTTATTTTCTCCTTTGTTGATTGCAGGTAATAAAGAACAGTGATCTTGAAGAATTGCGTGAACTGGGTTCTGGAACCTTCGGTACTGTTTACCATGGAAAATGGAGAGGTTCCGATGTTGCTATAAAGAGGATCAGTGATCGTTGCTTTGCTGGGAAGGCATCTGAGGAACAGCGCATGGTCTACATTTAACTCACTGCCTCTTTTCCCCCCTTTTTACCTTCAATTCGTTGTGTCCTACCTTTTTCTTGTGTCTGTAGAGGACTGATTTCTGGAATGAAGCTTGCAAGCTTGCATCCTTGCACCATCCAAATGTTGTAGCCTTTTATGGTGTTGTTCTGGATGGACCGGATGGATCTGTTGCAACGGTAACTGAGTACATGGCTAATGGTTCGCTTCGACAAGCATTGCAAAGACATGAAAAGTATATTATCTGTTCACTGCAAAAACATGATGCTTTTCATATAGTGACACTTTTAATGTCAGTTTCTTATGTCAGCAGGATATTTGATCGACGTAGGCGTCTACTAATTGCAATGGATGTTGCATTCGGTATGGAATATTTGCATGGGAAGAATATTGTACACTTTGACTTGAAGAGTGATAATCTGCTCGTCAACCTAAGAGATCCTCAACGCCCTATATGCAAGGTGAGTGTCTTCGTACCCCCGATATCCACATATTTTGCAAATGAGGAAAATTAAACCAGACAATCCTTATAACTGTGTTATGCAAGTGATTATGGTGTCACAAGTCACAACCATGATGTTTGTACTCTATACATGCACAAAACCTTGAAAAGTGGAACTTCAGCTTTGTGTGTTGGGCTGTTCCTCAATGGAAGTTGAGCTGATATATGGTATGGTTAATGATACCTTTGTGATAACTGTGTATTTGCAAAATGCATATGGACTTCTTTTTTGTCATCAGGGCAGCAAGTGTAAGCAAAGCCTGAACCTGTTTTCACCTGTATGGCTGTATTAATTAAAGAAGTGCCACACTGCACCCATACATACGTATGGCGGTACTTCTATAAGGAAACATAATGATATGTTTTTCAATAAAGAGACCAGGTGTCCTTCCCTAACCGAAAAGCATGTGGTTGCATTTTCGAGGAACAATGTTTTGCCGAGGCCTGAGAATCCTCGGGTGACTTGGATGTCCAAACTGATTTGTTAGTTCAACCTGACTCAGAAACATAGTTGTACTCCTTGAAGTTTCACACCAAAGATCTCTTGAAGTGTACCAAGCCCTAGGATTTAATTCTTTAGAGGACTCAGGACTGTTGATTACACATTTCCAGGTGCAGAACGAAATGTTGGGCATCTCTGATTTCATAATATCGTTATCCCAGCACCTGCTTTGTATGCAGACAACAGACATGAGGACCTTCGATTTTATTAACTGCCTTACTTTTGTAGGTTGGTGATTTGGGCTTATCAAAGGTTAAATGCCAGACATTAATTTCTGGTGGAGTGCGAGGAACACTTCCTTGGATGGCCCCGGAGCTGTTAAATGGCAGCAGCAGCCTTGTTTCTGAAAAGGTTCGCTCTGTTCCATCCTTCATCCTGATGCGCACAGCCCCTTTGCCTGATCCGCCTCTGGATACACGTACACACCCCATTTCCTGAGTCACCTTCATGTGTTTTGTCTGTAGGTCGATGTTTTCTCATTTGGAATTGTGATGTGGGAGCTGTTTACTGGTGAAGAGCCTTATGCTGAATTGCATTATGGCGCCATTATAGGTATGCTTGCAACTTCTTTTGTAATTCACACTGGACTAACCTCACTGTTGGTCTAATGCCATTCTTGTACCTGAACCTTTTGCCTACTACAATTAGGTGGGATCGTGAACAACACGCTGCGACCTCTAGTGCCCGAGGCATGTGATCCTCGATGGAGGTCACTGATGGAGCAGTGCTGGTCGTCTGAACCATCAGAAAGGCCGAGCTTCACGGAGGTTGTCAAGAGGCTACGGGCCATGGCAACTTCCCCAACCAAGGTGCAGCCGCAGAAATAGATGCCCGTAGCTCTCTCGTCCTTCTGTCCAGCGACCTGTCTCCTCTACAACCCGGGAGGTTTCATGGCAGGCTTTGTAATGTGAAGATAAAGAAGAAAACGCTAATGCTTATAGTGGGTGGATGGTGGATGCCTTGATACTTCCTGTGGTGCTTTCCAAGTTTGTACTGTGAGCATGTACATGAGGTGTTATGGACTTGTGGCAACGGTTGGTGAATCTGTTATACGGGCTCGTCGTCTATTGCGTCCTTGTCCTCCTGGATCAACTTGTTTCCTCTGTGGGTGCGATTACTGTGCAGATTTTTTTTGGGGGGGTGGGGAATGGAGTTTGGAATTTTTCGTACGAATAATCCATTTTTTATTCGAAATTACAGAAATATACCCGCGGTAATTTTTTTAAAAAAATAGGCTCAAGTCGCCCAATGGAAGGACGACTGGAGCCTATCGCCCAACCAGAAGCCGATTCTGTCCCTGTCGCTCTACCATCAGGCGACTGCATCTAGTCGCCCTCCCATTGGGCGACTTTAATGCAGTTGCTCAATGGTTGAGCGACAGGGATCAAACCTTCGCCAAAAATAGTGAAAATTGGTGGAGATATTTTTCATTGATCCAAAAGCCTTTAGAAAAAATTTTGAGCAATTTCGGCTACGGGATCAAAAGTTATAGCAATCGAGGAACACAAATAGAGGAAATGGGGAGTGATTGAAACTGCTATAACTTTTGATCCCGTAGCCGAAATTGCTCAAATTTTTTTCTGAAGGCTTTTGGATCAATGAAGAATATCTTCACCAATTTTCACTATTTTTGGCGAAGGTTTGGTCCCTGTCGCTCAACCATTGGGCGACTGCATTAAAGTCGCCCAATGGGAGGGCGACTGGATGCAGTCGGCTGATGGTAGAGGTAGAGCGACAGGGGCATAATCGGCTTCTGGTTGGGCGATAGGCTCCAGTCGCCCTCCCATTGAGCGATTTGAGCCTGTTTTTGTAAAAAAAAATTCGCGGGTATATTTCTGTAATTTTGAATAAATAATGAATTATCCGTACAAAAAATTCATGGAGTTTGTGCCCGCATTCTCTAACTCGGATACCTTCCGTTGTTTCATGTAATCTTAAAACGCCGATCGGATCATGCATTCAATAGCATAGAACGTGTCCAGGCTCCAAAGCGAGCTGGTACCGTATCATCAGTCAAGTGGAACAGTCCAGCTCTACAACGACTGGTTAAGAGACATGGTCTAACATAGAGAGAATTCATTATATGTCACTGAATAACACACATTTTTATAAAATACCATTAAAAATACCCTCATATGTCACTGAATACCACTGAAATTCTATTATATACTATTACCATCAGGTAGGGTACATTTGTCCCTGAAAAAAGACAATTTTGTTCTCATTTCAAATCTGTCTCTATGATAAAAATTAAATATAGAGCAAATTGACTTAGCCAAAAATACTAAAATTTTTTATGCGGATCATTGGGGCAGTGTACAACTCAAATATAAAATTTCGTGAACTAACTTTCATTTGTTCCATGTTGAAATTCAAATCCAAAATCAGCCTATTTGAGCTATTTTTTAAACTGAGACAAATTCATTGTATAAAAATGAAAAATAATATTTTTTTGGGAGCTATGTGACATCTTAGGAGCATGTGAGAATTTTTAGACCTCATTTTGTTTGTAAATAGTAGCCTTTATTAGTATTTAAATTAAAAATCCGAAAATTTTCTTTGAACGGTGCCTTGAATTTTTTGCTAGCTCACTGACATATTGAACAACACCCCTGTGAATTTTTATAATTTTTAGAGGTTGTTTGCTATTTTAAATAAATCGGGTCTTCGGTCTTTACTAGGCGCATTTTGGTCTTTTTTCAGAGTATAATTGTTAGCCCTAACGGTCAACTAATGGCAGTGGTATATAATAGAATTTTGGTGTTATTCAGTGATATATAATAGAGACAGTGTTTTTTAATGATATTTATAGTAAATGACCGTTATTTGGTGGCATATAATGAATTATCTCTAACAGAAAACGTCTCAAGTTAGATATGAATATTATGAAGAACGTGATGGAGACCTAATTAAACTACCAGTCACACTAGCTGCCAAACGACCAGCGTTTTCTAATCCCAACGACATGGCATCAGGATCAGGAGAGAATCCTGGCCGAGGAATACGACTCTTCAGAATGTAGTTGACCCCGATGAGCACCAGAGAACTGGATTGTGTCTCAATCAAGGGTGTGACATTTCAGATCTAGTGGTTGGTAGTCTACTACTACTCCCTTGTCTTGTTTGGTGTGGTAGTGGATTGTGCCCTAAGCAGAGATGAGATCGAGCTGGTTGTGGAATTAATCGTGTGTCAACAGGCAGTAATCATCTTGGTAGTGCAAAGTAGTAAAATTAGAAGTCGAGAAGACTCACAAAGGTAATCGAGTGGAGCGCCTTCGTTCATGCGCCTGCTCTGGTATTTGACTCGCCAACACAACAATCGACTGACTAGTGCGGCAACATGTCTTGTCTGCGTAAAAATGTTGGTGGCGGAGCAAATTTTGCATGCATAATTTTACCGCGCCCGTATTTGTGAGTTACACAACCTGCTGAGGTCGAGAAAACAGTACAAAAGCCTATTTATTGTATCGAATTCTGGAGAGATCTCTCTTACGGTGCAATAGTGGACACATAAAGTTGTAAACCACTCACTAAGGCCTGTTTGACAGAGCTTCACCACTGAAAAAATGAATCTGGAACAGCAGATCCACCAAAAACAGCTCCACCGTGAATCTGGAATCCCACCATAGAGCTAGACAAAACTGTTTGGCTTGCACAGCAGCTCCAGATCCACGAAACTGAGTTTTTGGTGGGAATGACATGTTTTGCCCATAGGTTTTATGGTGGTATGGGATGGGGTGTGTAACCAGTGGCAAAAGGTGGGTAATTACCACCCAATTCCACGAGTAGGTACGAAACAAGGTTTCGTGGAGCACCCCTTGAGGTGCTCCATGGATTTTATGAATCTGGAGCTAGATTCAGTATTTTGGTGGATCCAGATTTCGTGGAGCTGGAGCGTTTGGGTAAAAATTCGTGGAGTGAGGCTGTTTTTGGTGGATCTAGAGTTGGTGGAGCTCTGCCAAACAGGAGCCTCACTTCCACCTTAAATTCGAAGCTGAGAGAAAAAAAAGTCGTACCCTGTCACATTAAAAAATACCGAAATTTCATTAGTGTTTTGCAAGAAATAACCCCTTTAATACTCCGGGGAGTTGATTAGTTCCAAACGGGCCTAATTCCAATGCGATAATCATGCTGATATGCTTCCACAATCAACATCCAGCTGACCCAGCAATGTGCAACCCTTTTTTCCCAAGAATCTGACAAGCGCTACTGCACTAGCGATTGTCTACCAAATCACCGGTTCACCACCTCCTTAAAAAAAAAAGGAGAAAAGTTCACCACCGCATTTTGCGCCACCACACACAGCAAAATTGCAAATCCTCCCACACAAGTGTTTACACACACCATAGACCGCATTCCCACTCGTACAAAACAATTTCCACGCCATATACCACATCGGCACCCCTCCCACACGCTCTCCGGCGAGCCCCGCCGCTGTTGCCCTCGTCGGGCCACCACCACCCCTAACCCTCACAAGTCACAAACCCATTCCCTCCCCCGCCATGTTCCTTGATACATCAATCCATCCACATGCTTACCACCGCCTCCTCCCCCTCCTCATCACGGTTCTTGGGCTATGCGTTGACGCCTTCTATAGCCTCCCTGTTGTGGTTACAGACCAAACAGAGAGAGATGGTAGTGGAGAGGTGGGAGTGTGTTCCTTCACCCTCCCCCTCATCCTGATATATATATTCATATGGAGTATACTTTTACAATTATGCCCTTACATCCGTACATCCCCCTTAGGGGCATTTGAGTCATTACACATGTTACTCTGGTTCTTATAACCTCCTAACAGGCCTGCTGGGCTTAGGTGGGGGCCATCCCTACAACAGGAGCCTCTCATGGTGAAGGGCTTCACAGGGCCGAAGCCATGTCGCCGAGTCCTTTGGCCCCCTCCGTCCCCTGCGGCCTGTGAATTTCTCCAAGCTTGCTGTTGGGGAGCTCGAGGTGTGAGATGGAGGGTGATGTCGAAGTACAGCGGAGCTGGCGCCTTATCGGAAGCAGGCGCGCGCGCGCTCCGTCCCCTATCCTTCGAGCGGACGGCAGCGGAGGCTGGCGCCTAGTCGAAGTAGACGCGCGCGCGCGCTCCGTCCCCTACCCTTCGAACGGGTGGCAGCGGAGGCTGGCGCCTAGTCGAAGCAGACGCGCGCGCGCTCCGTCCCCTACCCTTCGAACGGGTGGCAGCGGAGGCTGGTGCCTAGTCGAAGTAGACGCGCGCGCGCTCCGTCCCCTACCCTTCGAACGGGTGGCAGCGGAGGCTGACGCCTAGTCGAAGTAGACGCGCGCGCGCTCCGTCCAGCTGTTGTGGCCTTGCTGTCTGGTAGTGCGCTTTTAATGGCGGCTGGAATCACGCCGACGCCTGGCCTGGCAGAGGTCAGGCTGTCGCGTCGTGCAGTCTGCCATCCTGTGTGCGGGACACGCGGCGACTCGCGACTGGTGCGTCGTGGGATGTGAGCGGTTGCGTGACCGCGGCCGTTCGCCTCTTCCCCAGGGAAGTTGGACGCGTGTTGAGGGCGTGGGGGCGTTGTGCGCTGTTTGGTCACCTACCGGGCACGGCCCTCTAAGCCCTGGCGGTTCTTCTTTCCAAATTTTGGGCAGCCGAACCGCTGCAAGTTTAATCTGTCTGTGCTTCGATCCACATGAGAGGCGAGCGGCCTTTATAAGGTGCCAGTGTTGAGGTGGAGGCACCCTTTTTGTTTTTCGATCTGCCGCTTTGCTTCCGCCCGTGCTAACTGCAACGCCAGTTGCTCCTTTTCCTGCTTCTTATTCCCTGATTGCGAAGAGCGATGGCTAGCCATGACGACGCCTCCCACCATCCCCGCAGCGGTTCCTTGCCTAGCCAGGGCGGGGTGTCCCATCCTTCCGGGGAGTACGAGCTGGTACCGCGGGGGGGCTCGCGCGCCAACAAGTGGTGGGACGCCATGGAGCACTCGGGGGGCCGCTGTTCCCGTGTGTTGGGGAGGAGCCGCGTGACCGAAGGGACGCTGCAGCGACTTGTGCAGGAGAGGAAGATCGAGGACCGCGATGGGGCTCGCCTACCCCGTCGGGACGAGACGGAGCCGAAGCCCCGGGCAATGGAGGCGATTGCTTTTGTCGCGTTCTTCGACGCCGGCCTTCGAATGCCCTCCACGTTGTTCGTGGGCGAAGTCCTGCGGGCCTACAAGTTGGAGCTAACTCAACTGACGCCCCCCGCAATACTCCGCCTAGCTGTCTTCACGTGGGCGATGCGGACAGAGGGGTGGCGTCCCAGCGCGGGCTTATTCACCACACTGCACGACGCACGCTGCCGACCCAGAAAAGTTGAAGGGGCGGTGTCCAACTTCGGCGGTGTGGACTTCGTGCTACGGGCGTCGTGCGCGACGTTGTTCCCCGCGCCAGCCTCGCCGAGACAATGGGAGTCCGGCTGGACCCGGCAGTGGTTCTACTACACCGTGACCGACAAGAGCGGAATGCAATGCTGGGGTGGGCCGATCTCGTTTAACAGTACGCCGAGTCTGAAGGCGGAGATTGACGACACGCAAAAACTACAGAGTCTTGTCGGTGTCGCCCGTCGAATGAGCCTGCGCGACCTAGCCGAGGAATTCACCATGTATGGGGTGGCACCCCTCTCCTCCCGGGGGAAGTATGTTGAACAGGACAGCCCTCGCGAGGATGGGTTCAGCCCATCCGTATCTCGCCTGCTTCCGCCTTCCGCTCCTTGTAAGTCGTCCAGCGCGTTTTACGCGCGCTATTGTATCTGTTTGGCCTCCGCCTTCCGTTTTACTTGGCCAACCCAGGGTCCTTGGCTTGATATGACTTGTCCACATGACCAGCCACCAAGCGCGAGTCGGTGCGGACTAGCACCCGTCTCGCGCCGACCGCCTTGAGCTTCGTCAGGCCAAAGAGCAGCGCCTCGTACTCAGCCGTGTTGTTGGTAGCGGGGAAGGCGAGGCGCGCCGAGTATAGCAGACGCTGTCCTTCGGGCGTGACGATCACCGCACCTACGCCCGCGCCCGCGACGCCGTAAGCTCCGTCAATGGTGAGCGTCCAGACGGGGTCATCGTGCGTCTGGACGGGTTGGGCCGGCGGGGTCCATTCGGCGAGAAAATCCGCAAGGACTTGGGATTTGATTGCCGTTCGTGAGGCATATGTCAAGGAGAAGGGAGCGAGCTCGGCAGCCCATTTGCCGATGCGCCCTGTGGACTCCTTGTTGTGTAACATCTCTGCCAGGGGGAATGAGGAAGGCACTGTGATCGGGTGGGCCAGGAAATAATGCCGAAGTTTCCTGGAGGCCATGACCAGCGCGTATGCGAGCTTCTCAAGCTCCGTGTATCTTGTCTTGGCGCCTTGGAGGGCTTCAGAGATAAAGTATACGGGCCGCTGCATGGCGCCTTCTTCTAAGACGAGGACGGCGCTGACCGCGGTGGCTGACGCGGCCAGATAGAGCAGGAGGGGAGCCTCTGGTGCTGGGGCGACCAGAGTGGGGAGGCTTGCCAGGTGCTCCTTGAGCTCGTTGAAGGCCTTCGCGCAATCGCCGTCCCAATGAAATCCGTCGCACCCGCGGAGTGTCTTGAAGAACGGCAGGCCCCGCTCCGCCGCCCTGGATAGGAAGCGGCTTAGTGCTGCCATGCGGCCCGCCAGCCTCTGGACCTCCCTCGTTGTCTTGGGCGGCTCCATGCCCAGGATGACGTCTACTTTGTCGGGGTTCGCCTGGATTCCCCGTCCAGACACGAGGAAACCTAGGAGTTTGCCCGCCTGCACCCCGAAGACACATTTGTCGGGGTTGAGCTTGATGCCCGCCTTCCGGAGGTTGTCGAAGGTCTCCTGGAGGTCCCGGCCATGCAGAGCAAGCTGCCGGGTTTTGACCACCACGTCGTCGACGTAAGCTTCGACGTTCCTCCCGAGCTGGGCGGCCAGGGCAATAGCGACGAGGCGGGTAAAGGTAGCGCCTGCATTCTTCAAGCCAAAGGGCATTCTGACGAAGCAGAACGTCCCAAGTGGTGTGATGAAACTGGTCTTCTCCTCGTCGTCTTCGGCCATGTATACCTGGTGGTAGCCGGAATAGGCGTCCAAGAAACTCATTAGTTCGCACCCAGCGGTGGCGTCGACCAGCTGATCGATGCGCGGCAAGGGGTAATTGTCCTTTGGGCACGCCTTGTTTAGCGCCGTGAAGTCGATGCACATGCGCCAGACCCCGCTGGCCTTTTTGACTAGTACCGGGTTAGCGAGCCACTCTGGATGGTGGACCTCGCGAATGACCCCGGCCCGAAGAAGCTTCGCCACCTCTGTTTTGGCCGCCTGCTGCCGATCCATCGACATGCACCGAAGCCTTTGCTTGACCGGCTTGGCGTCGGGGCGGACCGCCAAGCGATGCTCGATTACCGCTCGGTCTACGCCCTTGATGTCCTCCGGGGACCATGCGAAAATGTCAACGTTGTTCTGAAGCACTCGGAGCAGATCCCGTTCGACCCCCGGGGGGAGCCCCTCGCCGATGGACACAAACTGTCCCTCCGCCTGGAGCGACACCTTCTTGACTCCGCCCTCGGGCCGAGGCTTGGGCGTCCAGCCGGGGGCGGAGGGCCCATCGCCGAGCGTGTCGGAGAGGGCGTGCACCGGGCGATGCGGAACTCGGCTGCCGACCTCAGCACGCCTGGCCAGGTCCTGATCGCCGAAGACAGTAATAACACCATCCGGGCCCGGGAGCTTCACACACAAAAACGCGTAGTGTGGGATCGCCTCGAAAGAGTTGATGGCGGGTCGCCCCAGTATGGCGTTGTAAGGATGTGGGATATCCACGACGTCGAAGATGACATGCTCGGTCCGGATGTTACCCTTGTTGCCCTCCTGACGGAAAGTGACCGGAAGGGACACGTACCCCAGGGCCTGCAGCGGTTGACCTCCGAAGCCTTGAAGTGGAGCTCCTGGCTGCTCTAGCCGGCTGCGGGGGATCCCCATATGGTCGAGGGCCTCTGCGAACAGGATATTCGCGGAGCTTCCCCCGTCGACAAGGACGTGCCTGACGTCACAGCGTGCTATGAGGGCCTGGATGACCAGAGGGTCTTGGTGAGGGTACTCCACACCCCTGGCGTCGTTCAAGTCGAAGGTGATGTTGCAGGGCGGCATCCACGATTGCGACTGCTCCCCGGGGGCCCTTGAAGAGGAACCTCCGGTGATGATGCTGACGGTGCGATGCTGCGCGCCCTCCGCTGCGGTGGCTCGCAGGGGGCTACCCCTTGGGTGCCCCACGTGGGCTCCGACGAGGGGCCGAGGAGGCAGAGCCCGAGACCCGGCCGTCACCCTCCGCAGCTCCATAACCGCGGTGCATGCCCTTGTGTAATGATCACCGTAGCCGTGTACCTCGCACCACTTGCCATAATGTAGGAGCTCTTGTTCTGCGTGGGGTTGGCCGCCGCAACCAAGTCCGCCTTCCGATCCCCGGTCTCCCCTCCATGAGGCGGGGTCGGGTCCTTGGCGGGCGCTCTCGGTGTCGAGGACATGATGGGCCGCTTGCGACCTGCGTTGGTGGCGCCGAGGTTTATGCCTGCTCCTTGAAGAGCCTTCCTGTACCCCGGTGTCGCTGCCTTGGGGAGGGCCTCCTCGGGGCTCTCGGCTGCGGCCCTGCTTCGAGGAGGGACCACCCGCCCCCACCTCGCGCGGGGGCACTCCTCATGGGCGAGGTCGAGGGCGGTAATGCTGCGTCTTCGCGCATCCTCCTCCGCCCGCGCATACTCGTCCATTTTGTCGAAGAGCTTGGCAACTGTCTTGATTGGCCTCCGCGCGTGGTACTCGGCCATTGGGCCCGGACGAAGGCCCTGTATGGCTGCATTAACGATGGTGATTTCATTAACGTCTTTTACTTGGCATCGAATCTTGGCGAAGCGCTTGAAGTAGCTCCGGAGCTTCTCCGAGGGTCTTTGCTTCACAACGAAGAGTTGGTCCGCGTCGACTCACTCGACATAGTTTCCTTGGAAGTTGTTGTGAAGGCGGTCGCGGAGCTGCTCCCACGCGCAGATGGAGCCCGGCTCTATGGTAAAGAACCAAGAGAGCACCACTCCTTGCAGCGCGAGGGGGAGTCCCTTTGCCTTCGTGGTGTCGTCTCCGCCCGCGGCCTCGACCGCGGTTTCGTACACGCGCACGAACTCGCGGGGGTCCGTGTCGACTTTGTACGGGTCGATGACGCTAGGAAGCTTGAAGTCTTCGGGCCATGCCGCCTGCTGCAACCCCACCGAAAGCGGGGACTCCGGATCTAGGCGCCGCCGCGGCACGCGGCTAGACGTGGGGGCTTCGCGACTGTCCGCCCTCTCCGGCGTGGGCTCGGGCGCGATTACTGGCGCGCCCTGTTGGCTCCGAGCCTCTTGCATATCTCGGACGGCTCCGCGAAGGTCCCCTAGTTCCCGCTGGAACGCGTTGAGGGCTGCTAGTAGGGCGCTTTCCACCGCAGGTGCTGTCGGGGCCGCCGGAACACCCAGCGGACGGGTCGGTGCAGGGACCATCGCCTCACGATCTCCAGATCCGCCAGATGCTTCATTGCGGCTACCCCCGGCCACCTGATCCGCGCTGCCGGCGTGGGTGGCGGGGGCTGTCGTTGCAGTGCCAGCGACGGGGTTGGGTGTCGATGTAGCGGCGCTGGCGGGGTCGGTCGTTGCAGCGCGGGCGTCGACGCCCGCGACCATTACGCCTACGCCGTCGCCAACTCTTCGACGGCCGATGCCGAAGCCCCGGTATTCACGCGCCGCTCCGACCCAGCCGTCTTCCTTCCCGTCGCCGCCGCTGATGAAGCTTTTTTCGGTGCCATCCTTCTTCTTCGGTCTTCAGGCTTGTCCCTGTCCTCCCCACGGACGGCGCCAGCTGTTGTGGTTACAGACCAAACAGAGAGAGATGGTAGTGGAGAGGTGGGAGTGTGTTCCTTCACCCTCCCCCTCATCCTGATATATATATATATATATATTCATATGGAGTATACTTTTACAATTATGTCCTTACATCCGTACATCCCCCTTAGGGGCATTTGAGTCATTACACATGTTACTCTGGTTCTTATAACCTCCTAACAGGCCTGCTGGGCTTAGGTGGGGGCCACCCCTACAACACTCCCCTTTTGTCAGCCACCTGGCGGCGTCCACGACAACAACGAGAACCTCGGCGAGCTCCTCATGGGTGATCACATCACCGTACCGCTTCTGCACCTATGCTAACGAGTCCGACCTCCTCCTCTACCACTCCGACCCCCTCTCCTCTGACGTCCTCGCCCTCCTCAAGAAGCACATCAACAAGATGTACCAGGTCAACCTCATCCTTGACAAACACCTATCCATACGATACACCAGCAAGGACGGCTATGTGCTCTGGTGGACAGGGTACCCGTCAGTATCCACATCGGTGTCGACTACTGTGAGAACATAAGAAGGTCACTCTATATTTGTGATCAGTATTTGACTTTGCTTTGCTTCATTGTCGAAGTTTAAGTTAGATTTTGTGTCATTTATTCTCTATTTTTTGCTGTCAGGTGGAAGCAGTTTGACTAGCCTATAGAGACGGTCTGACTGCTATGCATGTGTGGTCTGACCAGTCATGTAATGGCGGTGTGATCAAGGTCCGGTGTGACCGGTCGTGGGTAGTGGTCCAACCAAAAATTCGGTGTGACCGATTTCTAGTTGACAGTACGTTTATTCTAAAGAGGTGCTCGTCGAGTTGTGTGGAGCTTTTAAGAGCGGTGTGACTGGCCATGTAATGATGGTCTGACCGGAGGTCTTCAGGGCGGTCTGACTGGTATGGGTGCTATGGTCAGACCGGTTCCCTTTTAACGGGGTTTGACCGAGGTTGTCTGGGACGATCAAATTGGCCATTGATTGGCAATTAGATCCGCCAATGCTAAGTTGATTGAGTTGAGTTGATTTCGGTTGTGGCAGTCTTAGCATGTGTCCATATAGGTGTTAGCTATGACGTGTGTCCATGCAAGTGTTAGTCATGGTAGAATTCCATGCATTGTGAAAATCTTGATGTGGGTGTCAAGTGATGCACGTTTGTAGCGATTTTGTTGATGAGAGTTAAGTGCATGTCACTTGTGCTCAGGATGATTGTTTGTTTTTTCATGTGCATGATGCTTGATGATTGTTATGGTCAATAGTAATATTGAGGCTAGGGGAGGTGACTTGAGGCTATGGAGGGTCGCATAAGTCCGGTAAAGCATCATCTCAAGCGAAGAAGCACGGGAGAAAGATAAGGATCATGATGAAACAAGTGCATATATGTGGTGTGCCATTGGACTTGGACGTTTCAAGTGGTGGAGGCATTTCAAGTTGTGGTAGTTCTCAGAGTAGGCGTATGATCTTGTCGATAATTCATTGAGCATCACAGACTTCGTTATAGTGGTTGCTTCGAGGAGAACGGCATGATAAACCATTCATCTCGTAGCCGATGAACGCATGAAGTCTTCATGGCTGTGGTTTATGAATTCTGGTCTGTTTATAAGAGACAGTGCATGTTTGTGTTATGATTTATCTATAGACCCCGCTTTAAAAATATACCGTTTAACAGTGAGTTACTATAGAAATAAAAGCCAAAACTTAAACATAAATCAAAAGAACGGAGCCAAGAGGGTTGCGGACCATGGCACATGTGCTGCACAACCTAGCTCAAATCTCGTTCCGGGTGCCGACCAGACCTAGCCCAAAGCCACAGGTGGGCATCGTGCATGAGACCTAGAGGTGCAAGTGGGGCAGGATGCGGACAGCCCACACCATCTGCTTAATGGGATGCGGCTACCAACGACCCATGTTACTATCTGCTAATCAAGTGTGGGCTTTGCGGCAATCCGCATTACTGTCCGCTAATCATGGGGCACTGTTGTACGCTAATCATGGGGTTGCAACGAGTTGCTATACCAAGTGCCAACTGCATAACAACTAGTACGTGATAGCTCAGTAATGCTTTGAAAAATTTTCCAAAAAATTCTGAAAAATCAATAGATGCAACGAGTTAATTGCCAAGCTTGATACTTTTGCCGTCAACAAACTGAACAGCTTCCTACCACTTCATGCATATCTATACCCCCTATGAATAACATAGTTAAATCATCGGAACCAAAGCTCAAGTAAAATCAGCGCTAAAGAACCATAGATCGACAATGTAAAAACTAAAATGGTGGCAGCTTCTCATGCAGGCAATAAAAACCAATAATAGATAATATCTGTGAATACTGCTATACACATGAAACAATGCCATGATTTTGATAATTCACATGAACAAAGGAGTATGACATAACCACAATATAAGGATAAAACTTATAATTGTATCATAGTTGAAAAAAATAAGCTGTTAAACACTGACTCAAAGTGATCTACCACAATGTAGAGCACATCACTAGTCTTGGAGAATTATGATTAAGGGTTTGAATAAACTAATGCTGTTTTCTACTACTAAGATATGACTACTAAACAGCAAGATCAATATGTTGTTTTCTTTTCTAAAGAATAGGGGTTAGCTAATGTTTTTTCCTACTTGGCAACTAACAGAACAAGAATGCTTCAGCTCAATCATATTTAGCTGAATGTATCAGTCAAAAGCTTAAGACTTGCATATTCCTTTAGCAGTACAAAATAAAGTAGACATGGTGTCGAATGACAGGCATGCAGAGCACTCTAACGAGACATCAAGGAAGGTCCCTACTGTATGTAGGGCTGTTCGTTTTCGGGCCTGTTTGTTTTGGCTGCGGCTTATGGCTTTTGGCTGAAATTTTTAAATTTTGGCTGTTTACGGTACAGATTACGGAGAGACCGATACCCACTTACAATTTTGGCTGGTACAGATATTGGGCTTTTAACGTGTACAACGTTTAACTTGTAGACCCCGTTTTGAAAAAATACTCCGTTTGAAAGTTAGGTACTGTAGCAAAAGTCAAAAGCCGGCCGGCTTGTTACTTGCCAAACAGGCCCGATATCACAAACGCAAAAAACCAACCGCAATATCATTGTAAGATGAGCTAATCAAAGGCCATTCTTAGTGTACTAGTAAGTACCGAGCAAGGAATTAGCTACACACGAATCATATGGTCTGCTTAATTCTGGCTACTTCAATAAAAAAAGAGTTCCTCTAATGCTATATAGCTTAAATAAAAAAAAAGTACATAAGAACTCAAGAACATAAGAACTTTAGATTTTTGTAGCGACTTTGGTGGTGATCGGTTGGGCTTAAAAGCTCATGGCTTATGGCTGAAAACACTGTAGCTGGCTGAAAAAACATTGTAGTTGACAGAGACTTATTTAACATAATTAAATTTAAAAAAATTTAAAAATATAAAAAATATGCTAGCCCAATATGTATAATACAAACAAATACGGGAAAAAAAAGAACCGACAAAAAAGCTCAACAAAAAGCCAAAAGTTCAGAAAAAAACGAAATTTATGAATAGTGAAAAATAAGCCAGAAGCTCAAGTCGAACCGATCAGGGCGAAAGGTGGGGATGGCAAGGAGATGGCAGAGGAAGCCACGCTGTCAACAGCTAGGGGGAAGGGGGGACGGTGGAGCAGGAGACGACGGAGGAGATAGCTGCAGCGACAATGGTGATGATGGCGAAGGAGGTGGCCGCCGTATGCCTGCGCCGACGATGGGGCAACAGCGGAGGTGGTGGCTAGGGTTCAGAGTCGACGACGTGAGGAGTTTGCTCCCATTAGAGTCGATGACCCGGCGATACGGCGCGAGGCTACTCTGTGGCCACACGGCCGGCCTGCCTTGAAATGCTAAAAGCTAGATGGGTTTTCGCGAAACATAAGTGAGCAGTTTTTGGGAGTGGGCTAGCAATTTGGTGGGCTAATCCTGCCCATTTGCACCCTAACGAGACCAGGCCAGGCCAGGCCAGCCGAGTCCGGAGCTCGTGTCGCGCACGGCGGATGGGCAAGCCGCGACCGCCCGCTCACTTTTCCCCAGCCTCACCAGTTCACCGCCGAGCTCACTCGACTTCGCCACGCCGCTTAGCATTCCACACCCAAAACGGCGGAAAAAATGCCGCGGCTGACACCGGCGGACGCGTCCCTGATCCTGGACCACGTCGTGGGCGACCCCTCCGTCCCCACCGCCGCGGCCAACGCGCTCCTCGCGGCGCTCCCCTTCCCCTCCTGCCCCTCCCCGCGCCTCCTCCGCTCCTTCCTCCTCCGCCGCCTCGCCTCTGACCCCGTCTCCGCTGCCGCCCTCGACTCCCTCCAGCTCCTCTCTTCCCTCCCCTCCCCCGCCGCCCCCGTCGCCTCCGCCCACCTCGCCGTCGCTGCCTACCTCGCCGCCTCCTCGCCCGACTTCGACGCCGCCGCGCGGGCCCTCTTCGCGAGCCCCGACGGCCGCGCTCGCCGCGCGGTCGAGGGCGGGGATCCCGCGCTCTCATCCGATGAGGCCGCCGCCGTAGCGGGCCAGTTCGAGGCCGCCGTCGGGAACGCATTCTCGCAGGCCGTGCTGAGGGGGCTGTGGGGCGACCGGGCCGCTGCGGAGGAGCGGGTGAGGGAGCTCCTAGCCGCTGAGTGGGTAGCCATCGATCCGTCGCGGCTGGAGGTGGCGGCCGAGCGGATTGTCGGGGACGGCGCCGTCGAGACTTGGCACGCCGCCGACAAGGCTACCCGCGCCAAGTACCGCGTGCTAGGTGAGGATTCTTTTGGTGGCAATCCAGATGTTTTAGGTGCAGCATTGTTGTTTCATGTGTAAAATTGGATGGGGTTTAAGATGCAGTGATGTGATTAAGTGGAAAAATTATGGGGCTGTTTGGTTTGCTACCCTTGCAAACCAAACCAAACCAAACATTGGTAACGCCAATGAAAATTAGCTGCTATTTTGTTTGCTACATACATTTGGTGACGCCCACAAAAATTTGGTAACGCCAATGAAATCCAATGTCACGCGTGCAATCTGAAGGCAAGGAAATCGCTCGCCAAAATTTTGGTAAAGCTAAAATTTGGCTTGGCCATGATCCAATTAATGTTCTTTTTGCCAATATTTGGCTTTGCCCAGGTTTTGGCTCCGCTCATTTTCAGTCATCAACAAAACAGCCCCTATGTTGTAGCCTTTAATTCGGATGAACCAAGATGCTTTGTTTAGCTTTCTGATGCCAGAGGGGTCAATGGAAAGAGAGTCCCTATCTTGTAGGAGTAATTTAGATACAACTAAAGTTCGTGTGTAAACATTGTGCTCTTAGTAATGCTGATATTTTCTTGCAGCATGGTAGGCCACAATTTCATAGTATGGTCGTTTTATTTTGATGTAGCAACACAGCTCAATGAGTGGCAACCTTTTATTTTGGATTTTTGGTTGCTCTGTAGTGTGCCCAGGTTTGGAAACCTATCTGGCCAAAATGTGATCTTTGAAACTGCCAGGAGTTGAATATGGTCCCTGAAAACTTTGTAGATTTGGTTTGCACATCCTCTTTCTGCTACGTTCTTGTACATAGTAGATCAAGCTATAGTCTATATGTTCTTAATCTTGCGAGTACTTTTGAGTTTGCTACTGCAATATGTTGTGGTTTGTATACCAAACATCATCAGTTTGAGTGCATTTTGCTTGAGCCGCAATTATGTTTCCAGTTGATCATGTGTGTTTATGGCATACTTGGTACAGTAGTTTTGGTTTCCTGTCTTTTGGGCCTGTTCTTTTATCTACATCACTCATATGCTTGGAATGGTTACTGCAAGACTTTTTCCATACTGCATTGAGATCCTCTTGTGAATAAGGTTATTACCTGCCTACTATAATTTATTGTGCACAATGGAATTTACAGCTGGGGAAGAAAGAACATGTGAAATTTTGTGCAAACTTGAAGAACCTACCCCTCATGTGAATCCAATTTCGACACCTGAAGTTCATAAGGTGATGGATGCCCTCAAATCAAGCTGTGCTGACCTTCAACGTGTAGTGGAGGATCCACTTCCAGCTGCAAAGGCAGCTGCAGATGAGGTGTTGGCTACAAGGATGGATAAGGCAGTTGATCTAAATGCTGAAGAAGTTAGTAATCAGGCAGCGACTTGTGGTATTGCTGGTCCAAGTGCTCTTAATGACAAAGTTAAGGCTACAAGGAAAGGCACACCACCCAGTCTTATGGATTGGAACCCAACAGCACGGACTTATGAGGTGAGTTTTCTTCATGTATTATTCATTCTTTGCCTTTTGAAGATGATCCGTATTTTACCCACTTTGACCATTTCGATTGAATTTGTGACAATTGCGGCTCATCTTGAGTATCACAGTGCCCTTATCATGTCAATGTAATGCATTAAACAACACACATACGCACACAAATGCACACACTCACACGCATGCATGCTCACACACACACACGCATACGCTGCACGCACACATATTCCTTTGATAAGTTAAAAATATATGTATTTTTCCATTTGTTCCTTTGGTAAGTTCAGAATATAAGTTGTTTTCCATGTCGTTACTTGTCCACTCCTGCCTTCTCTTCTGGTGCTTTCTGGGAAATCTGGATAATATATTGGAAAATATGTTAATAACCATGACAAAAAAAAGATCAAATGAAATTATAACAAATATATAGGTGCTGGAACTTGTTGTGCTAGTGATATAAGCTGCATTCAGTTAGGTCTCTACTGAAATTGGAATAACGAATCATGAATAATATTTACTAGAATACGATGTTTCCAGTTCTTCTTCATGCACATCAGACTAGCTTAATTAGTATAAAGTGCGACTTAAGTGCGCTGGGCATTAGAAGGCTTTTTGTTAGCATGTAGGATTAGCTTCGTAGCATAACCCAAAAACATTAGATTTTGGTCATGTCACTTAAAAACGCTTGTTTGCAGTGGGAGGACTCGCCTGATCCTGAGGGCTCAAGATCACCATTACATAGACCACACTTGCCTAGCCCAAGGAGAATGGCAGTTTCTCCTTTGCAACTGGCAGATAAAGCTAAGCGTAGAAAGGCAAGGAAGTGGAGCTTGATAGAAGAAGAAACACTAAGAAAGGGTGTGGAACAGTATGTTTTTTTGGTCTTGCTATTGGAATTTGTTATTCGATAACTTCTCGTTCTACATGATTTGCTGTTTAAATTTCCTCTAGGCGGATTCTGCCATTTTCTTGTATGACGCTTACCGTTTCTATCTATTTTGTTTCATGTGAAGGTTTGGCAGCGGTAATTGGAAGGATATTTTCATTAACAATCCCGATGTATTTATTGGTAGAACACCGGTGGGTATTTGGATTTTACACTGAAGTTCCTTTGTTTACTGATCTTCAATGAAGTAGTAACCGCCTAACCGGTTGTATCTTGTAGGTGGACTTGAAGGATAAGTGGAGAAACATGATGAGGTAATGGGGACATGGCAAGGTACCGGAGTTCGTGTGTCCGGTTGGAGTTACACTAGGCTCAAGGGCACATTCGGGTGGTTTGCTATGGTGAAGTTGCCCTTTGACCATTGTAGCTGTTACATCACTTCACTAACGGGAGATTGTGTTGAACTCTTCCGTTTCTGTGTTCCCTGCATGCTATTGTTGATGTGAAGTCTCCCTTCAGTAATTTAATGGCTGCTTGGGCATTTCTGTCAAGCTGGAATGTTGTCGCCTTGTCGATGCCCAACCAATGAAGTACCCTAATCTTCTACTCATGTGGTGCCTTCTTTCCCACTCATACCTTATGACTTATTTTACAATAACTGGCTTTCAAACGATACGTTTTTTCAAGATGTGGTCAACAGGAAGATTATAGTAAAAAGTGTACTGAGTTCAGCTGAACCAGCTAAAATTGCATAAGATTATTTTTTCTCTACGTACTGTTTCTTGTGAGCAACTAAAATTTAAAATTTTATATTATAAATAACAGCTCAAAAGAATTCAACCATCATCATATCAGCTAGATAGACAGATCTTCCTTCGAAAAAACTGATGTAGCTAGAGGGCTAGACAGTCCTGGTCTGAGCGGCCCAATTTCAGCCCGACACTGCGACATCGCGTCGTGTTGGGCCTATCCCAACCCGCACTACCACGCAATCACTCCCCAACCGAGACGTACTACGGGCCGACCCAAGTCGCGCCTTTCGGGCGGAGCGTTCGCTCGGGCCAACCCACCCCCACCCAACGCAATCCTCTCCGCGGCGGCACGGCAGGCGGAGCAGGGAGCACGCCCGCTCGCGCGTCCCACACATCCCACCGCTCTTCTCTCCGCCGCAGCAGTAGCCGGCTAAGCCGCCGCTTTGTTCGTCTTCAAGGCCGGAGACGAGACAGAGACGACATGCCGCCGCCTCACAACCTGCCGCTCCCGTCTTCCCTTCCTCCCCGCCTCCTCCCGAGCCCTAGCTCCTACTCCAGGAGAGCCGTCACTGCCGCCGCGGCAGCCTCCTCGACCTCGCTGGCGGGAGGCAACGGAATCCGCCCTCTCCGCTACGCCATCCTCGGCGCCGGCTTCGCGGGGCTCTCCGTCGCGTGGCACCTTCTCAAGGTCCTTTCCTCCCCCCTCTGCTGCTGCTTCTTCTTCTTCTTCTCTCTTTATGCCTCGGACGAGTTCTTGGCCTCGTTTCTTGTCGCAAGAAGCATCGCCTGAATCGACGCTGTCTGATTGCAGCATAGCCCGAAGGATTCTCGCGTGTCCGTGGACATCTACGACGAGAACGGGATCGGGGGAGGCGCCTCGGGCGTCTCGGGAGGGCTTCTTCATCCATACTCGCCCAAAGGTCTCCTCCATCATTTCAAGCATTGCAAATTATGATTTCACGTACTTGTGCATGCTACTCAGCGAACCATTTTGCATCCAGCCTAAGTTTGGTATGCCCAAGATTTTTTTGCTAATTGCAGTGAAGCTTCTCTGGAGGGGTGCTGAATTCTGGAAAGAATGTATGGATCTCCTGTGGAGCGCAGAGCAAGCTAATGGAACCACTGGATCAGATAGAGCTAATCAAGATGATACCCTTATCTGGAGAAGGCAATACTTTGTTCTTTGTAGCTAGTATAGTTTTACTTCTTTACTTTTGCAGTTTGGCCTACATTGTCTCGCATAATGAGAGCTTTAACTGAGCAGGGGAATTCTGCGACCACCTACAACCGAGAAGGCTGCTGACATATTGCTGGAGGTACTGCTGAATTAACATTGTGAAGATATGCTCAGGTGCTTCTTTTGTGTTTCTGGTGTATGATTTTGATTGATTCGACCTATTCAAGTTAGAATGCTCAGAGTTGCCTCCAGAGTTGCAGCCTTCAAGTTCTTGATTCGGATGCTGCTCAACATCTGATCCCTGGGTTATGTGTTCCATTTAACCTTGCAGTTTATATGCCACTAGCACTGAACATCAACCCTAAGAAATATTTACAGGTGGTGCACTTCTTCACTCTGTCTCATTGTCAATTGTTTGCCGTCTTCTATCCTGGATATGTTGACATACTTCATTCTTGGGTTTCTGCAGGCATTGTTCTTTGCATGCCAAAATCTGGCTGACGAAGTATCCGTACCTGGTGAACAGAAAGAGTTCAAGCTGTACAAGGAACATATCAATAATCTACAGCAATTGGCAGGTAAATTTCTCGCACAACTTGTCAATTTCCCAAGAAAGCGAGGGATATTACTTTACACAAACTTGGACTTTCTAATATTGTGCTTTTGGTTTTCCATTCACATTCAACTGAAATAAGTACAGCCAATGACTACATGGAGCTAACATACTCTTGTCAATTTACAACTTACCAGTTCTGCAGATCCGGTTAAGAAAAATGTTAAAATGTAGCTCTTGTTGTAAGTGCGCTCAACTCACAACAAGAACTCAGAGTGTTTGTGCTGCAACTTCACAGCTTTTCCATTGGATGTTGCTCTTTATTTATAGCAAGCACTGAACAAAAGAAAGTGGCAAAGTGGCCGTGATGGCCTCCTACATTCTAGGCATGAACAACTAACTCCACTACTTCCTATCTTCTAGCACACGACCCCTGGACTTGGTCAGGGATCCATCTACTGCTAACTGAAACAGAACAGCAAAACAGAGAAACAAGGGAACACAGGGAACACAGGGATTACTACTAACAAACTCCCCCTAATCTCTGTGTCCTGGTGATGAAATCTGAACCATACCAATCCTTGCACGTAGCTCCTGGAACTTCACCCGCCCGAGTGCTTTTGTGAATATATCAGCGAGCTGGTCCGCAGTGGAGATGTAATCGGCACTGACACTCCCTTCATCCAAGCAGTTTCTGATAAAATGATAGCGTAGATCAATATGCTTACTGCGTTCATGGAAGACGGGGTTCCTTGCCAGTGCCAAAGCGGACTTGCTGTCCACTCTTAGCTCGACCGCTTCTGGTTTCCTCCCAAGAAGCTCACCAAGTAGTCGAGCCATCCAAAGTGCCTGGGTTGCGGCGGTTGTGGCAGCGACGTACTCCGCCTCGCAGGAAGACAATGCCACTATCCTTTGCTTGATCGACTGCCAGCTGACCAAGCAATCGCCGTAGAAGAACAGCATGCCGCTTGTGCTCTTCCTTGTGTCAACATCACCGGCCAGGTCGCTGTCGCAGTACCCGATCAGCCGTGCTGCTCCAGAACGCCGGCCATAGCGCAGCCCGTAATCCAGTGTACCGGCGACGTACCGGAGCACTCGCTTCACCGCCTGAAGGTGCTCCTCGGTTGGCCGTTCCATGAAGCGGCTGATGAAACCGACCGCGAAGGACAAATCCGGTCGAGTGTGCACGAGGTAGCGGAGGCTCCCGACGATGCGCCGGTACTGAGTCGCGTCCACTTCCTCTGCCTTGCTTTCACGACTCAGTCTGAGCTGCTCCTCCATGGGCGTCGCCACTGGGTTACACTCCGTCATGCCGGCGAGTTCAAGAATTTTTCCGGCGTAGTGAGCTTGACGCAGGGAGATACCGTTGCCGTCTTGCCGGACCTCGATCCCCAGATAGAAAGACAGAAGGCCAAGGTCGCTCATCTGGAACGTGGCCTTCATCTCAGACTTGAACGCCTCCAGGGCCGCCGGCGATGATCCAGTAATGACCAGGTCATCTACATAGACCCCGACCAGTAGGATCGAGCTGCCGCGGCTGCGCCTATACACCGCGTGCTCGTGGCCGCTTTGCTGGAACCCGGCATCCTTCAGTGTGCAATCCAGCTTGGCGTTCCACGCCCTCGGCGCCTGGCGCAAGCCATACAAGGCTTTGCGTAGGCGCAACACCTTCCCCTCTGCGCCGTTGACGACGTAGCCTGGAGGCTGCCGGACGTAAACTTCCTCCTTCAAATCCCCGTTGAGGAAGGCGGACTTGACGTCCATGTGATGAACGTGCCACCCCTCTTGAGCGGCGAGGGCCAGCAGCAAGCGCACGGATTCTATGCGCGCCACTGGAGCGAAAACCTCGTCGAAGTCGACTCCTGCTTGCTGCACGAATCCGCGCGCAACGAGCCTCGCCTTGTGCTTGACCACCTCTCCAGCCTCGTTCTTCTTCAATTTGTAGACCCACTTGAGGCCGATGGGACGGTGTCCGTGCGGGAGGTCGACGAGCTCCCACGTTCGGTTGTGGACGACGGAGTCAATCTCCTGCTGCATCGCCGCTCTCCAGGCTTCGTCCCGCTGCGCCTCCTCGAACGAACACGGCTCCCCCGTGCTCGCGAGATGCAGCTCTGCGTCGAGGTCGCAGCGTGCGAGCCCTGGGACAGGCTCTCCTTCCCACAACAGATTGTCGTAGGTGCGGTAGCGAATTGGGGTGTCGCCGTGTTCCGCGTCGAGCCGGTCATCGTCGTTGCTGAGTGGAGTGACAAACTCTGGCGACGGTGCAGACGTTGCAGCGCCATGTGCTGCCACCGGCGTCGCGGCTTGCTCTGCAGAGGTCGGTGCAGACATTGCATCGGCGTGCGCTGCGGCTGACGGCGCATCTGATGAAGCCGTAGTCGAACCAGGAGACTCTGTGCCCGGAGTCGTGAAAGGCATGGCTGGCACCGACGAAGGAACGGGGGGGAGTTGGATGTACTCAACAGTGAACTCACCCGGTGGTTGCTCGCCGTCGCCTTGTTCCCAGTCCCAGCCGCGACTCTCATCGAACACGACGTCGCGGGAGGTGTGCACGCGCTGAGACACCGGGTCGAGAATGCGGTAGGCCTTGACGCCCTCTTCGTACCCGATGAAGACGCCGGGGCAGCTCCGATCATCCAGCTTACCGACGTTGTTGAGCTCCTTCGCGAACGCCCGGCAGCCGAAGACGCGCAGATGGCTCACCGCCGGCTTCCGCCCGTGCCAGGCTTCGAACGGCGTCTTGCCTTCTAGACTCTTGGTGGGCACGCGGTTGAGGATGTAGACGGCGGTGAGGATGGCCTCCCCCCAGAACACGGCGGGCACCCCTCGTTGCTTGAGGAGCGCGCGGCCAGTGCCTACCACCGTCTGATTCCTCCGCTCCACCACCCCGTTCTGCTGGGGTGTGTACGGCGCGGAGAAGTGCCGCTCGACGCCCTCGGCCGCCCAGTGTGCGGAGAACTCAGCGGCGGTGAATTCTCCGCCGTTGTCCGTGCGGAGCACCCGCATCTTCCTGCCGCAGTAGTTCTCCGCCGCCGCTTGGATCTTCTTCACGGCGTCGCCGGCTTCAGACTTCGCTCGGAGGAGGGCCACCCACATGAAACGTGTGGCGTCATCCACGAGCAGCAAGAAATAGCGCCTTCCTCCTGGTGTGGCCGGCGTGATTGGACCGCATAAATCGCCATGGACGAGCTCCAGCCTCTCCTGCGCGCGGTACTTCGCCTGCTGCGGGAACGGGCTCCGGCGATGCTTGGTGACGACGCACGTGTCGCAGAGTTGCTCGACATGCTCGATGCGAGGCAGCCCGCGAGCCATCTCCAGGCGCCCCATCCTTGCCAGCGCGTCGAAGTTGAGATGCCCAAGCCGTTCATGCCATCGCCAGGCTCCGTCGTCGTGACGGGCGGCGAGGCAGACCGGCCGAGCTACCTCGAGGCGTAGGACGTAGAGGCGATTCGGGCTCCGCTTGACTCGGGCGAGGAGGCGGCGCTGTCGATCCCAGATCCGGAGCACCCCACCCTTGATCTCGACGCGCGAGCCGCTTTCATCAAGCTGGCCAACGCTGATGATGGAGTTGCGGAGGCGCGGTATGTAATACACCCGGTCCAACGCCTTGTGCTCCCCGTTCCTACCGGAGAAGATGATGGTGCCGATGCCACAGATGTCGACGACGGAGCCATCGCCGAATTTTACCGAGCCCACCACCGCGCGGTCAAGGTTGGAGAAGACGTCGCCGCGCCCGGTCATGTGGTTCGTCGCGACCGTGTCTAGATACCATCCCTCGATCTGCTCGCGGCTGTCGCTGCCGGTGCCGAGGAAGACCTGCGCTCGGGGCTCGTCGATGTGAAGGCGAGAGTGCGCCGGATCGGGCGACGCGGACTGGAGCGGCGGCGCTGGCTCGGCGTTGGCTTGCGCCATAAAGAGGGCCGGCTCGTGGTCGCCCTCCTCCGCTTGGGCCATATGGACCCGCTCCTTCTTGGGTTGCCTACAGTCTCTGGCCCAGTGGCCGGTTCGCCCGCAGTTCCTGCACGAGTCATCACGCAGCGCATCGCCCTTCTTGCCGCTGCCGCCGTCACCGCGCTTGCGCGGGCACCTCCGCCGCGCGCCGCCGGACGAGCCCTGCCCAGACCCGCCGCCGCGCTGCTTCATCTTCTCCATCCACTGCTCCTCAGTGAAGTAGAGCTTGCCGTCGGTGCGCACGGGCGGCGGTTCGTCGTCCTCCGCCATGCGGTCTTCCGCCGCACGCAGTCGCCCGCCGACGTCCTCCAACGTCAACTTGGAGAGATCCGCCGTGATCTCAATCGCAATGGCTACCTGGGATAGCCGCTTGGGGACGACGCGGAGGAGTTTTTTTTGACAACCTTGCTTGGCTCAAGCGTTTCGCCCACCGTGCTCAGCGCGGCGGCGAGGTTGGACATGCGGAGTGTGAAGTCGTCGACGGATTCGCCGTCCTTGAAGCGGATGGACTCGAACTCCCGGCGTAAACGCTGCGCCTTCGTCTGCCGCACGGATTCGCTGCCGACACGCATGGATTTTACGGCCTCCCATGCCTCGGCGGCGGTCTCCTTTACCGCCAGCGACGCCACCATCTCCGGTGGCACGGCACTGGTGATTGCGTCCAGCGCCATGCGGTCTTCTTGCAGCGTGATGCCACCAGGCTCGATGGCATCCCAGAGGTTCCTTGCCTGCATCTTGATCTTCATGACCAATGCCCACTCGGTGTAGTTCGTCTTCGAGAGGAGCGGCCAGTTGGCTGACCCGCCGACGTCGCGGATGACGCGCACGACTTCCTCCTTGCCTCTGCCACCGGAGCCATCAGCGCCCTTCCCTTTGGGGAGCACTCCGGGAGAGTCAGGGGGAGTCATGTCGCCGTCTCCACTCATGAACGTGAAGCAGATTGCCGGGTCTTGATTCCAGCGGCTGTGACTTGCCGCGATCTACTCCAGGCCCTCTCAACTCGCTCTGATACCAAATGTAAGTGCGCTCAACTCACAACAAGAACTCAGAGTGTTTGTGCTGCAACTTCACAGCTTTTCCATTGGATGTTGCTCTTTATTTATAGCAAGCACTGAACAAAAGAAAGTGGCAAAGTGGCCGTGATGGCCTCCTACATTCTAGGCATGAACAACTAACTCCACTACTTCCTATCTTCTAGCACACGACCCCTGGACTTGGTCAGGGATCCATCTACTGCTAACTGAAACAGAACAGCAAAACAGAGAAACAAGGGAACACAGGGAACACAGGGATTACTACTAACACTTGTACAGCTCACTGAATCAATTTTGTTACAGTAAGAAAATTTTTCCCTAAAGACACTATCATACATTTGCAGGAGATTATGATTCAGTGATCATCTGCCTTGGGGCTAAAGCTAGCTCACTTCCAGAACTCACAAATAAGCTGCCTCTTAGGACCTGCAGAGGAGTTATTGCTGAATTCCAGTTGCCATCGGATACAGTGTAAGGAGGTTCTGTGCGTTGAACTAAAAGTCATTACAGCCTCAAATGGAATTATTTGATTGACACATTTCCTTTCTGCAGAGAAAATTATGGTAGTCAAAGCCCTTCAATCTTATCTGATGCATGGCTGGCATTCCAAGGTCCCCGTGCCGTTTCTATTGGCTCAACTTGGCAATGGAAATCTGAGAACTATGCTTCAACTGTATCTGATGAAGAAGCTCTTACTGCAATGGAAGAGCTGCTCCCAAAAGCTTCCGCTGTTTATCCAGGAATAAGTAATTGGGATTTTGTACGAGCAAGGGCTGGGATAAGAGCCATGCCTCCATTGACAACTAATGGATCATTGCCACTTTTGGGTTGTTTAAATGAGGTAATAGGCGAGAGGAGCAACTGTGTTTTTTGGCTAGTTGGTGGGCTTGGTGCCAGGGGTCTTCTGTACCATGGTTTAGTTGGAAAACTAACTGCCAAAGCTGTGATTTCCTGTGATGAAAACATAATACCTTCTGAGTTTACTAGCTGGAAGGTGATCAAGGCTTCGCAGTGAATACCATTATGTGGTTCGAACATGTCATGCTTTATATGGGATATTGATATGAGGAAGAGCCTTGAAGCTTGAGCACGAGGAAAAAAATAACTAGAGATACCTGACTTCGGTGTTCCAATGAGGCGATGAGCATTTCAAAAGCCTTAGAGCTGAAGCTTGGTTAAGCACTTAGCTGCAAGTCTCGTCTTGTCACAGAAAACATTGTTTAGGCCTACTAAGCTGCACCTGAGGTCCTGGTACGATATTTAGGTACCATTTCAAAGTCCTTTTAAAATATTTTCCCCTTTGTGTATTTGAATCATCTCTTCTGTAAACCTCACGGACATGAGGTTACGAGTTTTGTATGGATAGATGAACATCAGCAAAATCTTCTGTTATCCATAAAGCTATTCATTTGGGATTATGACTTGCAAACTTGCGAGTCATTTGACCTGTTTTTTTTCCTCCTTTCATGTCTTGTGTTTCTCGAGTTCCAAGGAATTGTGCATTTGTTGAGGTAGGAGGCTCCGATCGTTTCGGCTTCTTGTTTATTTTTCATCATTCCTAAATTTCGTTTTTTCTGATTATTTTTGAATTTTTTGAGTTTTTTTACGGTTCTTTTTTCCTTTATTCCTTTGCATTACATGTGATGGGCTAACCCATTTTTTCTATTTTTAAAATTTTTAAATTTAATTATACCAAATAAGCCACCTTCAGCTACAGTGCAATTTCAGCCAGCTACAGTAAAATAAGCCATAAGCCACAACCCAACCGATCACCACCTGAATGTAGGGGATAGTCATGCATGGCAGTCAGAGAGGCAACAAATTGGTGACAATATGCTCATGAAGCAAACATACTTAGGCCCACTCTAGCAAATTCTGCTTCTATAACATATTGGCTTCTTAATTTTCTTTTTTTGGTTTTTTCTTTATTCTTTTACATTATCCGTGATTATATAACTTTTTTAATTTTTTAAATTTAATTACTTAGAAAAGGCTAACAGCCAACAAAGTGTATTTTCGGTTGTTACCGTGCTTTTTCAGCTAGAACCCCGAAGTCACTGAGCACTTAGTAATTTATACGGAACACCACACCATTCCCGTACACTTGTACAAAAGTATAGAGCACAAGAACACATATACCGTTTACAAGATACTAGTATATACCAAACCGATATACCAGCAGAATTTTACAAGCTCTTCCCGCACAAAGCCGCACAAAACAAAGACGTACACCAAAGGAAACAAAGACACCGGGCTCCCTCTCCGGCCACCGCCGGGCCGTCGATTACACGGTGTAGCTCTGCTGAATCGTCTCGATGTCGAGCCCCTTCAGCTTCACCACCGACTCGACGTGGCCCTTGAGTGTGTGCAGCTCCCTAAGTCTGCATGCAACACAACAATGCGGATTGATCAATTCATTCGCAGGCAAGATGAGACGAGCAGTTGAGAGTCGTCAGAGGAGGGGTTGCCGGCACGGCAGCTGGCTTGGTGTATAACCTACCTTGCGACCTCGGCGCGCTTGGCGGCCTGCTCGGCGATCTCGGAGAGCTCCTCCTTGCTGGTGAGGAGGTCGGAGGAGGTGCTGGCCTGGTTGAGGCCATGGAGCGTCCTCTGGTCCACCGCCCACTGTGCCTCGCGCTCGCCCTTGCCGTAATCCTTCTTGTTCGTGAACGCCGTCTGCGCGAGACAAACACCCACAAATGTTTCACTGGAACGACAAGGAACAATGAATCAAGATCACGGCAACAATGGCGGTCGATGCAATCAAGATCGTGCAGGGTGGGCTTGCCTTGTTCTGGATGTTGTCCCAGCCCTTGCCGCTGAGCGAGTAGCGGATGATGAACTTGAGCACGTCGAGCGGCACGTAGGTGACGATGCTGAACGCCCAGATGGCGCCGCCCCACTCCCACCCGATCCCCTGGATGCGGCAGAACTCCCACTCCGCGTACACCGCGATCGCCGTCGCCACCAGCTGGGCGGCGAAGAAGGCCGTGACCAGGAGGAAGCCGGGGCGCTCCACGAAGGACCAGCTTCGGGACCGCGTCACGAAGATGAGTGCCTGGCTGATGATGCTCACCTGGAGGTACAGCGCTGCCATGAGCTCCTTGTCGTTGTCGCGGATCGACCTCACGCCGAAGACCTCTGTGAAGAAGTCGGTGTCGTGGGCGAAGTAGAAGAAGAGGACGGTGACGAGGGCCATGTAGGTGCCGAGCACCACGCCGGTGGCGAAGATCTCCTTGAGCTTCCACGAGTCGGGGGTGGGCGACGGCTTCACGCGGTCCTTGGAGATGGTCATGATGGTGCCGTCGTTGAGGATGGCGATGATGAGCACCATGAAGGGCGCGAAGTCGAACCTCCAGATGAGCGCGATGAGCAGGAACCCCAGCACGATGCGGATGGTGATGGACACGGCGTAGATGGTGTAGTTCTTCATGCGCTGGAAGATGGCGCGGCTCGTCAGCACCGCGCTCACGATCACGCTCAGCCCGGGCTCCGTTAGCACAATGTCCGATGCGCTCCTGGCCGCGTCCGTCGCGTCGTCCACGGCAATGCCGATGTCCGCCTTCTTCAGCGCGGGGGCGTCGTTCACGCCGTCGCCGGTCATGCCGCAGATGTGCTTCCTGTCCTGGAGCCGCTTCACGATCTCGTACTTGTGCTCCGGGAACACCCCGGCGAACCCGTCGGCCTTCTCGATGAGCTCGTCGATGGGGAGGCCGTTCACCGGGCTGTTCTTGTCGCCGAGGAGGGTGGTCGAGGGGTACATGTTGGTGCCCATGCCGAGCCGGCGTCCGGTCTCCTTGGCAATGGCGAGCTGGTCGCCAGTGATCATCTTCACGTTCACGCCCAGGTGGAGCGCGCGGCGGATGGTCTCCGCGCTGTCGTGCCTCGGCGGGTCAAACAGCGGCAGCAGGCCGATGAACTGCCATGGGTCACCAGGGCTCTCCTTGTTCTTCTCCGGGACCTGCTGGTACGACACGCCGAGCGACCGGAGGCCGCGGTCGGCGTACTGGTCGATCAGGGAATGGATCTTCTTCTCGGCCTCCGCGCCCATGTTGCAGAGCTCAATGATCTGCTCAGGGGCACCCTTGCTGACCCTGTGCCAGTCGCCATTGGAGTCGATGTAGGTGATGGCCGTGCGCTTGTCGACCGGGTTGAAGGGAAGGAAGTGGACTTCTTGGATGCCGGCCCGGGCCTCCTTGGGGTCGGCGAGCATGTTGACGATGCAGGTGTCGATGGCGTCCTGGTTCTCGACACGAGATGCCCTGGCGGCGTAGAGGAGCACCATCTCCTTGTCGACGCCCTTGGAGCACACCTCGATGAGGGACTTGTCGACGGTGAGCTTGTTGAGGGTGAGGGTGCCGGTCTTGTCGCTGCAGAGCACGTCCATGCCGGCCATCTCCTCGATGGCGGTCATGCGCTTGGTGATGGCGCCCTGCTGCGACAGGCGGTGGGAGCCGATGGCCATGGTGACCGAGAGCACGGTGGGCATGGCGATCGGGATGCCGCCGATGAGCAGCACGAGGAGGTTGTCGATGCCGTCGCGGTACGCGCGGTGCTGGATCGGGTACATGACGACGATCTCGACCAGCATGCCGGCGGCGATGGAGATGATGCAGAAGTTGCCGATGGCCGTGAGCACCTGCTGGAAGTGGCCGACGTTGTTGGTGCTGTCCACGAGGTGGGCCGCCTTGCCGAAGAAGGTGTGCACGCCGGTGGCGATCACGACGGCCTCGATCTCTCCCTGCTTCACCGTGGAGCCGGAGAACACCTCCTGCCCCGGGTGCTTGTTCACCGGCAGCGACTCGCCGGTCAGCGCGGACTGGTCGATCTTGAGCGGGTCGCCCTCGAGCAGCCGCGCGTCGGCGGGGATGATGTCGCCGAGCTTGATGCTGATGATGTCACCGGGCACCAGGATGGACGCCTCCTGCTCCTCCCACCTGCCGTCCCTCAGCAGCTTTGTCTTGGGCGCCAAGCCGGCCATGAGGGCCGCCGCGGCGTCCCCGGCGTTGGCCTCCTCGATGTAGCTGATGGTGGAATTGATGATGAGCAGCGAGACGATGCCGACGAAGTCCTGCCAGTCGGGCGCCCTGCCGCCGCCGTTGGCGAGCGCGATGGCCATGATGGCCGCGATCTCCATGACCCAGGACAGTGGGTTCCACATGAAGCCCAGGAACTTGAGCAGCTTGCTCTCCTTCTTCTCCTCCAGCTTGTTGGGGCCGAACAGCCTGAGCCGGTTCTCGCCCTCCGCGCCGGAGAGCCCCTTCCGGTCGCATTTCAGCGTCTGGAACACCTCCTCCACGGGGATCGTCGACTGCAAAAGCCACCAAAGCCACCACCGGTCAGCACGTACAGGCCTAGCTCGTACGTGCGTGCATGCATGGCCATACGTCGGACGATGCACAGTGAATGACGATCAACGAACGAACAGAACAGTGCGTAGGTAGGTAGGTACCAGGTCGACGGTCTCGTTGCGGATTTCTTCGAGGGAGATGGACGCCATGGTGGTTCCCTTCGTTTTTTTATTAGAGGGGCAGGTGCGGCGTGCGAGCGAGCTAGCTAGCTAGAGGTGGCACTCGCCGCGGGGGCGAGAGGCCTTCGCGGGGCACGGAGCGAGGCCGGCCGGCGCATGCACTGCCTGCCTCTCTCTCCGCGGACGGATGGACGACGACGGCACGGCAACGCCGCTCGCGCGGCCGTCTTATAGGAGCGGCGCGCGGCTGGGACGGGGTGCATGCGGACGTGCGGTGTCGTGCGCGCGACCGAGAGCTTTCGGCGCGGGCGGTTGGCGTTGGGAGGCAGAGCAGCCCGACCTTTGTGGAGCGCCCCCGGTTTAGCTACCTTGTCCCACGACGCCTCGTATGGGTGGGTGGGGGGCGGCAAGAAACGGGCGTCGCTCGCTGCCGGGAAGGGAAGAGAGCAGCGCTCCGTGCTGCACTGCCACTCACCGGCGATCGTGCACCCATGCCCATGCTCCATCGTTCGCTTTGCCGCCGTTACGGAGACGAATGCAGCACAGCTTCCCGTACTTGAGCACTCCGCAGCTTATTTATCAAATTGACAGAAATTTTTTTTGGGGGGGGACAAGCTCTTCACCATGTAGTAACATATATATACACCAATAACATATGTGACAGCACTTTACATGCTGCTAAGTTCCAGGAACTACCACTAGTTCGAGAACAGGAAACTAGGTCGCATTTCATGCCGCTCAGATCATGCACTGATCAACAGAAAGCAGAAACGAGCAATCAATACAATTAAGTCACAGCTAATTATAATCCACTAATTCAAGAAGCCTCTAGCATAATCGTAAGCGCATATAATCAAAAGTCAACAAAGATTCTTTTTTAAAAAAAGTTGACAGCAATTGGATTACATGGGACATCCTATTCAAGCCAAGGCGGAGTATAACTTCGATAGCTTAACCTGGATTACAGCAGCGTGGGTGCCAGTCAATAAATCTAACACTCTTAATCGAAACGCACATAATCAATCGGTCCATTAACACCTTTCTGGATATCCAATCTCAATCCACTAATTGCATATATGTTTTCTATTACAACAGCATGCTCATGTCCAAAAGTACGGAACTACCAATACCTCCAGACATGTCCCACTCCCAGTCACAACTCACAAACAAGTCTACAAATCACAAAAATATCCTGTGCATTCCTGAACTAGCAACACCAGCAAAATTTATAAATATAATCTAAATAACACACAATGCCACAATATCAAACCATTTTGCTCCAAGAGGGCATAGATGGAAACTTAGAACCATGAGACATGTCCATGAACAGATCAATGCAAAAGGAGCATTACTCTGACCAAGACTCCATATCTTGTAGCTGAAAGAAGTAGAAGCATTGGCAGACTATATAGCCAGAAGCACTACAGTACTGTGGCACATACAAATCATCACAGCAGTAAGATAGCTCCTTGGATAACCCACAAACAGTAAAGAACTGATGTTCCTAATGTCCCTATAGGATTGTCGTAGGGAGCTCTTAACTGCCAGGTTAACCACTAGCTAGGACAGAACCCTGAAAGAACTCCAAATTACGAGGAATACTAAATATGCATCTAGGAATTACACATATCTACAACAGGTCATTACTAAACCAAAGGTATATACAAAGCTATAGCAGGCCATTTCCCCACCGAACAACCAGTAAACCATCCTAGATCCTAAAGAACTATTTATTATCAAAACACTAGCAGAAATGGATTCAGATAATGTGGAAATAATTGAATCAGGTTAATAAAAAGAGATCAACTGATCGAGCCACTGAACTTAGGTAAAATACTGAGCTAACTTAAGCAGAACATAAAAGTGGTCCCTTAATCAGCAAAATATGATGATATTCCCAGTACGCAACCAAAGGTATATACAAAGCTATAGCAGGCCAATTCCCCACCGAACAACCAGTAAACCATCCTAGATCCTAAAGAACTATTTATTATCAAAACACTAGCAGAAATGGATTCAGATAATGTGGAAATAATTGAATCAGGTTAATAAAAAGAGATCAACTGATCGAGCCACTGAACTTATGTAAAATACTGAGCTAACTTAAGCAGAACATAAAAGTGGTCCCTTAATCAGCAAAATATGATGATATTCCCAGTACGCCACAAACACAACTCAGAAACAAGAACCAATTCAGGACCGAAACATAACAGAAGCAAAATCATAAAAAACAGAACTTGCTAGCCTGCGGTAACATCGAAACATCACGCAACTCAGAAGCCCTAGATTTTTCTCCAAACACCACCATCGGGTACCTTCTCCTTCCCCCGCTCAGAACCCGAGCTTGGTGCGGCGCCAGTGTCTGCGTTTCGCGTTGTACCTGAGACAGCAGCGCACAAACAAGAACCAGTTCAAGACCTAAACACGAGACGCCTCCCTCCAGAGACGCTCACGAACTAACCAAGATCACGGCAAGTACCTGATGGTGTTATCGGTGCGCATGCGGATCCAGTAGGGGATGGGGCGGTTCTGCCGCATCTTCTTGGCCAGTTTCTTTTTGATCCGGAAGGTCTTGTGCGACGGCTGCACAAGCCGCAAGACAAACGGAACAAGCACCGAATCAGCATAACGCCACTACCCCAACAATTTCGAGGAGCCTAACCATACAAATCGACGCCAATCGGAGCTACGGAAGAGATGAACGGAGATGCGTACCATGGTGGCGGCGGAGACGAAGGAAGCTGCGGCGGCGGCGCGAGGAAACCCTGGGATCGGAGAAACCGAAAAATTGGGGGCCGTGAGGGTTTATATCGAACAGGGCAGTGCCAGATGGGCCCAATGGGCTCGGTTGGTTGTTGGGAGTACCGACGCCTGCTACGATTGGGCTTGAAATCGAACATAATCATTGGGCTCTCATGGATTCACAAGGTTGCACCTCTAGTTCTCCATACCGTTTAGATTTTGCATTTTTTATGTTCCATCGATCTGTGTACAACCAGAAGGATGCCTCGCGCATTTCAGGAAAAATTTATAGAAAACAATTTATTGGTTATAATATTTGAACAAATCAAGATGAAATATAGTAGAGCCTTAAAAATATTAGAATACAATGCAAACAAAGTACATACATGATACTTAATTTTCATCCAAAGATTGTGAACAATAGAGGTAATGTGGCTGCACGAGGGAAGAGAGAGAGAACATTAATTGTAACTAGTGGGCATTACTTGTTTGTTTATACATACACATATACATATGTATATGCATATATACATATACACACATATACAAACGTATTTGCACATATACATATACACACATATACATATATATGTACATGTACATATGTATATGTACATACATATACATATACATATGTAAGCAAGACATATACACAAGTATATGTACATACATATACACACATATACATATACATATATATGTACATGTACATATGTATATGTACATACATATACATATACATATGTACATACATATACATATACATATGTACATACATATACATATACATTAATTAGCTTTTTTGGGCTTCAACTTATAAGCAATGGAATCTCTTTCTCGCTTGGCTTCAGCCTCAATCTACTTAGAGTTTCAGTACAAAACTAGCTTACATTTACTGGTAGAATAACCAAAGACTGTAAAGTTCAGGAACCGAAGCTGAAGCCCTGACTTGTGCCAAGCGTGACCTACCAACATGCACGTTTCCTGGGTAACAGACAACAATGGAATCAACATGGTATGTCCTACTCATTTTTTTGCTGATTAGCATGCATGGAACTCGAGCTTCTCTAGAATCTTACTGGTCACTATCATCGTCTTACGAGTTATATGATTTATGGACAATACAATCGTGGTCACATGGGGTTTTTAGATGCTGTCTTGCCAATCACAGGAAATTGTTAGGTCGAACTAATATAATTCTAACGATGTTCATGTGCCGACAGAGATTAATCGACACGTGGAAATGCTCTTGTTTGCATGAGTCCAATCGGTCCATTTGCAGCATGGATCGGTTCTTTCTTTAAAAAAGAAGGATCGACCGGTTATTTTAGAACCATGGAGCAGTACATGTTTCATGTGTTATCATACGTTAACTCTGTCTTAAAAAATTCATTAACTCACAAGAGTTAATCCACTCGAAACAAGCATGGCTATCAAAATCCCGATCAGTGACCAGAATTTCAGATCATTCTAATTTTGATCCTACGTACGGTCCATAATTTATAATCTCAATACGTTAACTCTGTCTTAAAAATGCACTAACTCACAAGAGTTAATCCACTCGAAACAAAGCGTGGTTATCAAGATCCTGATCAGTGATCAGTATCTCAGATCATTCTAGTTTTGATCCGTACGGTCTTAATTACGCAGCACCGTATGAATAGTCCATATTTTATAATCTCAATCTTTGAAATTACGAATTTTATGATCCTGGTCCTAAAAAGAAGATCCTTAATTAGGATCATGATCCTAATAAACCATGAAATAAAACATGTATTACCTTTCATTTTGTCCACTTGAAAAAGAATACTGTACTACGATCAAGGTTTGCACTGCATGATTGTGAGGTTTAATTTGCCATCTGGTTTGAACTAGTAGTTCAATAACACTTGACGCAAGCAACTGATCATCGTACTGTCAAAATAGCATCAGATCACCATGTCCCGACCGTAAGATCGTGTTTTCTTATTTCGTGGGGCCAAACAAAATCACCATGAAACGCGGATCATAATTCATAGATGATGACAAACAAATGCATCAATTTGACCTTCTGATTTCAGAAAAGGGAATCAGAGGACAACGATTGGGACCAACAAAAGAACCGGGTTATCCTTGAGAGGTTCATTGAGAAACTTAAACCGTGGCCCTTTAGATATGCGACATGTTGCCACACTGGTTGGACTAGTCACACGGTTGGCGTATATATGATTTTTTCGAAGATATCATTACTATTATAAAAGAACGAGTTAGTGGTTATACGTCTATTCTCTTCCAACCGCTCTATTCATTCAACTTCTCAACATTCTCCACTTTCTAACTAATCAGAGCAACTATCTTCTATAGCACGATTCTCTATATATTCAATAAGTTTCGTTGCAACGCACAGATACGTAACTAGTATAGCAAAAGTGATACTCAATTAGTTTCAGACTTGTCAGCAACTCAGCCAATGCTGTGCATGTGTTAGGTGGCAACACCCTCCATTGTTCATCTTATTTTTTCTCTCAAAAACTTCATAGATCAGCGTGCAAACACGAGAGTAAAATGAAGAAGTACTAAACAAAAAAACTAGCGAATACTAATACCGATGCTAGGCCGCTAGCCTTTTAAAAAGGGAAAAGGATAGGGGAAGACAAAAAAAGAGGAAAGAACAACACAAAGTCATGCAGATAAGAGATAACTGGCTTGCGGATGCTCACCAGCCATCACATGGCTGGGTAACCCCCAAAGGAACATGACATGATCCCCACATACCCATCCATCACAATTCACAAGCAAGTTAGATCACTGATCAGTGATCCATTGGCTTCCATGTTTTCAATGCTCCATCAGGTGATCAGATCAGTACTAAAAACATAGTAGCAATCAATGTAGCATCGTCTAACGCGTATGCTGCCTGCTGCTGAACAGTGGTGTTTGTGTAGCCACAGGGCCAGAGATCATGTGGATCAGGCCAAGATTTGTACCCGGATCTTTGCTTCTGAACTCTGAACCCAATCCTGATCGCCTCCTCCCCCATGGCCGGCCGGCCGCAGTGCGCGGCTGTAGGGGCCTGAGCGCCGCCGTGCGGCCACGTACGCAGGATTGCAAGAGCCACTGAAATCTCTGCGCGTTTCACTGTGACGGATATGTGGATCATGGATAGATTCGACCGGTTGTGTAGCATCGGCTCGATAGATCCATCGGCGTCGTCGCACATGATATGATGAGGGTTTTGTGTTTTGGACGCGCGTGTGCGCGCGCGTCAGTGGCTAGCTTTGTCCTTTCGATCGTGACAGTCTCTCAGTTGAACAGTCAGGAACACTTGAAGCTATGCCTGCGCAGAATTGGTTGGGCAGAGCCCTAGCATTTAGGTCAATTCGTATTGACTTTTACAGATACTTTTTTAGCTTTAGCTTATAAATAGGAATAATTTATAGAGAGTCGTACAAGGAGAATGAAACTCGTGTGCGATTTTGATATATATAAATGAAGCAACTACAGTGTGTATTACAAAAGACCCTTTGTTTAAACGTTAGGTACTATAGAAAAATCATTTACAGTAGAAAAACAGCTTTTAGAATCCAGTTTGCTCTTTTGTAAACCACACACACGATTTCTTTAAGGAAGAAACCTTGTGTACTACAATATAGATAGATATGTACTGTGTAGCAATTTATCATGCTAGGTGCACATTTGGGTGTTTTTTTTTGGCGGACGGTTTATGACTTACGATTTAAATATTTGAATTCTAGCTATTTACAAGAGGTAGTATGTACAGAAAATAGTATCATGTGATTTTGCCGGTACAGCTGAACTCAATACACTTTTTATTACAATCTTCCTATTGACCCCGCTTTGAACAAGTATAAGCTAGTTTTAAGTTGAAAAAAATCCAGCTTTTACTTGAATAGCATGTGCTACCATGTTGTGAGCAAGTTAAGGTCCCTACATACTACTCAATTCTTGTGAGATTCATGCATAATATATTTATCTAGATTGACGCACTGCGTAGTACGATAGATACCAATTGGCATTGCAATATATGAGTATCAAAACAAAGCATGGAACTTGCAAGGAAGTGTTTATCAACAAATAAAACAATCACAAGAATTAGCCAGCATAGAGGAGGTTCCATCCTACCACCTTATCAAGTGATTAGGCCAGCTGCTCACCATGCATACCTGCCTAAGAACACCATTATTGGAACCCACATGGTCCAACAGTTTTCCATGAGCCTCCAAAGGAAGCACACAGCAACCCCTGCCTGCCCAGTGCCCATGCCCTCCAGAACATGACACCAGTTACCTGACCTGAGCCTTCCTGAAAACCCTGACTGATCATCAAAAATTCAGAACACCAGCATATACATACATACCTACCTAAGTACAGGCATGTTCAAGTCAAAAGATGGCGGCTTTTGACTTTTGCTACAGTACCTAACTTTCAAACGGAGTATTTTTTCAAGACGGAGTCTACAAGTTAAACGATCTACACGTTAAAAGCCCAACATCTGTACCAGCCAAAATCGCAAGTGAGTATCTGTCTTTCCATAATCTGTACCGTAAACAGCCAAAATTCAAAAAATTCAACCAAAAGCCATAAGCCGCGGCCGAAAAACATACATACATACATACATAGGAACAGTAAAGCAGGGCTCAGGGTCTCCCTATTCCAAAGCAGCATCATTCATCCATGCAGGCTTGCACTGATGCCCTGAACTGCAAGGGCGCAAATGCAATTGCATGCATGTTGAGGTAAGGTAACCACTTGTGGCATGCAATGCAGCCTAGTGGCCAAACGTTTCCACGCTAGCGTCCAAGCTGAGAAGGGACGAGCAAAGATCGTGTGCTGGATATGGTGCATGTACAAGGAGTCAATGACACATCACACATGCATGCAGGATAGCATAATTTTGCAGGTGCACACAAGCGAACATGATATGCTTGATGCCTCAGCAGCAGCGGCAGCGGCAGCACCACTTGCATATTGCATGGTTTTGTCTTTTGGGGCTTTTAGCCTGCATGCTCTTCCCAAGGTGCAGTGCAGGCTCTGCTCTTCCAATGTGACACTGCCTCCATCCATCGATGGCGCCAACCAGCTACAATGTAGCAGCCCAGCAAGGATAGTTCAACATCTAGCCAGCCATTGCAGCTGGTTGGTGGGTTGTGATCTAGGATGATGCCTGCATCGACCAATGAAAAATTTGGCAATTCGATTTAACCATACTGTCCTAGTTGTGATATCAACGAAAATAGACTAATAGAGCTCTGTTCCATGGAGTAAAATTGGAGTTCAGTTGCACAGTATGTACCATGAGGGCAACTGTGGGCTAGTTTGTGCTCTTGTGGGGAATCCGAAGTTTTGAACTAAACATGCTAGTTTCATCTGTGTGTGTCTCTCTCTCTCTGTTTGGAGAGCATATATTTAATTTCTCTGATTACCTACCATATGACTGATCTATCATGGGTGGTACGTAGATAAGGCTAGTTAGGCCTAGAATATCTCTAGATCAACTCTTAATTTCCTTCTTTGGCCACTGGATTAGGTAGATAACTTTCAGTGTATAATATATATAATGTCAGGGTTTGGTCAGATGGGGCTGTCACATATTCTACGGGAATATTGTTGACACGAGTTCTTGACTTCATGATATCCACTAGCTTACAAAAAAAATTCGTTACCCACTCTGTTCATAAATATATGGTGTTTTAGAAAGTATGCGGACAAGTTTTTTTTTTGTCTTTGACCACAAATATATCAAGTGCTATTTAGATTTGGTCACTTGAAAATGATATCATTAAATTTGTCATGATTTTTTTTCGCGTGGCTTAATAATTTTATAATTTTCACTAACATATTCATGTGAATGTAAAGGTCATGTTGGAGACCCTGTAATGTCCAAAATGTGGTATATTCTTGAAATGATGAACACAATAGTTACTGCTTAGTAGGTGGGCCAGTAAGATTACTCCATTTTTAGGTGTTCCTATTGGACCGGATGACAATAGAGAGAGGTGAATGGTACCAACTCAAAATTTCCCTCAAAGTATTCAAGATCCTATTCTCAGGCATCTACAGACGTGTAAAACATAGAATTCCCAGCTAAAATCAAACCAACTAGCTAAAATCAACGAAATTTGGAACTTAACACTTCCCGATAGTCTGATCGACCTCCAAATGGCGGTCTAACTGGCCCGGACGGTCTGACCGCTGCTACAGTAAAATCAGACAAATAAATAGTATTTTAAGTCTAATTTCAAAAACAAAAAAAAGAGAGAACATGTAATCCGAAAATCCAAATGATATGAAACTTTGCAGAGATTTTCTCTAGGGGATTGTGAACCAATTCTAATAAATGATCATGAAAAATATGGACAAAGTTGAGATATTTTTCAATTTATTGAAAGGTTGCACAAAAATTGAGCCAAAACCAGAAACGGTGAATACAACTTGCTCGTGGGTTGATAATGACCAAGAAGGATCTAGATGTATTCTCACACATCATAGCAAGTTAAATCACCACAGAAACTAAGCCAAAAATCCTTGAATTAAGAGATGGACCAAAGAGGCCGAAGTCAAGCAAAATCGGGTTTTTTCATGAATCTTTCTATCACAGTGCCTAGATGGGTGGAGATGTATTCCCAAGTATTATCTCTATCTCTTACATGTCCTTGACACAATAAAATCACAAGAAGGAAAGAAGAGAGATCGAAATCAACCAAAAGTCAAGCACATCAATTAAAAACAGGAGGGATTCAAGAGTTGTACAAAGATTGATGTATTGCTTACTTGAGAATGTAGGTTCTACAACCACTTCACCTTGGAGGACAAAGAGCACCCAAGGTACTCACTCTCAAACCCTAACCCTAAACCTAGAGAAGAGAGCACAAGAGATGGGTTGGATGGTTAACCTCACATGTCTCCATCCCAACCCCTTTTTATAGGTGGACAACCAGCCACCTACACCCCTTAATAGATTTTATCTACTATTACAATGGGAGAACCCGTTAACCCCCACACACGGATTTTACTCATACAAGTTCACTTATGCATATTTTTCAAAGTACATAAGTGTGCATCCACTAAATTCTTAGCCTTAATCCACCTTGATCAAATTAGCTCTACCTTGACCTAAACCACTCTCCAACACATCACCCATGCACCGCGGTTTTGATCCGAGATGGTTTCCAGTATTTTGATCAAACTACTTCCAGTATTTTGATCAAACTACTAGTCATCACCAACAACTGCAAGTAATCGTTATGCTTGCCACGTGTAGGTGACCACTAGCTTGCCACGTGTCGCTAAATCTCTCCCGTTCCGGTTCCACCGAACTACAATTCACTTGGCTCGTGCATATAGTGCCATTCTGCTGTTCGAACTTGCCTTCAATATTTTTCGCCTTTCTCGTGCCATGCTTGAGCTCATTGTCTCACCCGACATCCTCAATCATTCTAGGCCTCAACTCCTTCATGGGACTAGCCCTGATCATCGCCGTTGACCACGGTTTACTCCAAGCGACCCTGTACATCCAAAGACAAAGAAATCATATATGGGCACAAGTTCTTCATAACCTAACCCATGTTAGCTATAACATAGCTCATGCAACATAAAACCATTGACTATACTCACCAAAACCATTTCCTCAACTCAAAATCCACAAATATGAATTCTGGTTGAAAGTCCCCATCTGGACAATCTTCAGCCGGTCAGACCACGAACTCTCGGGCAATTAGACCGTTGCACCAACTGGTCAGACCAATGGCACATTGTCGATTTGACTGGCCTTCCCCTGACCGACCAGCAACAATGCCAATCAAAATTTTAAATCTCCCAAATTGCAATGGTTGATCATAAACTAGGACCTTCTTACATAGTCCTTCAATCTCCTCCTTGATGAACCCCTTAGCAATTTCTTAAAAATGCAGTTTGGAGATGAATTTAGAAGAAGAGGTGAAAATTTGCAAAAGAGCTCCAAATGGTTGAAAGAAGAGTGCAAAGAGCTGAAAATGACCATTTGAGGCAGAGGTGAAATGAAGCTACTGAAAATATCAAACATTTCACAAAAACTTCAAATTCACCAAATGAGTCGAGAATCTCACTCTAGATCCATATAAAAGAACAATTGTTCGATTTGACATTGGTCATGGTGAGAAGAGATCAAAGGCTTCAACTTAGCAATATTTTGCACAAAAATGCCAACTCATGCTCTAGATGTGCATTTTTTACCAATCTTTCTGCCCCTTTGACAATGGAGTCATCAAGATGTATGGAAGAAGATAAAGTATGAATGAAATGAAGTGACTGTATTTTATTCATTTTTAGCAATAGGAACCATGAAAATTATCCAAAATGACTTTCTAAATATTATCCCAAGCCATAAAAAATAAAAATACTATCTAGATCATGACAAGCCATATATAACTAAGCTAAAGCCACATAAACGATGATATGAAATTAAATAGATTGTTAACTTGTCTAGGTGCTCAAATTCATAATTTAGCTAAAGGTATCTAAGGATGAGTCAGTCCATGTCAATATGCTAAATAGAACTAAGAAGCTACCATTGAGTCAATTTAGAGTGCTATAAGTTAAAAAAAATGAAACATTTTGTTCAAGCGCTTGATATTACTTGCAGTTGAGCAAATTTAGCATATTTGGCAAATTTTGAATTTATTTTTGGTTTTAGTTGAGATCAATAATTTTTCACAAAATTTAGTTTCTTTAACCATGTGCTAGATCTCAAGTCTTATGCGACCATTCCAAGCAAGAAGCTTAAAGAAGTGATCTTAGTCTTCCTAAACTCCCCTTGAGTTCATACCTAGTGCAATGGCAAGCCGTCTCATGAGAAATGATTGGCGAGATCAATTTTTCATACAAAAGAGATCTTTTTGCATTTTCTTGACTTGGTTCAAGAACAAAGAGTTAATACTAAGTCATGCTTCGCTAATGAATTAGCATAGCTCAATCTAAAACTCAATGCATATTCAAGACTCAATTTAACTTATTTAATATGGCATGAATCATAAAAGGATTCAATAGAGTAAGGCATGATTTAATTCAAGTTTTTTACATTTAAAGAAGCTAGCATGGCAAGAGCTAGGCTACAAATAGAAGGTCATAATAAATATAGCAATCTAGCATAAGTCATGGTAAGATGCAAATCACTTTTATCATGTCACATAAGGATAATAATCAGGGCTCTATGTGTTTATATTACAATGCATATTGCTAAATTTAAATATGATGATATAAAGATTCCAACTCTCCCTCAGCAAGTGAATCATTTTAGAAACAATTTAGTTCAAGTTGAGTCATGTCAGTATTAAGTTCAAGAAAATCTCAAATGAACTCTTTTTGAACCAAAGCAAAAAGCATGAGAGAAGAAGCTTGGAAAAAACGAAGAAATGACTGTTCTTAAAGCATAGATAAGATAGAAGGATTAATATGGCTTAGACTTGCTCTTATTTACCCTATATGACTCTAGGACTATTAGCTGGTCATCTAAAACACAAGAGTAAACACGTTCCTTGTCTATCCAAGGGGACCAAACCCTTGCTAGACCTAAAAGAAGTGAGTGAACTCAACCTAGTGAGAAGAGAAGCAATTAATAAGTAGCATTCTAGGATTACATGATGAGAAGAAGAAGTTTAAATAGCAGAGTATGAAAACCACTTTAGTCTATGCTAGAGAGACTAACCTAAATGCACCCATAAACAAAATGCAACAGAAGATAAATGTACATATAATGCAAAAAGTACATGATGCTCCTCTCAGATTATGCCATAAGGACAGACCACCCCAAACGCTCCCCGCAAGGTCATGAACCTCGAGCTATCTAAAGGCTTGGTGAAAATATCAGCTAACTGATAGTCACTCTCCATAAACTGAAGCACTATGTCACCCTTCTCCACATGGTCTCTAAAGAAATGATATCGGATATCTATGTCCTTGGTCCTAGAGTGTTGCACCGGGTTTTTGACAATGTTAATAACAGAAAAGAGAAACACTATCTAAGGTTAACCCAAAGTCCCACAAGATCAAAACCATCCAAAGTACCTGACTACAACAACTAGCTGCTGCAACATACTCGGCCTCTATGGTGGACTATGCAACACTAGACTGCTTCTTAGAAGACCAATAAACAAGAGAAGTGACAATGAATTAGCAAGTGTCAGAAGTACTCTTCCTATCTATTCTACAGCCAGCAAAGTCTGCATCGGAGTAGGCTCTTAGGGAAAAACAGGAAGAGGAAGAGTACCAGATACCATAGTCTAGAGTAGCTCGAAGTTACCTAAAGATGCACTTCACTGCCTGACGGTGAGAGGCTCGAGGAGAAGCCTAAAATCGAGAACACAGACACATGGTGAAGTGTATGTCCAGCCTCAAAGTAGTGAGATACAAGAGAGAGCCAATCATGCTAAGGTACTCCCTTTGATCTACAGGTTCGCCATCCTCGTTAGGATCAAGTGTAGTCGAGGTCGCCATCGAAGTTGACATCGGCTTGCTATCACTCATGTCGAAGTGTCTCAGGAGGTCTCGAGTGTACTTACCTTGATGCAAGAAGGACCCTCCCGAGTCTGCTTGATCTAGAAGCTGAGGAAAAAGCTCAACACGTCCATCATGCTCATCTCAAACTCTGTGCTCATGACATCAAAAAACTGAGAAATAAGAGCATGAGAAGAGCCACCAAAGATAATATCATTCACATAAATCTAGACGAGCAGAAGGTCATTGCCATGCCTATCAATGAACAAGGTCTTATCTATCTTACCCATCTCAAATCCATTACTCAACAGATAGGATTTAAGCCTCTCATACCAAACTCTAGGGGGTTTGCTTAAGTCCATATAAAGATTTGGAAAGCTTAAAGATATGATTTGGGTATTTGGAGTTCTCGAAATTTGGAGGCTATCTAACATAAACCTCTTCCTCAATACACCCAATGAGGAAGGCACTCTTGATATATATCTGGTATAGCTTGAGGCTCTTAAACACTACAAAAGCAAGGAAAATCCTAATGGCCTCTAACTTAGCTACAGGGGTGAAAGTCTCCTCAAATCTAAACCCTTAACTTAGGAGAAACCCTGACTTTCCAGTTTAGCCTTGTTTCAAATGACTACCTCATCCTCACTCTGCTTGTTCTTAAAGACCCACTTAGTTCCTATGACATTATGACCACTAGGGGGCTCAATTAGCGACCAGACCTTGTTTCTCTTCAAATTCTTTAACTCCTCATGTATGGCATTGATCCAAGACTCATCAGACAGTGCATGACAAACATCCTTGGGCTTAAAAGTGGTGATATAGGTAGAGTGTAGACAGAAGTGAGATAATCCAGACTTTAAGCATATGACACGCTCAAAGAGATCTCCTATGATCTGTTCAGAAGGATGTCAACGTTGAATGTGTTACGAAGGTCCTGGATGAGAAGAAGTAGCCTCTACCTCATGAGCTATGGAGGTAGGAGCAGAATCACAAGCTCAAGAAGAGTTAGAAAGTAAGAGCTGATCTCTCTAAGGCGTAGTGGTAGAAACAGGCACCTTAGGGAGTAGATGGGACTGGATCAGGTAAAAAACCTTCATTTCTATCATCCTCATCATCTACAAAAATGGTCATGAATTGCATAATTAGACCTGAGATGTTGGGTCTAGTGTCAGGACTAGCCTCATCGAAAGTAACCTCACAGGTCTATATTATCCTACTAATCTCGTAGTTCCAAACCCTATAACCCTACGAAGAAGTTGAGTAACCCAGAAAAATGTCATTAGAAGAGCAAGACTCAAACTTATCTAGATTCCCAGACTTTAGAATAAAACATTTGCAACCGAAAACACAAAAATGAGAGACACTATGCTTTCATGCATACCTGAACTCATAAGAAGTGCGATGCAAGTGTGTCCTCAAAAAAACTTTGTTTGAAACATGGCACGGGGTGGCTATAGCCTCAGCCCAAAACTTCCTAGGTGTAGCATACTCGTCTAGCATCGTCCTAACCATGAGGTAGCATACTCGAAGCGTCTATGACATGAGGTGGTCAGAAGCATTTACAATCACTGGGCGATCGGACAAAGCGTCCATGACCACAAGGCAATCAGAAGCATCTACGACCGTTGGGCAATCAGACAAAGTGTCCATGATGACAAGGTGGTCGGATGAAGTCACGACCATGGGGCGGTCGGATGAGGTCATGAGTGCGAGGAGGTCAGACGAAGTCATGATCGGGGAACAATAAGACGAAGCGTCTATGACCACATCGTGGTCAGATGAAATCATGACCACGAGGTGGTCGGATGAAGCGTCTACGATCACAAGGTGGTCAGAAGAAGTCACGACCGCGGGGCAGTCAAATGAAGAATTTACGACCATGAGTTGGTTGGACAAAGTCATGGCCACTAGTGGTCAGGTGAAGCGTCTATAACCACGTGGTGGTCGGACAAAGTCATGACCACAAGGTGGTCGGATGAAGCGTCTATGACCACGAGGTGGTCGGACGAAGCGTGTGTGACCACGATGTGGCTGGATGAAGTCTCGACCGTGAGGGCAAGACGAAGCCTTAACGCGTGCAGTCCATCCCACATCCTTTGGACTTGGCATCGATGAGGTCAGCGACACTTCTGTGGTGAAATGAAACTCTAACACGCGCAGTCCGTCCCTCATCCTTCAGACTCGGGGTCGATGAAGTTAGCAGCAAGATGAAACTCTAACGCGCGTGGTCCATCTCGCTCCATCTCTCATCCTCGTTCCATCCCGCATCCTTCGGACTCAGGATTGACGAAGTCAACGGTGAGACAAAATGTTGAAGCGCATGGCCAATTTGTCCCTCACCCTTCGAACTCGGGGTCAACGAAGGTGGCAGCAAGATGATGTTGTGACACATGCAGTCCGTCTCCCACCCTTCAGACTTGGCATTGATGAAGTCAAAGGTGAGATGAAGCTCTAAAGCGCATCTATGACCATGAGGTGGTCGGAGATAGTCACTACCACAAGGTGGTCGGATGAAGCATCTTCTACCACGAGGTGGTCGGACAAAGTCATGATCGTTGGGTAGTCAGACGAAACGTGTATGACCTCATCGTGGTCAGACGAAGTCAAGATCACTGGACAGTCGAACGAAGCATCTACGACCACAAGGTGGTCGGACGAAGTCATGACCATGAGGCGGTCGAACAAAGTGTCTATGACCACAAGTTGGTCAGACAAAATCACGACCGCTGAGCAGTTGGATGAAGCGTCTATGACCACGTTGTGGTCGGACGAAATCATGACCACGAGGTGGTCAGACGAAGTCATGACCATGAGGTGGTCAGACAAAGCGTGTGTGACCACGATGTAGTCGGACGAAGTCTTGACTGTGACGACAAGATGAAGCCTTGATGCGCGTGGTCCATCCCGCATCCTTCAGACTTGGTGTCAATGAGGTCGGCAGTGCTTCCGTGGTAAGACGAAACTCTAATGTGTGTGGTCCATCCTGCATCTTTCGGACTCAGGGTCGACGAAGTCGGCGATGAGTTGAAACCTTGAAGCACGCGGTCAGTCCGTCCCCCACCCTTCAGACACAGGGTCAATGAAGGCGACGACAAGATGAAACTCTGACGAGCGTTGTGTTTTGTACTCTGTAGTGTACGCCGTGGCACGAGGCCACCGTGCAATTTTTTTTATTCTTCATAGAGTCGCCTGGGGCAGCTAAGTTCCTGGCGCTTGATACTCCGTAGAGTACGTTAGGGCGCAAGGACACCATGTGATTTTTTATACTCCATAGAGTTGCCCGGGAAGGCTAAGTTTTTGGCGCTTTATACTTTGCAGAGTATGTTGGGGCACGACGCCACCGTGTGATTTTTTTAATACTTCGTAGAGTTACCTGGGATGGCTAAGTTTCTGGTGCTTTATACTCTATAGAGTATGCCCAGGTGCGAAGCCACCATGTGATTTTTTATACTCTGTAGAGTTTCTTGGGATGGCTATGTTTCCGATGCTTTATACTCCGTAGAGTATGCGGGGGCACGGGGCCACCGTGCAATTTTTTATACTCCATAGAGTTGCCCATATCACGAGAGTATCCCGGTGTTAGGCTCAGACAAGCAGGAAATGGTGGAGAGATGGGTTATGATCATGGAGTGGTCATGGCGAGGCACACGACTAGATCATGGTCGAAGAAAGGGTCTACGATCACGAAGTGGTCAGGACAAAGCCCACGACCCTATCGTGTTCATAGAAAGTCGTACAATTGTGAAGTGGTCATGGCAAGGCTCATGATCATATCATGTTCGTATGAGAGGCCTACGACCATGAGGCAGTCGTGGCGAGGTTCACGATCATATCATCTTCAAAGTAAGGGTCTACGATTACAAAGTGGTCAGGGCAAAGCCCACACCCTATCATGTTCGTAGAAAGTCGTACGATCGTGCAGTGGTCATGGCAAGGCTCACGACCATAGCATGTTCGTACGGGGGGCCTGCGACCATGAGATGGTCGTGGCGAGGTTCACGACCATATCATGGTCAAAGGAAAGGTCTACGAGGAGAACGCTGCGACCACTAGGTGGTCAGGTGGTCGCCGATAACGAAGTCATGACAAGGAAGTGGTCGTAGAATAGCCAATGGAGCTGAGGCTGAAGAAGTGGGAGGCGCAGAGCTGAGACCTACAGAGGCCAAAGGGCACGAAGGCCGGTGAAGGCCATCGGAGGCAACACGAGGATCGGTGGAGGCCAACGGAAGCCACGTGAGGTCCGATGGAGGCGACGTCCGCGTGGAGTCCGGCAAAGATCGCGCAAAGTCCAACGGAGACTGTGTGGAGTCCGATAGAGGTGACGTCCACATGAAATTTGACGGAGATCGCACGAAGTCCAGCGAAGACCGTGCGGAGTCTGGTGGAGGCAACGTCCACACGGGGTTCAGCGGAGGTTCGGTGAAGTCTGCTGAAGACCGTGCAAAATTTGGTGGAGGTGGGCGTCGATGAGGACATGACCACAAAAAGTCGATCAAGAGCTGACGAAGTCACGACCACGAGGTGGTTGAACGAGTGTTGGTGAAGCTTCAACCTCGAGGGGTTGGACGACATCACCGAAGGTGCGACAGGTGTCGACAGAGTCAGCAGTGGGACAAAGACTTCAGAGTGCGCGCTCCGTCCCCACACTTCAGACTGGCGTTGATGAAATCTCGACCACAAGGAGGTCATAGCTGTCGACGAAGAGTCGAACACGACATGGTCATAGATGAAGCCTTAAGCGTCTACGACTACAGAGTGGTCAGATAAAGTCTCTAACCACGAGGTGGTCAAACGGGCGTCTACAATCAGGAAGTGGTTGGACAGAGTCATGAAACCAAGGCTAACGAGGTCTGGAGGTTGCAAAAGCCGACACATTGTTCGACTCGGAGGCCCAGTGCAGAGACTCACTGAGGCTCGGCGCGGTGCCCGCATGCGTATCGATCGACAAGCTATGGCTGACGACCGCACTCATGCATACGGAGAGCTCACACGGAGGACGTGCAGAGGTCAAAGCCTGTCTTTGTCATGTGCAGAAGCCGACTCTCTAGTGTCAAGGTGACAGCGCCATGGCTTAACCCAAAGGTGACCAATGATGAAGGATGTGCTATAGATACCACTGAGGTGCGAGTGGACGCAGTAGAACACCATGGATGAGGAGGTAGCTGAGTACGACGCCACTCCACCCCTACAGCTCGGTGCCGATCTCCATCGCACATGGAGACTGACTCCCTGGTGTCCGGCGACAAGAAATGCCGCTCCACCTCTACAAGTGCGATGGAGCAGCCGTCAGAAGTAGCTCCGGATATGGCAACATCTGGGGTGCTCACATATGGCGAGATGAGCTTATCTGGGGTGCTCGCGGCACAAGCACTCTAGTGGTAGCGTTCTCTAGCACCTTCCCTTGTGTAGCTTTTTACGAGTTTCTCACGGACAGAACCAACTGTTGTGACTACTGACCAAACAGTATATAAGGGGACTAACTAGTGAAATCTGGTGAGTAAGAATGAGTGGATCTACTCTCTCCACGCCCCTCTTGGGAGTTTATATACATAAGTGGTGTAGGATGAAAAATTTCCATAATACTCCTTAATAATTACAAAAGGTAAAGATATATTGGTACATTTCTTTATACTATTGGGCTAGTTGTAAGGCCAGTCACGGGGGGTTAGGCCACCCTTACAACAGATCTGATCTACTTTTAGGGGAAAAGAGCTCAAACCGATATAAGAAGAGGGGGAGGAAAGCTATGTTGCCAACGATCAACACCGAGGTAACCAGAGTCGAGGAGGTGGGGATCAGATCGATCCCCATCTCCCTCTGGTTCTACCGAACGGAATGAGACAATCCTCTCCCTCTCTCAATGTCAAGGGGGACGTAGTCCTTCTCTCTCCCTTTAATTAAATCCAAAATAAATTGAGAAATCTCTAAAATGCCCTCACGTTCACCATGTTCTTCACCCAAGGTTTGTGTCATGTACCTCCTAATGTACTACGATGCAATTCCTCTCATCAACAAGCTGCGTATCAATGCGCTTAGCTGCATGCCAATTTACTCTGAGGATATGATCCTATATGTATAATAAATCTCCCAGAATCTTAAAAGGAAACCCCAAGTGGGCCCAAAGGACCATACACACAAACACTGCAAGCAGCCAAGCACTAGTGGGCCCCAAAGCTGCGAATTGAACTCCCCCTCCTTCCCCCTCTATTTATAGCGCGTCCATAGCCGGCACACCACACTGATCGCCGCCGCCTCCTCAAGCCCTCACACACGCACACAGCACAGCGCAAGGTGGTCTCGCCGAGCAAGCACGAGCGTCGCCGTCGTCGCCAATGGCACGGCCGCAGCAGCGGTACCGTGGCGTGCGGCAGCGCCACTGGGGCTCCTGGGTCTCCGAGATCCGCCACCCCCTCCTGTACGATTGATCGAACGCCTTCCGATTGTTTGTTTTCCTTCCGGCGATTCTTGGCGTGGTCTGACCAAGGCGGTTCTTGGATCCCTCGTGTTTCATTGCAGGAAGACGAGGATCTGGCTGGGCACCTTCGAGACGGCCGAGGACGCCGCGCGCGCATACGACGAGGCGGCGCGCATCATGTGCGGCCCTCGCGTGCGCACCAACTTCCCCCACGACGCCGACGCCAACGCCGGGCCACCCGCCTCGTCGACGTTCCTCTCGGCGGCGCTCGTCGCCAAGCTCCACCGGTTCAACCTCGCGTCCGTGCAGGCCGCGCAGCGGAGCAAGGATGCGTCGACGGCCGCCTCGGCGTCAGTAGTGCCGCGCACGCCGCTGCCCACCGGCAATGCCGGCACCGACAGTGCGCCATCGTCGGCGGCGGCGGCGGAGTGGAGCGGGGGGTTTCTCGAGGAGCAGTACGTGGAGCAGATGATTGAGGAGTTGCTAGATTCCAACTTCTCCATGGAGATCTCCTGCTAGTTATATATGAACTCTCCTGCGTCTTCTTAATTTGTTCTGTTTCCTCTGTCTCCCCCTCTGTTTCTTTTTAGTTGTAAGCTATGTCAGGAAGAACTCAAGGTTAGTTTGCTCACATGAGTTCTCGAGCAGCTTGTGTATACAGTAGCGTCGTTAGAGCATACTTGGACCTCCATTTTTGTACTACTATTAATGTTGAAATTAGTGTCCTCGATTTTCATATTCATGTCAACCTCTGTTTGACATTGCATTGGCTTTGCAAAAGCACTTATTTCTCTTTCTACTTTTATACGTTCTGGTTAGTTGAAAGAATTTTTTTTTGGAGTTGTATTAACAAAATCTTACTGGAAATTAGTAGAGATTTCCTTAACTAACTGGATTCCACAGCTTAGAGCATCTCCAACCGGTTCTTTATCCTGCTCTTCATTGTATATTTACCTATTATGACTCAAGAAATGGACTCCAACCGGTTCTTTATCCTCCTCTTCATTTTTATCGAGTCGCTATTTTCTCCCGGCCGCTAGCTAGATTTGGCGAGCGCCTCCTCACTCGCTTCTCAAATAGCTAGGCCATTGGAATGCTAACTCAAATAGAGAGCTGAAAATAATAGCTAGCCTCTTCATCCTAGGAAATAGAGAGGGAGAAATGACTAATGGGATGGAGTTGCTCAACTGCAAATTGACCCTTAATCAGGAACCGCGGTAACAAGTTGTTAAACTGAACAAGGAGAGCAAATTTAGATTTAGCAAATTTAGATTTAACTACATATTGACCTTGAAAACAAGGAGAGCAATATCAAGATAAGACAAATTCGCTATTTTTATGTGACCTTGAAAACAAAAATGCTACTCATTTTTGTCATGGGCGTGGGTCTTAGGTCCAGCTGGTTCATTATTAGGAAGTAGAGATTAGTTTCCATTAGAGTTAGAGATTAGTTCCTATTTGTTAAAGATATGATTAGAGATACGATATTAGTTTCTATATTTATTAGAGATATGATTGAGATTAGAATTTATCTGTTAGGGAGAGCTCATCTATATAAGAGGGCTGCCACATACTATTGAGAGGAAACAAGAAATAACAAAGTTATTCTCATCATAACTTCTCCCTCTATGCCACGCTGTCTAGCCATCCTCTCGACGGTGTTTATCCCCCTATGAACTAAGGTTCGTAACAATTTTAGTTACACACTTACACTAGTATATAACATTTGCACAGTAACTCACTGCCTACAAACAAAATTGTTGCAAGTATCTTGTAGGGAGAAAATATCGTTGGGCTCACCCATGGCTGAAAACTAACAATCGTAAGCAGCAATGCTACCATGGACATCAACTTCTTACATTGAGCCAGACCATGCTGCGGTCACAGCCCCGAATCCTGGTACATTGGACCCGCCAATGTTCACTCACTGGCAGAGACTAGATACAAGCTTCCCTGAATTTCTACCTGTGTACCGAACCTGTCTACCAATTACTTCCCAAAATCAAGATCCATTTGCATGCACGGTAACACTCCCAGTAGCCTGACTGCACAGCGAATCAGATAGCATCTGGGATACGTAACACACGAATCTTGGCCTCCAAAGGACAGAAGAGAAGTGCAGTTACGCCGAGCCTGACTGACGGATCCATGATGAACCTCGCATCGCATTGCAACACTGCATCTTATTATCCGGATTCGCTGCGCCTTGGCAGGGCCGTGGCGATCTGAGGAGCAGATACCGGGGGTAATGGTCGCTGCGTAGTCCGTCATTGATGGCACGACAGTGAGTACCAGCTAGCCATGGGAGGAGGGATTGGTGAAGCTATCTGCTGGTTGCTGTGGTATCTAGGGGGATTCAGTTCATCATGGCATGTGGAGGCACATGCCGTTGCGCTGCTCCGGCTCCGGCGATACACCCCCTCCGGCACTCATGGATGGGTTTATTGTGTGAGGACATTGGAAGAAGTGAACGAGTTCATATCAACGGCAGCCTTTCTTCCGTCTTCACCGTTACAATTGTACGGGAATTCCGGAGTAATTTCGCGTGACCGATATAAATCCTTTCAAAACTCAACGGGAATCCTCTATTGATTCCAAACGACGCCTAATCGGCAATGGTATTCAGTGTTGTGTGGCTAAAGGCCATGGTTCAGCCCCGCTACATGTATTGTGGTTTATATGTGGATTTTCTAAGTCTTATCTCGTGTTATGACCTCATAGTTGCTAAGTCTTACAAATAACAACGCCATTTCCTTTACATCGAAGGAATGATGTCGACCATCAAACAGCGAGCATAGTCTTACAGTCTCACCAACTCGCCTGAAACACATTTGGGCCGGCACCTTTTACAACTATTTGATACCCCAACAGAATTTAACTATTTGCTCAACTATGAGGATCATTTTCTTGGCCAGAGAGTATATATGGGCCAGAGAAAACAAACTTGTTCAGAACGACTGGGTCTTGCTATTGAGAGCAACAGTCAAATAGAGGGCTAACCAAATTGACCAGAACGTGTACAAACATACACCTGATTTTTTTTTAAAAAAAAACGTGTACTTACACCTTGTACGCTACAGTCCATCTCCAACATAGGATTCCAACCTTGAGTAGCAAATTCGACCAAACAAAAACAAAATCCAAATGAAGTACATAAACCAATTGCCGACGATCGAATCATCGATCTTACAAATAATAGAAGGAAAATGAACATGAAAAATCGAATAATCTTTATTTCTATAATGAGATTACAATTTGCTCTTAATGAGCGATTATAGGGGAAATGCTATTTGCACTAATACGGAATGATCTTGTTGTTGTTATTTCCTTTTGTTTTTCTCTCTGTTCGCTGTCTCCGTTGTCTATCTCGGGTAAGGTTTAAATAGCGCCGAAAAGATGGCAGTTGTTTGCATGAATGGGTGCCTTGTCGATTCCTTCCGTCCACACGTGTAAGCAGTTGTTGGCGGTAAGAAGAGTCTAATTAATAATTGTCGATCGGTTATTGTCAATAAGGAGTCTCAAGAAACAACCATATGACGGTTGTTGTCAGAGATACAAGACCAAATGTAGAGCGGTTGAGTGAATGGGAGCGCACGTGTTCTACTCTTTAACTGCACATATCAGGTCATAGAGCTTTCGAGTAGTAGTTGGTCGGGTAGGTAAATAATGATTCTCCGATCAAATGATACTCGGGACATGTTATAACATAAGCTATTATAACACTAATATAAGGGATTTAATTACGTGTTAAAGTGCCCTTTTAATAGATTATTTAATCGTCGTCACTGATACAGTAGTCTCGTAACTTTGAAACTACTAGACCGATAAAAAAAAACGAAACAGCAAAAATCCGAAACTGTTTCCTGGACGAGCGTTTTGGTTAAAATCCTATACCGTCCTAGCAACAATTTTTTACTCCTACCATGCTTACTCGGAGTAGGTAACTGACTATTGACTACTAGCTAGGCACTGCGTTTTCCACGCGTGAAGTGACGAGTTAAGCATAAACATTGGCCAAGCAAGCAAGCCAAGCAGGTGAAGTCAAACCTCCAACCTCCTATTTTGACCGGTACTCGCAGAAAATTTTCAGATATTCACACTAATGGGAATCATCAGTTCATTACCGTCACTTGATTAGCTGCCATAATCCTACATACGACTGTGCTGTTATACAACCTTTAGTTTGTACTATATATATGTGGCAACTGTGTTGTCAGACTGTAACACGATTGTGTTGTGTGTGTTCTCGGTTGCCTGATTATGAGATCAATTGATGTTGCACCAAATACCAGCTCAACTTTGGCATCTAATGTGCAAACTAAAGATACATATTAAATTGGTGCTGTTATGGGTGAAGAAGAGAAGCAAACAAGAGCCGAGGGGGAGGGAGGAGTGGATGGCTAAGGGAACGAAGGGAAAGAAGCTCTAACGCATCGAAAGGGACTGCATGGGTTGGCGAACTCACGTCAAGGATAAGCCAGAAATCAAGTCGGGAAGATTTTTATACGTGGGAGCTTTTCGAATTGAAGTGTGATTTGTTTTTTATTTTTTATTTTTAGGGAGTCTGAACAAGAGTTTGAGTTGGGTGTTAGGAGTTGTGCTCGGCATCCAAGACCGAACCAGATAGGAGTTGGCTCTTAAGCCTAGGATGTATGTGCCCATATAAAAGGCTAGGCTACGGCCATTGTATCTTAAGTCAAGTTATGATTATGTATTGAGAAATAAACAGAAAATGCCGAGATGGTTTTGGTGGCCATGGTGCATGTGAGAGCATGATATTTTTGTTGTTTTAGCGCAACTCAACCATACCAACTGTCTACATTAGGCGCCAAGAGAAGAGAGGAGTTGCTAATCTGCTAGAGCTCACTACCATAGCTAAAACCCTAACTCTTCAATTGGTGGCTGCGCATAAGCAAAACAAAGAAAAACCAGTGTTGTTGAATTGTACCGTGAAGACCGGACCACTCCTATGCATCAACTCCTAGTTGATCCATATCATCAACGGTTCAAATCAAGGCTTCCACCAAATAATCACATTTCCTTTTTCTATTCCTGAAATGAAAAGTTCAATTCATAGCTTCTAAGTGGCTTGCAGCTATTGCATATTGCTTTTGACTCTTTAGAGTATAGTTTAATAGGGAAAAGAAAGCATACTGAATTATATATTGGAAAAAGTCTATTTTTGGCCCTAGAACTCTACTCTGAGTCCAACTTTCACCCAACTCAAAAACCGGGTGTTTTTCACCCCCCCCCCAAACTTTAAAATCTGGGCAAATAACCCCTGGCTCAATTCCACTCCGGTTTTTGCTATGCTGCCACTGAGTCACGCCTCGCTGGCCATGGACCTCAAGTGAGCTGGAGATGGACCGGGCATTCGGGAAGAGTGGTGGCGTTATATCTCGAACCCTAAATTGATGGTTTGTGGGGATTAATTTGGGGCAGTTCAGCCAGTGGTAGATGGCAAGCTCAAGCATCTCAAAATTGGGTTTGTCGACAGCAAGGACACATGCAGGATGTGCGACTAGTTCATTTTTGTCACCAATTCCCTATAGGGAGCATTCTTTGGAGTACGTGTGACGTTCTTCTGGCATTGCGGTGAGAAGGCGGCTAGATGGGTTTTGGCTTTGTGGAATGATTTGAATCCTGCGAGGAGGAACTTTACATGCCAATGGTTTGCTGGAGCAATTTAGTTTATTTGCCTCCAATTTTTTGCTGTGGTTTTGACCCTTTGCAAAGTGTTTTGGGTGTATTGTTCATTGTGGTTTGTAGTTGGGAGGTTGAAATTACTAGGGCTAGGACGACGCCGAGACGACTTCATTTCTAAAGTGGGTCCTAGTTGATTTGTGCGATGCTGTTAGAACATGTAGGAAGGATAACATAGACAAAATTATAACATAGACCTCTAAGGATCGGTTGATGATGCCAGAGCAAGTGTAGAGCAGATGAAGATTTTGCACAAATTAGAAATGGAAATGCTAAGAGCGGAGCCGCTTGAGAAGAATGCTTATTTAGCTCAACTTGGACAGAAAGTAGTGAAATTAGAGGGAGATAGACATATGCTTAAATTTTTGTTAGAAATTTGCATAGCAATTGTAGTAGGTTCATTGTTCTAGTGATAACCATGTACTGTGATAAGTAGTATGTACTCTTTTTAATGAGAAATGTAGTATTGCAAAGAATTTCTATTGCAGAGTGTGCTTAATGTGCCAGTAATGAACATATATTTGTAATCCTAAATGTGCTTGGATTGTGTTTTGTGATTCAAAACTGATTGCAACTGAAGCCACAAGTTTAGCATAACTGGAAGTAAACCGAAAGTAACAATACAATAGCCACAAGCTTGGTTCTGATTCATAATACACTGTAACTAAAGTTTTAGCTCACATGTAGCATAAGCCACAAGTTTGGCATAACTTGAAGTAAACAACACAATTGCCACAAGTTTGGCATAACTAGAAGTAACAACAAGTCCTAACAACAAAGCAACCACAAGTTTAGCATACATGCAGATTACAACACATAATTAGGTAAGTCTAAACAACATGAAAATTACAACATAATAGGCACAAGCTTGGTATAATCACTTGAGTGCATTTCAAGGTATTTATGGAGGCCCTAGAAGTTGTGGAACAGGCCTTGTGCTCTTGTGTTGAGTTGGTCTCTTTGGTTTCCTTGGAGGCTCCTAGGCACGGGCAATAGCACTTGTAGAAGCTCCTGAAGTGAGATTTATGGTCACCCTTGAGCTTGCTTGAGAAGTGGGAACTCGAGCATCCAAGTTCACAGAAGTTGAACCTCTTTCTTTGTCCTCGCCTTGGCTTTAGCATAAGTTCTAATGAGTTTTTGGTTTGGCATTCTAGGCTGCAAAATTTAACACTAAGCATTTTGTCCACAATTATGAATTAGGTCTTATACTGACATTCAATATGGTAATTTCAGTCCTCTGCGAGAAAAGTACTCCTACCCCACTACACATTTTCTTGCTCTCAAAAGCCTTGCTAGTCCCTGCAGAAGCCTTCCTCTTCCCAAGATTGGTTGAGCTTTGATGTGAACCTGCAATGTACATGACCTGTGTAGAAGGATGGTGGTCAGAGGTACACCCACTGATGCTGTAGCTGTCTGGTGTTTGCATTTCTTACATATGAGGCAGAAGTCCCTCTATTCCTCTCTATCACAACTTGATCTGTTATGTCCTATCCCTTTATATTTCCATCTAATTATTGTGCCAACCCTTGATATTTTAGTGGTCTTGGGCTTTTTTAGTGGCTTCTCTTTTCCTCTCCTTCTTGGGCTTGCCTAGCATCTTAACATAGCCGGGTGCTTTAGGCCTCTGACACTGGCCAAGTACTCATCCCCTCAACTGGTTGTAGGTAGTGCTCATATGTTTTGTTGAACTCTTCAACATAGTAGCAACTGGCTATGAAATCTTCTACTGACCTAGAAGCAAAGTAGATACAGCATATTGCATGGAAAAAAGGCAAACTAGAAAGCTGCCAATACCTGCAAGAGCAAATTTTTTACTCTAGGCAAACAATGAATGTATTGTTTAGGTGCTTAACTTCATATGCATCCTTACCATTAGAAATTGTGTGGCACAACCCTGAGTCAGTAATGTATGTCTTTAGTTTTTTTAATATGTTTGGACAAGTATGCCCTTGCTATCTATCAGACCTTGCCCTAATCTCTTAAATTCTAATAATTACTTTCCTTCTAATAGCCTCAAACGTGTTTATTATAGGAAGGTATCTAGCTTGTACTATCCAATTGTTAAAGGACTCACACATGTTGTTGTCAATCGAATCATAGTTAGATCTCAGCTTGAACCAGGCCCTGCTCCAATGATGTGGATCAATATTCATCATAGTTTTTGTTCCTTGTGGTGTGTCTGGTGCCAATTTTCCCCTATGATTGTTGAAGAATCTCTGGCAGGGTGCTTTTGCACATCTCCAAAATTTCTTCTGATACTCTTTCTTCTTGAACTTCTTCCTCTAGTTTTCATAAATGTGTTTAGCACACATTTTATGCTCTACTTTTGGAACCCAAAATGCTATAGCATTGAGAAGTCCTTGCAAGGAAATAACATTGTTAGTACATGACAATTAGACCTGATTTGAAACATAACTATACTTTGCTTACCTTTTGTTGGTTAGAGATTACAACCCAGCCACCGCTATCTCCTACCTGAATATCCTTGAATAGTAGTGCACAGAACCAATCCCAAGAATCATTGGTTCTTTTGTCCACAACAACCCAAGCAATGGGATACATCTTATTGTTTGCATCCCTCCCAAGAGCACAAAGTAGTTCATTATTCACAACACCTTTGAAGAAACATCCATCCAATCCTATTATTTTTTTGCAACTAGCAAGAAATCATGTCTTGCATGCTTCAAAGCAAATATAGAACTCTTGAAGATAGGTTCCACCATGTTTGTATCAAGGTTCACGACAACTGTACTTCCTGGGTTACTCCTCAATAACTCAAGTTGGTAATCAAAAAGTATTGCATCCTCTCTCTTAGTGGCATCTAACAACCTTTACATCACAATTGGCTTTGCTCTCTTCACCTTTGAAATGCTGACATATGTAAACATTTTCTCTTGCAGTGTGGATTTCAGGCTTTGGATGCTTCATGTAGGATTGTCTTTGATCAACTTTTCATACTTTTCAACAATCTTCTTGGCTGTCACAAAGTTGTTTTCTCTTTTGGGTGGGTAGGTGTGCTCATCTACCAACTGCCACTTGCCAACTCTCTGTTCTACTCTTGGTAGACTAAAGCATATGGCACGGACACTTGGGCCAATCTCACTTTGCTCTCAACCTTCTTTTTATTTTTAGGTAACATTATCACCTTCCTTTGTGCCAAGATATACTTGATCACACCTCTCTTGAATTGTTTCTTACTTCTAAACTTCACACCCAGACTAAACTTAGGCACTTTAGCCTTGTTGTCATACTTGGGGTATGTGGACTTCTTTCTGACAAGGTCACCTTCACTACCCTCCTCTGAAAAGGAATCTTCATCATCACTGCTTGAAAAGTAAGGAGTGTTAATGCCTCTTCCAGATTCTCTCCATCAATATGCCTCCTCTCCTATAATGGTGCTCCACAAAATACATCATCCTCGCCACCTTGTGCAATACCATTGCTTGCCTTCACCTTCTTGTATTCCTTGAATTTGTCCCTTATTTCTGCAGCCTCCTCCTCATCCTCAGATGTGTCACAATCTCCAGAGAGGTACTCACAGTCAGAACTGGAATGTTTTTCTAGGTTTTTCAGCCTATGCAACTCCTTCTGAAACACACATCATTTGTGATTGGCTCTTCTATGTACAGGTAGAACCATAGATCTTTCTTAATGATGCTAAGTCCTTTTGCATATCAATTGGGGAAGATGGGATAATTTGCACCTTCTTTCATCCCTGCTGCTTGAACTGATCGTCCTCAAATTCCTCATCTACTATCAATGCATCCACCTCTCCCTCAAAGTCATTGTTTTCTTGGCCAGTATCGTCATCTTCTTCCGACTCCCCTTCAACTAGCATTGTCTCCACATATATGTCAGCAACCTCCCCTTCACAAACATAATTGGATATTTCCTAGCAGGCCTTGTCATCTACTAGCACCCTGAGACCATTCAGAAGCTCTTTACCGGAGAACAGTCAATGCAACAACATCCCCTGCATTACCTCATAGTGGTCTCCAAGGTGCTCACTAATCTGAGGTAAACTTACTTTATCTCGGTCAATGTATGACAAATGCTCACATCCGCCACAGTAATACAGCACATTCTCATCATTGACAAACTCTCCATTCAGGTGAAATTTGATGATAAGCTTGTCCAAAAGATTCATCCCTACTGCGCAACGGTATCCTACGGGCATTCCAACAAAATATTGATCAGCTTATTGCCCACAACATAGTGCTAATCAATACTTAACAACACCTCTTCACACTACTCATCCCATTTGCAAACGGAAAAACTAACCCCCACCATTAGGCTACTTCTATCTAAAAACACATACCATCCCGTAAAAATCAACCAATCCCTCTGAATATAAGAAAAACCATTCTCAAATCGAATCCAAACCCAACATATCCAAGAAACATACCTTGATGGACGTCACTGCAGAGTGCCTCCTCCTTCAGCCTGCCATGCTATCCGAATGTGCAAACTCTAACCCAAATGTGTAAGCTCTGCCTCCTCAAGGCCTCCTCATGGCGCTCTACCTCATCGCGGCCGATTTCGCCACCACAGTTGAGCTAGGGCTTTTGGCTGGGAGGGGCGGCGAGACACAGATAGCTAAGAGCTTGCCCACTGATCTAATATATTGTGGCCCACAAGGCATTGCTTGATAGTGAGGCATGACTCAGCGGCTAGCGTGGCGGAAATCAGGGTGAAATTGGGGCAGAGGGTTATTTGTCTGGATTTAGAAGTTTAGGGTGACAAACACCCATTTTTAGTTTGAAGTGGACTCAGGGCAAAGTATAAGATGGAAAATGGACTTTTTCATTATATATTTGTGCTATCCTTTCTTGAAGACTTGAGCTCCGGTCTTGCTTGTCAGTGTCTTCCTGAAACTCTAGGAAGATGGACATGTTCCACAGTTTCGTTGGACAGTAGAGTTGACGAATACAAGTATACAACAGATAGGCAGAGGTCCAACCATGTTCAACAGCAAGAGCTGTTGGTGCATAATACAGGACGAAAGTAATTAATCTGACTACTATTTGTAGTTGGAAGCGATCACGTGGCCATGTCAACGGTCATGATTCAATGGGCGCACGTAGCTGTGAAAGACACGATGATCTGAATGTGATGTCCCTGTGAGAATTGAATAAAAACCTTACTTGGACTATACAGTTTACGCTTGCGACTTGTTGGTCCTAAGACGATCTCCCTTGTGACCTCACTTCTCGTCTGTTATTTGCTCAACCTTAGAACTTCGTATCATGCAACTTCATAGGGCTGCTCTAATCGGCTTTCGGCTATTGGTTAAAATTATACTATAGCGTCTGTTAGATTTTTTAAAAGTCATTTAATTAAAGAAAAATAAGAAATAAGGAAAAACATCGTTATATTTTTACAGACAATATAAAGGAAAATAGGGGAAAACAAAACTAAAAAATGACGTGTTTTAAGTAGTTTATAACATAAAAAAAATTAAAATCCAGAAAAAAAAAATCAAAAGTTAAAACCGTTTAGAGCGAGCCATAATCGGTCCTGCTTGAACTCCGGGTAACATTAGTAATTTTCTGGAAGAACAGTTGAACTGGGAGCCATTGATCTTTTAGAAGATACTAACATCTAGTGGTGAAAACGAATTAGATAGTTTCCGACCGATCTGGATGAAAACGAATGCAGATTATGTCAGATCGGATTTTCTTCGAATAATTATCAGACCAGAAACAAATACGGTTTTTTTTGTCGGAAACAAATATGAATACAGTAGGCCTGATATCCAGCAAATACGAATACGGATACAGATTATCTGGATATACGAGATTTCAGCCCAACATTGCCCAACCCAAGCTAGCCTCTCTCATCTCCCCTGCCACCAGCCCACTAGCAAATATTTATGTTTATTAAAAATAAATTTAGTATGTCGGTAGATTAAAATTTGTACCGATTAAATTGATGTACTACCATTTAAATTATTTTGATGCAAATTTAAATTCTTAATTAATTTATTAGTAACATGTAAATGGTAGAAATCCATTAAGAATTATTTAGGACTTTAGAAAAATTAACTGTCATTTGAAAATTTAAAATCTGTACAATAGTATGACTATTATGGATAAAAATACTTATACTTATTTAGATTTCATTAAGGTTTTGATATGATAAACTATTTATGTGTTTTCATTGATTTTGGATGTATAGTTTATGGGATTTTCATGTTCCGATAAATATTCGTGACCGTATTCGTTTCGATTTGTATTCGCTCCGTATCTGTATTCGATATTATTCGTATTTGTATTTGTATCCGAGGTATCCGTATTCGTATCCGCATCCGAGAAAAATATGAAAACAAATATGGTAGAGACGTTATCCGTCCGTATTGAATCCGTTTGCATCCCTACTAACAACTACATACTAGGTAAGAAATCACTAATTTTTTAGTAAAATATCTCTGAAGTCTGAATTCAAAAGGAGAAGGCACTGGAGCAGTCGAGTATCCTGGAGGCTGCCTCCAGCGACAGAATAAAAAGGAAAGGAAACAGCGACAGAATAAGAAGGAAAGGAAAGGAAAGGATCCCGTCAACTTTCGCAGGCGCCCTCTCAAGTCGCCGCTACGTACGCACTGGTGCAACTGCTCCCGACTCCATCCCGAGTCGCCCACAAAAACCAATCGATCTAAGCAGCAGGCGCTGCCGCGTCCAGCGCCCACCCATGCCGCTCCCCTGCTTCGCCGCAGCTGGCGGCGGCGGCGGCGACCCGTCTCCGGCGCCGGCCTCCTCGGCTACGTCCGTCTACTGGACGCACCTCGGTGCGATCACCCTGACGTGGTCCCGTGCCAAGCTCGGCCTCCTCCTAGCCGCCGAACTCCACCTCACCGGGGACTCCGCGCCCGCGCGCCTCGTGCTCCGGCCGTGGCTCCCGTGGCGGCGGCGCGGATCCAAGCGCTTCGGTGTGTCAGGCCACGTCGTCGCGTTCTCGTGGGACCTGTCGCGCGCCCGCCTGGCCGCCCGCCGGCCAGAGCCCCTCTCCCGGTACTTCGTATACGTGTCGATCGACGGCGAGCTCGCGCTGGCCGCGGGTGACCTCGCGTCGCCCGCGTCCGCCGGCCTCCTCCTCTCCTGCCGCGAGAACGTCGTCGCCGCGGCCGGCGGCGGCGCGTACACTACCACCGTCGCCGTCTCGGGCGAGAAGCACGAGGTGTCCCTCGCCGTGGAGGACGCGGCCATGTGGGTCGCCGTCGATGGTCAGAAGGCCCTCCAGGTCCGCCGCCTCCGGTGGAAGTTCCGCGGCAGCGAGAGGCTCGACCTCCCGCGCGGTCGCGTCCGGGTCTCGTGGGACCTCCACGGCTGGCTCTTCACTCCGGACGCCGCCGCCGTCTTTGTTCTCCGGTTCGAGACGGTCGACACGGACGAAGAGGGCTCCAAGGACGTGGAAGAAGACACAGGCATGCACGTACTAAGGCAGAGTTCTTTCAGGAACCACCACGTCGCAGGCGGCGGCGGCGGCGAGAGTTGGTGCAGCAGCGACAGCGAGAGGAAGGGATGGAGACGAGGCCCGTTCAGGTCGGGTTCGGACACGTCGCCGTCGGTGTCGGTGGCGTCGACGTCTGCGGCGTCGTCGGCCGGGAGCGTGGCGATGGTGGCCGAGTGGGCCACGGCGGAGGAGGCGGCGTTGACGGACGGCGGCGGGTTCTCTCTCGTGGTGTTCCTTTGGAAGAAGAAGAAGAGGTAATGCTAATGCATTCATGGTGTTGGTGCAGTGCTTTGCATCGGATTGTATGGACAGGACTGGTTATGATTCGGAACTCATGCGTTGTGTTGATGAGAATTTTTTTATCGGCATAGATGAAAATTTTGAAAGTACAATTTTGATTTGTTCGTATTAATTCATATACGTGAATTAGGTGGTGCTCATTTCAATTTGCTATAAGCTTTTAGCTTTTTTATACTTTGACTTTTTTTTACTATAGTTGCTATAAGTTTTTCTATATAATCAAATTTAAAAAAGAAAAAAGTTACATCATCCTAACAATAGAAAGGAATAAAAACAAAAGAAATAAAAAAGTTTAAAAAACTGAAAAATAGAATTAAGAAACTAGAAGCTAAAATCTAAAACTCAAACGAATACATCGAAACAAAAGGCAGTAAGTTTTAAGATGGTGAGTTTTCCTTTTTTTAAAAAAAACGACGGTGACTTGTTTCTCTCTTTTCTAGTGCTAAATCTCCGATCAACTTTGTGACTGTAATAGCTTGCGATGCGCCATATGAAATCATGATCAACGCCATTAAGCTGGGGAGCTCAAAATTATCTTAGTTACGTTGCGCTGCGGAATCTAGTTAGCTTTGGAAACCTTTATTAATTGCACTTATATTTTGCTATTATAACTCCTAAAAAATACGTTCAACTAACTGATGCATTGAAAAGTGTAAATAAATAAGTGCAAATGGCGTTGAGTGGTATCACGCAGATGCCACCTGTTACGGCATGTACAATAGTATAGATAACTATTGTTTATAATATTCTTTATGTTATCTATAGATGACACTAAAAACACATCATACAATAAGTTGTCTTTTTGCATATCTCTAGACGGCTTCTTTATGACATTGTTTATCATGCTACAGCCGACTACTGCATGAGAGACGGTCTGATTCTCTATGTTCCATCTCTCTTATGCACACCATCTCACATACTATGTGGCAAGGTTTATAGATAACTGATATCATACCATTGTACATAGCCTTAGTGTGCAACGGCAGACCAACCCTAGCATTGCATGGGAATTGGGTGGTCGTGCTAGGCTCCGCTCGGGTTGGATTGATTCGAGGAAGCAGCAAGAGGATGGCCAAGTTCTTTGCAACTTATGGCTCAGGACTTCTCTTAAAATAAATAAATTAAACGGATTCTTCGTTGTCGTTTGAAGCGGTTTATTGGGATAGTCTTTTTGAAGCGATTTATCGACTTATCGGCATTCAGTTCGTTCACACAAGCGATTACGCTAGAACAAAAAACTATAAACTACAGCTGAAAAGAATATACCTGATAACCAAGGGGTATGTAACCGAGGGTTTGTCCACAAAATGGTGATCCGTGCGGGGGTTAAGCACAAAATGGCATAAGTGATTGGGTCCACCCGCGCCGCGTGGAACCAACATTGCATGATACCACTCAATGTTCAAATCTTGAAAGCCATCACAATACGAACAACGCCTTGACCTCAGTGCCCATATTCAAAATTTGTTGTGATTGAGGGAGCCTACGAGTCATTTGAGTCATCGCCGCGCTTAATTTGGGGCAACATTATTGTTCTAGTATTGGAGAAGCAGAGGGGATGATAGCTCAAGTTGTTTTTGTTCATGGCTCATAGTTTTTTTCTAAATAAATAATTATGATGATTTTGTACCATTTTTTCAAAATAGTTTATTAATACCTAATTCATTCGTTTATATTATAATTAAAAGTTATCAATCACAAAAGGACCCAGACTTGCTTATGTTTCTACACTCACTGTACAGATGTGATGTTTTACACAGTTTGCGACGTATTTATTATAAAGGCTAATAGATTGTGACAGCTTCTTATGTGAAACAGTGGTCAACCCTAAGTGGCGAAAGTACGGTGTCAGTGTCACTGACCAAGTCCCATGTTTGGGGCGCAAAAGAAGTAAAAAAAAATAAAGAAACAGAGCCTAGGGTATGCCTAATGCTCGGGTACAGTCAGGGGCGGGCTCAGAGTCCATATAGCCCCAGGACTACCCTGCAACAGTACAATTTGGCCCAAAAAAATCCCGTGCGGCCGTGCCCTAACCCACGCAGCCACGCTCCGCCGACCGCCAGCGCCTCGCCCTGCGCCCATCCGCCTCCACTCCGCCAGGCTCTCTCGCCTCTCGGTCTCTCCGCCAGTCCGCCTCGGCCTCCGCCTCCGCCAGGCTCCCTCTGGCTCCCTCCGCCTCCACCTCCGCATCCACAATTGTTAGCATGGACAGGAATGCAGGATGAACTACTGGTAGGGGAAGAGCAAGATTCTAGCTTGTTTGTGCATCATCTATGTACTACAAAATACCTTTATGCTCAGCATGTTGTAATTGGTATTTACACTGCACAATGCCCATTGCAGAATTGAGGAATGACCACAAGGATATTACAAACAAAATTGATAAGAAACTGGAAGTTTTACACTCAACAAAGTTGTCTCTTGTTGTTGACATGCTAAATGGTTAATAGGATCATTACTTCCTGCATGCATGCTATATCCTCTGCCTCATGTTGTTGTGGGTTTGAAAAGATTAATGCTTTCGCTGCGGTCTGCATTAATTTGGGCTATAGTCTTGCACTGTTAGACTAAATATTTTACATGCTAAATGGTTAATATGATCATTTGTTTTTTTTCATCTACAACACACATTAGCACTGAATTGAGAGGCATGAAGAAGAAGAACGGAAGCATTGCATTGGTTTTTCAGAAACATGAAGCAAAAAAGATTGCATCTTGTGCTCCACCACCACCAATTTCAGGTATTATGAGATCTTTTAGATATATTATGTTTTTTACCGAACCGTTTACCGAATTTTTGTATTAGATTATACCAACATTGGATAATAATTTTTTAGTTAAGCATACCCTGGATTCAAATCCTGGGTCCGCCACTGGGTACAGTGACACGATACGACCATTCTGCCGTTGCTTCGTCGTGACAAGACCGGGCCGTGCTTTGGAGCTGCGTCTCCTCCGCCCGCTGGGGGCGTGCGGGCTGACAAAGACAGAGCTCCGGGGTCGTGCTTTGCGTCTCATTTCTCGCGCGCGGCCCGCGCCCGTGCCGTGCGCGGCGCGCCTGAGCAGACGAGTGGCGAGAGCGCCGGATAGCCATGCCAGGCGGCGCCCGGCAACGTACGGAGGAGAGGCGGGCCGCGTGCGCAGCGTGCGGCCGCGTCGTTCTCCAGCGTACTCCATCCGCCCATGCAAACCAGGTTTGTTTGCGGTTGCCTTTTTGGTCGAGGACGTGGAACCAACGCCTCTTCGTTTGGATTGCCGTTGATGGTTTTTATTTAATATTTTTTTGATATAGACAGTATATATAAATTTAGACGCTGTTTAAAAAATTCGCTCAAAAAATTATTCTATTTATTTTAATTTTTAAAAGAACTAAAAGACCAAAATAATAGTACGTAAGTCTACTCATCTGACCTGATAGAAAGTCATCTGTTAGACTGTTACCCGTGCAATCCACAACACCGTTCCTTGGACTGGCCAGCATTTGTACGTGAGATCTCACGATGTACAATTTTTTCACGAGTAAAATGATATTGAGAACCGGAGAGTACTGCTGACTGTTGCAAACTGCTATCACCGACAAGAGCCCCCTCCCTAAATTGCACATCTACTCATCAATGAAACCATATGATTATATATTTCGTCGTCACTACTCTTCAATGGGTTTTTTAGACTGTATTTTATGACTTTTAGCTTAAATTTTAAAACTCTAGCTATTCGCAAGAGAGAGTGCGAAGAAAAAGATACTTGTGTGTGATTTTAGCCAATATAGATAAATACAGTATAGTATCTACTACTATCAACTTATAGACCACATCTTAAAAGGACATATCGTTTAAAAACTATTTACTTTAGCATAAATCAAAATTATGGGACTGTTCTTTTCAACTTCTAAAAGCTGTTTTTTTTTGTTTTTTCTACAGTAACTAACTTTTAAACGGAGTATTTTTTTCAAGATAGGTCTATATTAGTTAATCGTAGTACAAACTGTATCAACTTCATTTATATCGGCAAAAATCGCACGTGAGTTTCTGTTACTCTGTAATCTCTCGCACGAACAACCTAAAAACCATAAGCCACAGCCAAAAGTCATAAGTTTCAGTGAAAAAACCGACCCTATAAATCATAAGACAAAAAAACTCAGCTCTTGTGAAAAACTTCCTTTCAAATACCCCTCGGAAGTACGCTAAAGGATCCGTCGGCATTAACTGTGTGCTTAATTTAACCACATCTGCGGGCAACTTTGCTTTCGGCTGGCTAGTCCATGCATGTTCTCTTGTTTAGTTCTAGGCTTCTAGCTAGCTCGGTCCTCTTGATATCGACATGGGCAACATGTCTACCCTAAAATGAAGATATTTACACGACCAGCCTGTCGACGTCAATAACCGGTGTAATGACTGTTCATTGCATTAAATTTTGCCCCTCTCCCTGCCGTTGCCTGAGATTGAACAACGTGATGCTGATCGATCGATGATTTCATGCAACACCTCGTCCAAGGGTCATAGCTCAGCGTGTTTAGCCGGGCAGTGGCGGAATCAGAATTTAGCTACGCCTCGAGCTGAACTCTAACAATCTAAAACTAACTCCAATTTATACCCATATCACGATATAACAACAGTATATCATAATTGGCTAATTGCATTACTGATATGAAACTTGAGTTCAATACTAAACAAGTAAACATGAAGCATAATAAGAAAAACATGGCATAATATCAAAATATAAAAAATGAAACATGACAGAGATACAATTTGAGTACCTAAATTATGAAGATTTACGCCACTTCATTTTGTATGATCAAATGCAAGAAAGAGATGTCTTCAGTGTGTTGGTTGAGAACGTCAACACTCTCTTGATAGATGGAAATGCTTGCTGTTTCCTCAGAAGATCCTGCTTTAGGAGATTGCCAAGTCAGAACAAATAATATTTTGCTGCATTCCTGTACAAATTTGAAAGATGAGAGTGCTAGAGCAATTTGTGTTTGTTTAGCACTGACCACTTGACTAGACGTTGTACTTATCAAGAGAAAGACATGATAACTATGGTCACATTAAAAGCATATTTTCTGTGGTGAAGCTAATGGCTATGAGAGCCTAATGGGTTTATCTGATCTCATGAATCGAATAGTTACATCATAAGACAATATAATTGTTAAATTCTCTTCTAAGCAAGGTGATTGTTTCAGTTTATGCTACCCAACAATTAATCACATACTGTTAATCACTAAGATGAATTTCTACAAAAGGTAGATGAGATCGTGAGAGTGCTCCATTGCATGTGTTTAATTAAGAGTTCAATTAATATCCGAGAACAAGTATATTACTTTCTTTTGTACATGGTCTACATTTTAAACTCAAGTAGAATTTTGGAAATAACTCATGCAATAAGGTCCAAGTGGATGCAGATTACAGTCCAACAAGTGTACAATCCCAGTTAAAAGATCTCAATCAAATAGTGATAGGTTGCATTTGTATAAGATAAGAATAGATTTCAGTATTTCACAATTCACATCCTTTACCAATTATCAATTGTCGGGTTACCTACCACTGAAGAGTGGAGCCTAAGGCAGTGGGACTCTGGTCTCTGACGAGCAGCAGGTAGGAGCGGGAGGAGGGCGACGCCGGTGCTGGCCGCCTGGCCGGGAGGTGGGCACTGGGTCAGTGGGCGGCGCAGGCCAGGAGGACTGGAGGAGGGGCGCCGGGGTGGCACTGGGCCGCTGGCCATCGGGAGGGGGCGGGCTGGGAGGCTGGGAGTCAGCTGGCGCTGGCTGGGAGGAGCCGAGGCGGGCCGGCGCCAAGAGGGGGGCAGCCGGGCAGGCCGGGAGCTGGCCGGCGCTGATTGGGGAAGCCGAGGTGGGGCGACGCCGGGAGGGGGGCAGCCCGGGAGCTAGGCGACGCTGGCCGGGAGGCAGGGCGGCGCCGAGAGGGGGGCGGGAGGTGGGGCGGCGCCGAGAGGGGGGCGGGAGGCGGGGCGGCGCCGGGTGGGGGGGCGGGCCGGGAGGTGGGGCGGCGCCAGATCTGCGGAAAACCGAGACGACTAGCGACTGGCGCTAGGGTTTTGAGGCAGGCGAGCAGCGGCTCTGCAGGACAGTTGCGAGCACATGAAGTGGGCCGTTCGCGGGATAGTGTCGGCCTGGCGAGCTGGAGAAAAATGTTATGGGCTATTAGACTACCTGGGCTGAATTCTAGAAATACCACCCCGGGCTGGGCTGAAACTACATGGGTTGTACACTACAATTTTTTTCGCACCCGGGCTGAAGCCCACCTTGCCGGGGGCCCAAATCTGCCCCTGTAGCCGAGGATCAATGGACTTTCAACTAAAAATTGGACTTTGTAAGTTGTTTTTTAATTTACTACTAGAATTTATGAACTTTCACATGGAATTTGAGCTTGCAATCATCACCCAAGAGCTGCAAAGGGTCGAGGATAGGGTCATCAATGCCAACAAGGCATCTGGCAACAAGGTTTGAATCGGTTTGACTTTTATCCTTTGTTACATAAACTAATTTTTAAATGATGTGCTTTTTAAGACGGGATCTACTAGTCGATAGTAATATACACTGCACCGACTTCAGTTATATCGGCTAAAATCACATATGACTTTCTCTCTCTTTGTACGCTCTCATGAACAGCAAGAATTCAAAAGTTACAAGTCACAGCTCAAAAGAACACACCTGTATCTTTGGGCCCGGCATAGCTACACTTCCTAGCGCAGCGTGTGACATGCGAGACTATCTAAGTTTTGGGGCACCAAGTGACACATGGTGCTAAGTGATAGGAGGTGCACTGGCTCACGGACGGGGATTCTGGTAGTGGGTAGTGGAGAGAGGTTGAGGCGAGAGTCTATGGAAACGAGCAAAGAGGAACTTGAGAGGGGGGAGTGGGAGGGGTGTTCATATATGCTCTGCTCTATTGAGCTTAAGCTTTTAGGTTCTAACTTCTTATTTTTTTTCTAGTTTTTTGTTTCTTTCTTTTTTGTCTTGTCTTTTTTATCCTTATTCATTTGTGTTGCCTGCGATAACATAAACTCTCTCTTTTTTCCTTTTTTTAATTTTTAAATTTAATTACATTGAAAAAGCTCACACAGCTATAGTGCCAAAATAAGCCCACTACAAGCCGCACAGTCCTAAAGCTCGTAGCTCAGTTGAGCGCGGCCATAGTCTTTGGTTCTTTTTTTTGTTGTTGGTTTTTTTGAAAGTTAAAAAGCTAAACGTCGAAACGGGATGATATCTTGAAGCGGATTCTTGAAACGACTTCTCGAATCTAAAACCGTGTGAGCTATCTGTATTGTTGTCTCCGTCATCCGCTGTAGTGTCGAAAAGTGTAGCCAAAAGTAATCAGCTATAGCTCAAAAGAACACACAATTGCTTATGACTTTTGGCTATAGCTTATGTCTTTTAGTTGAAAATGAATAGTAGTAGCTGAAAGAAGTGACTTTTTGAAGGAGTGCGAGTGGTGCAAAAAGTGAAAGAAATGCGTGCGCGGGACGGGGAGCGAGAATGGGGTAGGTGATGCACCTGTGACCCCCTACCTTATCTCCGAAGTGAGACAGTAGTGAGAGGAGTGGAGAAGCAGATTCGAGAAGCTGGGTGTTTGTATTGGGTTTTGGCTTTTCTAAGCAGAAGACAGAAGCAGAAATCAATACAAATAGGGCCTAAGTGGGAAGTGGAAATCGTGGAGATGTTATGTGGCTTCCATCATACGATCTGATGGCCATGCTCGTCTTCGCTCATGATCGGACGACAGAGAGTTGTTGCTAATCGTTGCTATTGGGGTGTTCTTTTGGGTTATGACTGATGACTTTCAATTGTAGCTAATAGTTTTTGTATGTGCTTTTTGATTGTTCCGTTTAACGTTTGGTTATTTTAATTTCCGAAAAAGTCAAAAGCAGAAACGAAAAACCTAAAAGAACATACTTATGATAAATCACGCTACTGCAGACGCTCTTTAGCACAGAGTTCGCGCTACACTAGCAAAATAGCGATTTCGAGAGCAAATTCTTATTCTTATCCTGGTGTTTGAGAAAACAGAATGTCAGCTGCATGCTACCCGTCCTACGTGAAGTGAAGCCATCTTTCTCGTCCATAATAATACTAGTAACATATAAAAATCCTAAGGTTAGTGGGAGAGGTCGAGCACACGTCAGTTGAAGCAATGTTCTGTGTAATCAAACGTGTGGTCAGGATGAGGAGGCGTCGATTGGTCAATGTACTGTATTGCAACTTTTACTAGGAAACGTCACAAGTCTTGTTGCGGCTTTTGGGTCCACTCTAAACTCCACTCTAAACAGCTTTAACCTTATTGATTAAAATTACACTATAATAATTATTAGTTTTTTAAATCATTTATTTAAAAAATTAAAAAAATAAAACACTATAATATATTTATAAACAATACAAAGAAACAAGAAAAAAAAGAAAAAAAATCTAAAAAACAAAATTAAAAAGTCAATGCGTTGTAAGTAGTAAGTCAAATGCTAAAAGACAAGCCCTGTTCGGCCTGTTCCTTTACCGCAAGTCAGTGGGGTCAACTTTGATCTCCATTGACTCTGCCACCGGTCGACGGCGAGCGCGAGCAATACACGCTGCGATATCTCATCCTGCCCTGTCTCTGCGACAAATGGATTTCCCAAGATTTTTATAGAAATTAAACTGTTTTTACCAAGGGAACAATACAAAGCTCAAATTTAATCTTAAGAATGCACACAGTTTTTACCAAGGGAAAAAAATAGATAAAACTGTAAAAAAAGGGAGAGAAATGACGCTGTTACGTGGAGACCGAGAACGTTGACGTCGAAGCGGGAGCCGGCGGCGGCGACGATGAGGTTGAGAGTGGCCGGAGCGTCACGTTCTTGGAGCCGCCGACTGAGAGTGAGCGGAAGAAGGTCCTCGGCCGCGGCGGTGCGGAAGCCTCCGCAGCCTGGCGCGCGGAGCGGTTCCTGATGCCGGCCTTCCCGCCGGCGGGCGGCTCCTCCTTGCGGCGCACGGGCTTGCCATTGCCCGGGATGACGCAGGTGAAGATGACGCCGATCTTGGCGAGGCGGTCGACCCAGCGCGGAATGCGCCCGCGGACGAGGCGGCGGCATGCAGCGTCGCAGAAGTGGTTGCAGTTGCGGGAGACGAGGTTGTACGCGTCGCCAAGGAAGTCGGCCGCGAGCTCGGCCATGAGCGCGCGCACCGCCGCTCGCGTCAGCTCCGTGGTCCCCACCAGCACCGCCTCCCAGAACCCGTACCCAGGGCACCGCAGCGGCGCCACCTCGAAGATCCCGCTGCCCGCCCCCTCGTGCGCCCCGTACGCGTACTCCACCCCGTGGACCTGCTCGCTGGAGTGGTAGACTCCGAGGCCGAGCCAGCGGGCATAGCCGTTGGCGGGGGTGACGTCGTAGACGTTGAGGAAGGCTGGGTCAGTGGGTTGTATTGAGCTTAAAGTTGGTTTATAGTCATACTATTTATAGTAACTAGTTTTAAGCGGTATATTTTTTAAGATAAAATCAATAGCAAGATTATAATAAAAAGTATACTGAATTCAGCTGTACCGATCAAAGTCGCATGTGACTATTTTCTGCTCGTACTATCTCTTGCAAATAGTCGGAATTCAAATATTTAAGTCATAAGCCATTAGCCCAAAAGTACCCACCTGAAGACTGGGGATGCCACTTATTAAAATACTCCTACGTTGGTTATGGAAGATGCAATAATCTAACTTAAAAGTGAAGGAGCTTCTCACCTTAATTATTGGCTAACTTTTAGGGTGAGAAGTCTTTTACGATCCTAAAAGTGGTATCAGGGCTCAGTTATCCAACATCTCCCAGGAGTGTGATGCGCACAATCCATGTGTGAGGTGGAGATTATTAGAAAGTAGTTTCACATGTATTGTGAAAAAGGAAAAAACACAACTTATAAATGTGAGTGAGTTTTCACCCATTGAACTAGTCTTTTAAGGGAGAATGCTTAAGGGGCTGTTTGGTTGCCTGCATCGGGGTGGCTCGCATCAGCGTATGCAGGGAGATGGTGTTTGGTTGCCTGCATCGGGGTGAGAGCCTGCACGAGCGGATGCAAAAAATCAACTGGAGCCAGGCTGAGGAGAAACGCGGCTGAGGACCTTCTCTACTCAGCCCGGCCACGCTCATGCAACTGTATCAGCTCATGCAGGCAACCAAACAGGCCCTAAGAGTTTACACAAATGCAACTCGTGGACTTTAGTACCCAGCCCACTTGATTCTGTGGACCAGGTAGTGAAACCCGGTTGGATGCTGGGGGTCCGATCTAACACCGGCGTCGCGCAGCTACTGCCTCGGGGGCTGGGGCGTTGGCGTGGAGCCGGCCGAGGAGGCGGGTGACGGCGATAACGACACCATTCGCTCGGGGCGCATGCGTAGGTGCACGTACGTTACGTCGCGTCATCGGCGTCGAGACGCCCCACACCTACGCCGCGCGGTGTTTTCGCGCAACGTTCAGCCATTCATGGTGCTTTTTGCTAGCTAGCTCGTCCGTGGCTCACGCATGGCAGGGCTGGCATTATGCCAATGATTTGGTTTACTAGACTGGTTCTCTCCTGGGTGGCGTGTATGGCTTGCGGCTGGGTTTTTGGGTTTGTTATTTGTGGCTTTTATTTTTTATTATTATATTAATTAATTTTTAAATATATCTTTACTATTATAAAAGTGTGAGTTGGTGGTTGGTTCATTCTCCCTTCTCTCTTCACAGTCATCCGATTTGATCTGGACCATTCGTCTCTCTCCTCCTCTCTCTCAGGATACAACCGCCCACCCCCTCCACTTTCCCCATCTGCTCGCATATTCTGGCCATCCTTCTATCTCTGTTACTTGCTCTCTAATGTTTGATGTGTGAAGTTGGCCAGACAGTAAGTTTCGTCTCATCATTTTGATTTCGTTGCAACGCACAGTCTCTAACTAGTATCTTTTTAAGATGGGGTTTATAAATTGATTATAGTAGACACAAGTGAAGTGTCATTCCGTAGGCGTGATTGGCACTGTGATCAACAGGCACAGTCGGATGCTGACTATAGCTTTGATTTGTATGGCACCGGCCCTGCAAAAATAGCACTGTAAACCCAAAGAAAGAAGAATGGAGATCTTAGAACCAAGGTGCTTCATTGACTTGCGCGGCTTCTTAGTGATATTTCGGTGTCGGAGAGTCGGCTTCTATCGAATGTCGGCCTCATTTCGTTTGGGTCCTGACTCCTACAGAATTCCTGCTTCTAGTGGCGCCTATAATTGGCCCGTTCTATTTAATTACTTGGAGGCAACAAAAAAATACTGTGCTGCACGGCAGTCCGGTACATTATCAATTATCAACAAAAGACAGCATGGCCCATTGGGATACGTCCAAACTAAAGACCCAATTAGACGGGCCTATAAAACAGAGAATCGGCCCAATCTAGAAAGAAGAGCCAGACTTTCGGACGGCTAGCCAGCCCAGAACCAAGAGGCAATGCAACACGGCCCGGCCTACATAGGCGCAGCCATGATGGCCGTCATGCGCTTGATCGCCCCATGCACGCCGTGACGGCATTTTTCACAGTGAATTTTTAAACAGTTTTTTAAATTTAAAATTATACATGTCATTCGTTAATTGTTTTTATGAAAAATACATATAAAAAAACATAAGTTACAGACAAAACGAATGGAACCAAAGAAAAGGAATCCCAGTATGCTAATAGTGACCCTATTCTTTTTGATTTTAAATGACTTTTTAATAAATACCCTGCCCTCCTTGCGTGAACTCCACCTCCTCGGGGCTCCCAAAAAAGGAAAGGAAAAAAAGAGAGAAAAAAACCCAAAAGCTAAAATAAACTAAAATTAAAAATTGACATGTTGAAAAGTAGCTAAAGCCATTTGGCATCATGCCACGTTGGGCTTGGAAATTTTCGCCAAGATTCGTGCTGGCTTTTGCCTTTGTAATCATGTCCGTCGTGGTGAGATTTGATGATGGTGATCATCACCTCATGTGTACTTAACTAGCTGCATAAGCGCGGCACACGCCGCGCTAGCTACCGTGTGGACCAAAGTAAAAGAGACGCTAATTCGCAAGGAGCTTAATAAAAAAAATTGAGGATACATGCGTAATTTTGGAAAAAGTAAAGGTCTTTTTCGTAAAAAAATCGAGGACTTGTAAGGACCTGTATGTAAGTAAATAAGGATCTATACGTAATTCGGGAAACCTACGGGTCGCTATCAAAAATTTTTTATGAAAAAACTTGCAGGGGATCTTTTCGCGAGAAAAAAGGACGTTTACGTAATTTTCGGAAAACTCAGGGAAAATGTCTCCCCCGACCGTACGCAAATTTGGGCGACACACGCCGGCCGAGGGAGTGTGGGGCGGGACGTGGACGCGCTGGGGGGCCGGAATCCCCCCAGCTTTGTATACGGTTACGATTCGCACTGTGCGCTTGGACGATCATGAACTAGTGGGCATGGACAAGCTGAAAGCTCCCAGTTAGCGGTCTGGTCGGATTGCAACTGATGTTGCTTCAGCAGGAATGCCTCGGCCGGGAAGGGAGGAAGGAGCGAAGGACTCTTCAGCCAGTCAGCCTATCTCAGAGTTCAGCTTTCGGTGAGGTGACCGATCGTTTAGGCCTGCTTGATAAAGCTGGAACAACAACGGTCCTGTTCTTACGTACTTTGGATTTTTAGTCAAAAGTTAGGATAAATCATGTAACCTTTTAAAGTAGAATTTTTAAATGGCTTTTCAAGCTAAAATTGTATAAACTGTCCATATTAACCTCTCTACCGTCTACTGTCATTTTAAAAAATATATAGCAAAAAAGCATCAAGCACAGCCTAAAAGATCAAAGCCTCTGCCTCCTGATGCGTCGAGTCAGGATGAGATTAGCCGGGGCGTGGCTTCGAATTGGCTTCGGCGAGACTTGCGCTGTCCTGGAGCGTTGACATCACTTGTTGTAAAATGAAAAATAAAAATAGAAGATCGAGATAGTAAGATACATAGATTTTATATAAAAAAATCTTTGCGAGAAAAAATCATATACGTACAATGATAAAAATCACTATAAAAGAAAAGGTTAAAATAGGGCTATTTGCCGTATCTCAACCGCACAACTACTGGATTATGTATAGCCTACTTAGTTGGGCTGAAAAAGGTGGTTCATGGCTGAAATTATACTGTAGTTGGCTAAAATTGCGCTTTACCTGATGATAGCTTATTTGGCGTAATTAAATTAAAAAATTAAAAATAAAAAACATGTTAGCTCATTATGGACAATGCAAACAAATATGGGGAAAAAAATGGTAAAACGCTGAAAAATCAGAAAAGACAAAATTTAGAAATTGTGAAAAATAAATCAAAAGCTCAAGCTAAAATAAGCGGGATATATAGACGCCGCGATTTCGCTCGTGAAATGCCACTTCTTAAGCATGTGGCAGGCAGCTACGAATTAGGAAGGAACCAACTTACACAGCTGCAAAAACTGAATTATTACACGACAAAACGGGGCGCTGGTTCACCTCCAGCATGGTACAAACTCTTATGTAGGCAGTTCTTAAAAAAAAGTTGCCAAAAAAAAAAAACTTACGTAGGCAAACATGAATGACCTACTTCTGAATTCGCGTATACTTTCCCCCCTTCTGCAATGAGGTCGACGATCAATCGAGCTGCAAGCTCTACCTCCTCCTGTCTCGAAACTTTGCTCCTCCGGGCCTTGGACCTGCCAATGGCGTTGCCTCCACCTAGCGGCATGATCTCGGCGTCAATCTTCTGCACGAAGAGGTACGCGGCGCCATGCTCGGACATGCGCCACGACCCGTACGCCGCTGCGTCGGCCCTGCGGGAAACGCAGTCGATGGCACTGGGCAGCAGCGTCTCATCCGCTCGGTGCAGGCTAACAATTTCACGCTGCGCGTCAGTGCCACCACGACGACGTATTTCCCGTTCGTCAATAGCCGCCTCCTCATGCGCTGCTGGATGGCCACCGGCCTCTGCCCGCTGCGAGCAGCAGTATTTAACTTCTCTCTTATAGTAACCGCCGCACGATAAATGAGATACCACATCTCTAATAACTCCTGTCGAATGATAATCATTTGAAACATTAAGAAGTCTCTTGGTGTGAAAAAAACTGCCATCATCTTGCAAGCTATATAAAAATGGACTTCAGGGAGAAAAGGGAAGATCCGAGAGAGACCTAAAGGAGAATAGAAGTAGAGCAGGACATTTCGCATTACTTTCTTCGTTCTAATCAGTTTATTGAGTAATATCTACACAGGATGTATGCTTGATATTCTCGCATTAGTAGATTCGAACTTGTATAAAATCCCTGTGTCTTTTCTTTGTGTGATCGTAGCCAGTTGTAGCAAGAAATCCTCTGAACCCAAACAAATCATAGTAAGATCGATACTAAAACATCAACAATACTCTTTAGACTTCTAGTGTTTGGTTTTTTTTGTTACGGTTGATAGTCTTTTTTGTTATGATTTTAGATATGATTGCGAACGGCCGAGACGCCGACGCAGACGATATATATGGTTTTAGACTTATAAAGCTATTCGGAGAAGTGAAAAACCGCTTGAAAAAGTTGCTAAGTTTATTTTGACTTTCGAAGAAACCGAAGCCAAATATCACATAAGGCCAAAAAAAAAAAACTGTAGCACAGTCTTTAACTCAATCTCAACTTTTTTACCTAATAGTACTACCTACCAGCTTAATTCGTAACCCACCGAAATCTAGTCCCTACCAACCGAATGCAACACCATCAAGCTGAACTGAATACCTGATGCTATGCGGCAACAGTCCAAGCCCGTGTAATTATCTGAAATAGAAGTATATCACCTATGGACAACAGACTAGTAATCTAGCACAGTAGTACTTGTACAAAATAGCCCAAGCACCAAGGGGCAATGCCCACGCAGCCGTGGGTTTTCAGCTGATTATTACTATCGGACACCAAAGACATGCATAATTAGCTGAAGAAAGGGAGAGAATTTCATTCGAAATATTACGACATTGTCTTAACTAATCTGGTATTCTACAAAAGTATCTTAATAAGCAATCTGATTTTAGATATCCAAAGCATAAATTAAATGGTAACTGATTGCCACAGCATACGAACGAGCATCTCCATGTACAGAAATAAATCCCATCTTTGCATCTAAGGGAATCGAAATGTAACAAATGTTCTGTTGCACCGGCTGAGGGCGTACATCTATACAAGCACAACGTGTATGGTTATGTAACAGAGGTAATGCGGTAGTATGAGATATACATGGAAACGATCGCCCTGTACGTGTGTGTACAAAAGTAATAAAACCTCTGAAAGCGTCAGCGTGTGTGTGCAGCCGTACGATGCCTCCAACAGCACCCATGTACAACAATCCTGGAGCTAATTCCCCCTAACCTCTGCTTAACCTTATGGACGCCTTCTGGACTCGAATCAGTTTTGCTTCTTCCCGCCAGCCAGGATGCGAGAGATTTGAAGGCCTCGGCTGAATGCCTGGTTGAATAGCAACCTCGTCTGGAACTCCGAGACGAACGGGAACCATGCCAGCACCGTGACCGGCACGAAGATGACGATCCCCATCAGGTACTCGTACCCCCTCGAGAGGGCCTTCACAGATCCCCACAGCCCTAGGGCCTTCACCACCGGCTTGCTCGCCTGCGATATCTGTTGCAAAGACGCCAAACGGATTAAAGCCAGTGAAAAATGTTGACTGTTCTCTTAAGAATCTAACGGCATTTGACAGCAGAAAATAGGTGCTCGCACAAGTAAATTCAAAGTGGGCCAAGAGAGTCGACAATTTTACTCGTACGCATTTTGATTTGATAAAGTCCCTTTTTCCTGAATTGATACTACTCCTAGGCCTAGGTGATGATAAGTTGGGGCTAAAGCAAAAAAAAAAAAAAAAAAAAAAGGCGATGCTGGTAGCTGATGATGTACCTGAAGAATGGCCCATCCTGTCGGTGCAAAGGCAAGGAAGCTGGCGAATATGTCACCAACTGTAAGATGCAGAAGGGTGAAAAGAATGGCCAGAGTTCCAACAGATCCAATGAACAAGAACAGTTTAAGAAGCCGGAACATAAGCTGGAAATCTGCACTAAATTTCTTTCTTCCCATGGATACCACCTAAAGAAATGACACTGATCAGCAACAAGGACATAAGCTAGATGTATATGCCAACCAGCGTATACTTGTTGATTTCATCACTAGCAAGCAAATGAAATTTACCTTCAGGACCAACACTACTGCTACGATAACCAGCCAAGACAGACCGTAAACCTGAATCCACAATATCAAAATTTTGAGGTGGCAGTCACAAAATCATATTGGTAAGCAATGCTTCTAAACAACAAGAAGGAATTATGAAATTACTATCTTATATACTAATCTAGCTCAAGTAGAGTTGTAAAATAGCTCAAATAAAACGAATTCATCTTACGAACTTACAGATATACTTTTGTTGCCAGCAGAGATATTCAGGTGATACATGATACCGTACTGGAAGATGAAGAATCGGAGAGACAAGATGATCTCCCATAAGCGACCCAATAGACCTGTAGATTGCAAATGCTCCTGCTCCTCTTCCCACCATGACTCCCATGCTTTATTAGCAGGCACACCAATCCCACCACGGCTGCTAATCCACTTGGTCCAATCATCCCAGTCGTCAACTATTTTCTGCCACTCAAATCCTGATGGGTTGAAGAGGAATGGAGCAAACAGCCACGTGATTACTAGGAACCACATTGATGATGTCAGCAGTATATAGGCAACCGAATCTGTAGCCACATCACCATACGTCTGATAAACTACTAGAAGTAACATGAGCTCAAGTCCTTTCACGAAGTGGCTCCTGGAGTACATTCTATAATTTTCGGCAAACTTTACATGGCGGACAACGAAGCCTCTGCCAGTTGCTCTATATTTCGCACCACCATGGAGGATTGTGCGACCAAAATAATGTGATTTTGTCCCCAGGGAGAAAGTGAAAAACACTGAACAAAGCTGAAGCTGCATGATGATGAAATCCCCCAGGGCGCTTCTAAAACCCCTCTCCAGTCCAATCTCCATGAACATAGGCAAGGCCATCAAAAGACCTAGCTGCACAATAGACTGAGATCCCATGGCTGCCTGAAGAGCACGGTTCCCTCTCATCCGTGCTTGCTTCATAATTGCAAACTCAAGTCCACTTAATGCTAAATAAAGTCTTCCATACAAGAAAACATAGACTATTATGACAACCATCTGCACAATAATAAGACAGGAACTTCAGAAAACATGCATGATAGCAAATCAAAAACAATATAATGCATGCACTGTCCCATGTGCACTTTTAACTAAGTGAATGTAAGATACCATTGAGCTGATATAAAATCCAACAGTTGTGAAGTAACACGAGAGCATTCGGAAGAAGTCAAAACGATGACCCAAGCGGTAGATATCTCTGCTAAGTACTTGTTCTCCATTACCACATGCCACTTTGGCCTCAAAAAGAGAAATTTGATTGAGACCAACATCACGTCCTTTTCCCACTTGAATGTACTCATGATGGGTGACATTTCCACGTCTTAGTGTTGAATTGAAACCTGAAAACAATATTCAAGTCTATGTTGTCCAAGAGCACAAATGGGTAACGACCAGAAATAAATGGAGAATCACATACCAGCAAAAATGTCTTCACTTAAATTTATACCACAGGAAGCCTTGCTAATGCCACCTCGTGTAATATGAAAAATCCTATCAAACACATCAGGATGTCCGTAGTGAAAACGTACCCTGCCAACAAAACACATTATGTCAGATATACATCACTTGACCATAAGACCTGATGCCCTCTGCCGTCTAGAACAGTAGTGCCACACTTTAAATTTTCAACATGCTATATATTGAAAGCTTCAATACCAAGAAAATTTTAGGCAACAACACTTGGTTCATTTAATCTTTATCACCTTATTTACTTTTGGTTGATTTAATCTTTATCACCTTATTTACTTCTAATCTCAAATGCATGTTCGTGTGCATTTCAAGGGCTGAAAAAAATCCATACGAGGTCTTCTAGCACTTGTTTTTCTAGGAGACAGTTCCCACATATGCTCAGCCCTTCTGACATCATATTGCAACATATAAATGACACTCTCAATGTTCCATATGATAATAATGGAAAGTGCTTCATTCAAATAGGACATATCAAAGTGATTCATACTTACTTCAATGGATTAGCAAGGACCCTCTGTCCTATTGTCACAAAGCTTGTTTCTTGGTTTGACATAAACCATACAAGAGATGACACACTACAATCCAGCAATGTTAGATGTTAGGCACTGGTTTGCATTTTCGACAAAGAAAATTAAGTGACAACTGCAAAGCTTGCAAACATACCTTCCGGTGAATATGTGTTCACGCACTCCAAGAATTGTTGGCTGACGCACACCATGGTTTTCATTGAATTCTTCCAGCAAATTACGCATTTTCAAAGCTTCCTCCAAATAATTGTCCTAAATATCATTTATAAGTACAACACAGAATGCAAAATATGTCTTAAGCAGTATCATAACTATTCAATTCACCTGGTTCATATCAATGGTTTGCAAGGCTTCACCCCGGGTAAAAATGATTGCATGATTTTGGTTTTCGGGTTTCCCTTCACCTAATTTCGCTGGTCCTGGCAATTTTATGCGGTATATTTCCTTCAAGGGATACAGAAGTATGTAAGCACTACTGAGGTTTACATCAGACCAAAAAATCATCAAGGTTGAGATGGTGGAAAATGAATTCCACTTTACGGGAATGACTACCTGATCATGATTGTCTAGAGCTTTTACTAACACTGAATAAAAGACCTTCTGCACCTTGTCACCATCCCTCTCTTCAACTTCATCAATGTATGCCACACGGAGACCGGGATAACTGTAGTTTCAAATTCAAATTACTTTGCACATAAGGAAATAATATTTTGAATGGAACCAGAAAAGTGTGATTTTTTCCCAAGGAGCATGTCATTGTCAATTAATGTTAAGTAGCAAAATAAACGTAACCAAGACACAGTCTCCAAAAAGTTAAAGAAAGAAGACACTTTTCTTTTGGAGGTAGACATGGTTTATCTTGTAATTGGCCAAATGTTGTCAATTATTTTTCAGAATAGATCATCCAAATCACTTACTTCACCATCAAGTTCAAGATATCTGTTGCACGTCGATCACCAGATTGTTTCTGATTGCCATAAATTTGGCAAGTTGCAACATATGTAAATTTCATGTCTGCTATAGCCTCAAGTTGAGAGGACAAAGATCTTTGGCTTTTCTTATCCTCCTCTGCTGGATCTGCAACTGCTTTATATCCTTCCAATATCTCTGCAAGCAAGACAGGGCATAAAATCAGTAACTATTTATAAAGGTACTAAAGGGATACTCAATTGCAAATTGAAGAAGCTTACCAGATTCAGAAGCCATGTCAAGGAATGCTTGAAGCTTCAAAGCTCTCCTATAGTACATCATGCCTCTAACTATTCACATCAAAAAAAAAAGTGTAACAGGTAATCAACCAATTCATCTTATTTGATAAGGCAGATCGTAATATCGTATGATCGAATTACCTGTTCTACAGAGTGTCTGCCCTCTAAGAGAAGCCCAGTGACGGAGTTGTAGGACATTTTCTTCATTTCCCCAAACTTCACTTTCTCTTTTGCAGTTAATTCTTTCCATGAAATTATTCCATTCATCTATAACAAAAATTATGAAGGATCAAAGACGGAAACCTGGTAACCAAATTCATAAAGAATTCTAAGCATCATAGGAAAATCAAACAGAACGGAACCTGGAAAGATCTTTTGTAGGTAGAATATAATTGATATGCCATCTTCATTCTCCAGATCAAGATCACTTCTCGAATATACAGTTTCCTCACTGTAGTATGGAGTCATGACACTGCAAAGGATAAAGGGTTTTACACAATTATCTAGAGCTCAATCTTTTTGGCTGAAACTCTAATGACCACAGAGTACATTTAAATATAACAGATTTATCAGATATTTGTTGTGGTGGATTCAGAATTTTTTCTGGTTTTGATATCGTAGTTTGACTTCAACATGCGTTTCAACATGGGTGGTACAGCAAAGTTTTGTTGTACAGGGCTCCACCTGGAAGCTCTCCACTTTGGTTTACTGTTTCTGTTTCCCAAACAGAAGGATTTATAATTTTTTGTTACCATCAAGCAAACATTAGGAATTCAGTTCATGCCCAAAATATTCATGATAAATTTGTCAACATTCATGATTTTCATTCTTAAGCCACACTGATTAGAGGTGAGAACAGAGCAGGATTCAAACCAAATTTTACTTGACAAGCGGATGTAAAATATTAAATATTGTGAGGAGTACGGTGCAGTCAGTTGCTGTCAGACTCACAATGAATTCAGTCAATTTAGTTTACATACATTATTCTTTTCAATACTTTTTTCTAGAAATGCTGCATAGGATTTCTATGCAGTGTGTTATATGTAACTGAGACTGTAATACTGCAGCGCATTATAGAAAAATACAGCAACACTGCAATATTGTTAACAACTTTATATATGAGACTAACCTGAACGAGAGCATTTTGCGTACTCTAGGTGCACGTGGTATGTCCATGAATAGAGAATTAGTGAAAAATGCTATTCTCCGACGGGCTTCAAGATTTGTAGGCACATCCATTGCCGATTCTTTCACAGTCAAAAGAAGGTGCAAGCGCTTAATCTGCAGGCAAATGAAATTAGTGTACCTTGGTAATAAAAGCCAATTAAGAATTTGCTAACATTACCTGTTCTTCCCACTGTGCTGAAATTGGAGGAGGAAAAACAATTGCAGGCTTTGTACCAGTACCAGCGAAAAGTTGTCTTCTTGGAACTGAATCCTTGTTCCCATGACCAAACTCAGCTAGCTCTCTGTAAACGATACAAGGTAACAAAAACTAGTCGCCAATTGCCATGACGAAGAAAGTCATGTATATAAAGTACAAAAAAATCACCTGATCTCATTGACCATCATATCTCTTGTGATCACTTCCAACATGTCTTGAAGCAACAATACTACGTTATCAAATTTTGAGGCATCTCTTTCTTTCTGCAGGTGTGGCCAACATAGTCTTAGCAACACTTCAATATATTGCAGTACTATCTATGTTAACAAATTGAAGCAATGTAATCCTCAAATAGTATTTTAGTTGAGTAGTAGTAGTAGCATTGCATTACCAAGGTGGATACAAGCTCCACGAATTTCTTGCAAAGGACTGGCAGTGCACTCATTCTAAAATTGGCAAGGAATGTATTCTTTGAGATGTTAACTTCAATCTGTTTGATTATAATGCTAATAATCCTGTTGAAGTTAATGAACAAAGATATCAAGAGAAGATCAAGATAGTAGCGTGAACATGCATTTAAATATAAATATGTATAAATAGCAAAATAGTTAAAGAAGCCAACTTGCATGAAAGATGATTGCACAGATGCCTTCAGAAGCATTAAGGCTACCTATCTAGCAGTCATTACACGTTTACAAATTAAAACCAATCACAGTTTCCCTTCCCATGTATATTACATCGATGGTGGTGCTTGGCAGTCCTCCCTAGTTCAATTTGGATCAACCAGTTTCTCAAATTTGAAATAGTGATGATGTGCAGCCATATGCAACTGCCCGGTTCTATATTCTTAGTAATGGATTTGTAACCTTGGCTCCCACATGCAGTAACATATAGGGTCGTAGTAACATAAAGCTGATATGCTTATATTGATCTGGCTTCATTAGTAAGAATTAATATTGCATGTCCAAAGTACTTTACTAGAATATCATAGAAATTACAACATAATAAATGCTGGTAATGACATTTTTGAATAAAAAATAATAAACACCATCTTGTTTCATATGGAAATATTTATTTCCATCATTAAATTGGATTACTAATAACTATGAGAAACAGCATTAATGCCTTTGTAGAGATACATGAATAGTGTGAAAAAGTGAAAGTATTGTAAGATACCTTTTCTCATTTTCCCCAACCACCACTAAATTAAGAACAAGTTTGAATGACTCGTAGCATTCCAGTACAGCACATTTCATATACTCATCTGCACATATACGTTTCCAAAGATCGGAATCTCTTGGTCGGAATTGTGCTGCCATGTCTAAAGCTATAGGTATCTGCAGAATTTCCCTCAAAATAAATTGCAATCAGAGTTAAACATAAACATGTAACAAGGTAGAGGAGAGATTCCAATTTGTTTCGTCAAACCTTGCTAGCAAGCAAGAACAATGGCCACTGCATCAGTTTAAGGCTGGGGTCAGATGAATAAGGAACTACCAATAAGTCCATCTCCCTGCATAACAAAAAGTTTGTTAACTGCATTGCAATGATAATGTTTTATTCCTAAACATGAGCTAAGGGCCTCACTTATCACTTATAAGATCTTCTTCCCGGAAACTGCATATTACTTCATTCCACAATTGAGCAAACTTGGCAGCTTCAGTTCTCTTGTTGGGAGAAACCTGTATGTTCAATTCATCATTATATGAAGACTTTTCAGGGGTTTCTATAAGTTAAATCATGACAACAATGGCTGTTACTGTCATTGGAACCTCAGCAAAGCGCTTGGAGAGTGAAAAGCGCCTGTTTCGGCTTTTGTCTGATGGCACCAAAAATGTATTGAAGGCTCCAGGCAAAGAATGAAATCGTGATCTCAGCATTCCTAATGTTCGTATCTGATGCATAGAAATGTCACAACTCCATCAGTATAACGATATCTTCTTAACTGTTACATAAATGTTACGTATATGGCTTAACTATTACAGAAGGGCAATGACAAAGTAAAAAAGGCAAGGTTAGAGCAAACACAGCAACAGTTAAAAAAAAGGACCATATCACTGTACATGAACCAAGCAATCAATAATAACAGGTACCCCTGAAAAAGGGTGCCATATAACATAGGGCAACAAAGCTCTTGAGAAAATGATGATAGCAGAAACAAGAATAAAGTCTGACACCCAATGGATCCTCACAGAAATGAATACTTCATTTGCCTTGTGAAATAATAACTCTCGTCCACACTTATCTACTTGTAGTTATTCTTCTAATGGAATTTATTATGAATTCTCAGGCTGAAAAAGGTATTTTCCACTTATAAGAGGCTTTCTCATACACAAATAATTTGCATGCAACCCTATTATCTTCTATAGCATGTTATTATATTTATAAGGTTAGAGCTATTTAATTTATGCAATTACTTGAGATCCCAATACATTCAGTTAAGTCCTTAATATAGAAGCATGCCCTTGTGTAGTTTTCTACGTAGCCTATCCCAAACTAGAAAAAAGTAAAAGGATTGTGTTAGGTTTGACGAGCAAACGAAAAAAAGTCATTTTTTCATGGAATAAAACCCAAAATTGAAACCTTAAGATGGTTTCATTCCTAATTTACCCTAACTAATTTGGGACAAAAGGTTTTGTTGTTGTTGTTGTACAGAAGCATGCCCCTTACCCACCATCAATCATGTGGTCATTTAGCTATCCAAAGCATACTGTGATACTGATGTTCATTATGTTCTAAAGCAAAACAAGTTACAGAGAATAGTTCTAGATTCATTATTACTTCTCCAAGTCGTCCAAGTGCTCCAGACACACCACCAGATATTGTAGAGAAGATGGCGTACCATATCTGTGTATCCATTAAATAGACCTACAAGAATTGAAGGCATTGCAAATGAGCAGTCAAGATTCAAAACAAAGGAGAAGAATGAAACTACTTCTCAGCTATTATGTAAGTTGGATAAGCACTATTCTAGTAAGTTGGATAAGCACATACCAAGAGAACAGGAGCCCAAAGCGATAGGATAGCACAAATATTATATGATGCTGAAAAGGCAACAGCTAATATCAATAAAAGGTTTCCTCAATGAAGATTCCCAAAAAAGCAATAAAATTACCATTTGGAAAGAATTCATGCCACTCATAACGAATATTATGAACACTCATTATGTCCTTTGTTGGCTTTATCAGAGGTTTTATCTGTAAATCAAAATGAGATTCAAATCCATCTCGTCAAAGCATCTTTGCAAAGCATCGAAGTGTGGAACTTACCTGGACAAAGTAACTGAAGGAAAATTTGGAGCAGAGCAGCAAAATCCAAAATAATGTATACCTTTTCAGTTTAATAGAACAGAATGAGTTTTTTCACATGAAAAAACACCAACAAAAAAATAGAACAGAGTAACTTACTTAAAAAGAAAAAGTTGGCTTTCATGCATCCCACGACCAACATAAATTCGTTTCTGCAATTATTTATGATATCAGTGTAGGTGTGTGGAGCAAGAAACAAGGAAACAGGAAAAGAAATGTGCATGCCATTAGTATAGTGTAGAAATTCATGGAGAAAGAAATAAAGAAAATAAAATAAAAGTTCAGTGCTGTTTTATCCAGGAAAATCCATCCAGTTACTTTTACTCCCACACATTGCTTTGACGTATGCTATATAAGTAGGAATACCAAAAACTTGTATAACCTTCACTACATTTGGTTACTTCCTCCTTTTTCCAATTGTCCAAAAGTACCCTTGGAATGTCATTTCCATTTACTTGAATAGCACATATGTATACGATCTCCTAAATTAGCTATAATAGAAGCTCTCACGAATGCAAGATATAATGTTCAGTTGAACAAATATTGTTAGAGAAGAGATTCCTCAATCTGCATAAGCTTTGAAGAACTATCCAACTACCAAAACTGTGCTTTTTCAAACAAATGACAAAAAAGATAGGATAATCTACCTTGGCATCAGAAGTCATTGGATTATTTTTTCTTGGCAAGTTCCAGTTTACTACTTTATCAGCTGATTCTCACTCAACTAGGATACTATGACAATTGACAAATCGTAATATGGGAATGCTAGGACATCAACACAGCTGACAAGTGATTAGCATGTAAAGCAAACTGGTAAACTGACATTCTGGTAACTCATGAAGTTGATAGTTCACATTCAAAGAAGAAAGTGTACGGAATCATACTCTTGATCAGTTGATCCTTCAAATAAATCAGTTTTTTAGGATGTTCAACCAAATTATTCGAAAAAATCTATGAAGGAAAGAACATATGAGATGCTTTGATCAAATGCATTATCACAAAATTATGTTCCATCCTATCAAACATTAGCTTAAGTAAAAAGAAATTGTCTTGTAGCAGAAATTTCGATATGAATATTTACACTAAATATAATAAGTAAATTTCATAAGAATAGACAATGAAAATAAAGAAAATAGATTAGATCGAATACCTGAGACCACCACAGGAGCAGTCTAACAATGTGCCAATCTGAGTTTTCTATCCACCTTCGGAGCATTGGAAACAGGAATAGTGCTGCACTAAGGATATTAGGTATCAGGTACACCGCCACAGCCAGTATATATAGAGGTGGCACTCCTTTCACATAACGGAACCATTTTTCCAGATTTTTCAGAGGTAAATTGACTTTAGCTGCAGTGCTAATGTAGAAAAATGGAAGAATAACAGCCCACGCAGCACTAACTATCATCTTCAGAATATTTCTCATGACATCAATGAATTTGCATCTGTGGTGACCAGGGAAGTTCAGAATAAAGTCTAAAATGCCTGCCATCAATTAAAGAAAAGATCAGTTACACTTTGGACAAGGAATTTGATATTGCACCAGAACCGTCTAGAGAGCACAAAAGCTCCAGACTCTACAGCATCTCAAGAACTTGACTGCTCCATATAGCAACAGTATTTTAATACATATGAGAAGAACTCATAAAGTTTCACAATAGTATAGAGAAGGCATAAATTTTGGGGGTCAGTAGAAGATATCAGCCAAAGAAGGTTATGAACAAGTCATTTTCTTTTTTTTTTCTCGAAAACGTGAGAAGCGTTTCATTCAATTAAAAAGGAGCAAAGTACAAGAGAGGCGGGCCAAAGGGTAGCAACACAGAGCAAAGCAAAGAAGAGAGAAGTAGGGAGAAAGAGAGGAAGAGACTAAAAGAAGAAAAAACACTAAGATCAGGAAGGAGATCGACTGGAAAGAACTGAGTCTAGATTCTTGGCGCCGGCTTTTGCCCACAAGCGACTCTCCTGTTGGATGCCGGAGACCAGCTCATCGATCTGGAAGTGCTTGCCTCTGAACTAGATGTTGTTTCACTCTTTCCAAATCATCCAAGGGATTAGAAGGAAGAAACTGTCCACTCCTTTTCTATCACATTTCGGAAGAGCCCGCCTTGCCACCGTCCAGAAGTCAGCCGAGGAGAAAGAGCTGGTAAAATCTAAAAAGGAGGGGCAGAGGAGCCATTGGAAGACTCTGTGCCAGACGGCCGGACTTCACCACACTGCAGTGCAGCAACAAGCTGAGTTCCTTGGGGGGCGACGGGCGGCGGCTGGCGGGAGACGCCGGCACGCTGGGAGGAGAGGCCCTCCGGGTCGCCGTACTTGAAGAAGATGATCGTGGCCTTTTACAGTCCCGGGCAAGGTGGTTGAGTCGCTTGCAACGGAAACACCGAGGTGGCAGGTGACAGTCGGAGTGGCGGTGAGAGGTGGATAGGCAGTTGAAGCACCTGTCTCACAGAAACTGAGGCGGGCCACGACGCTCCTGGCTGCCTAGAGACCGGCCGGCGACGACGCCTTGCGCCCTCCTAGGGCGAAGATGATCGTGGCCTTTTACAGTCCCGGGCAAGGTGGTTGAGTCGCTTGCAACGGAAACACCGAGGTGGCAGGTGACAGTCGGAGTGGCCGTGAGAGGTGGATAGGTAGTTGAAGACTTGAAGCACCTATCTCGCAGAAACTGAGGCGGGCCACGACGCTTCTGGCTGCCTAGAGACCGGCCGGCGACGACGCCTTGCGCCCTCCTAGGGCGACGCGGCTTTGCTAGCTGCCAGCCTTCCTCCCCGGAGTGGGGGATAGCAAGGCGCGCCCGCTGCGGGGCTGCTGCGGCGAGCCGGTTGGACGGGTCGCCAGCGAGGACGACTTGGACCCGCACCCTCTTCAGGCACCTCCACGAGACGAGGGCCCTCGCTCTCGGCGAGGGGGCTTGCAGGAGGGGAAGGGCGCCTGACGACGTCAGCAAAGGAGCGACGAGGAGCCGAGGGCGGGGAGCTAGCGGCAGCCGAGGAAGCCGGGAGACATCTCGCCATCGCAGCTCCTTGGTGGAGGGGCGAGGGGAGACCTCCTCTGGCCGGACCACGACGGAGCGCAGGGCAGACCTCTTGGCCGGATGCATGAGGAGGACTGAGACATGGCAGGAGAGGAGGGAGGGTTGCCGTCAGGACCGGGATGGTCGCTGACGTGGAAGGGGGGAGGGGAGGCCGCCGGGACCGGAGTGGTCACCGGCGCGAGGGGGCGAGGAGCCGAGCTCAGCGCGCGGTCTCGCCAGTTGTCAATCTGGTGGTGTTTCTCTGCACTTGGCTGTGATCCTTTGAATTGTGAACAAGTCACTTTCATTCATTGTTTCAGCACCCATTGTTAACAGAGGGGTTCACGTAGCACAATTTTAAACTAATGCCAGTGAGCAAAAGCAAAAAGTTGTGCATGTTTCTGCCTAAAAATCCATATGTATCAATCATTTTACAATGAGTTAAGTACAAAGGTGCAATTAAGGAACAAATAATCCAATGGCCTTTAGTGACATTAAGAAGATCCAGCGACAGAAAAAAAACTACGCCAACATTTTATAACACGTCATATTAAAATCCACATGCTTCAGAAAAATGCCATGAATCAAAAGCAAGTATTTCAAATGGGAACCGTACTTTGGAGGAACTGTAGAAATGCCGCTGTGACAAATATGCTTGATAGAGAATATAAGAGGTCCTTCTGAAGGATTTGAGTCACTGAATAATCACTCCAAGCAAAAATCAGCATTGCCTGTTCAATTTAATCATTATAGGATTAATACTCAGAGTGCCAAACATTAGTTGAGGGAAAAACCATTGATATAAAGTTTCAACATAGTACCTGTAGAGCCAACAGGTAGAAGGTCCACATTCGGTCAAAACTACGGAAGATGTGCCAAAATGTTCTGGTCTCAACAAAATTTGTCTTCCCAGTGCCTTTACTAGAACCCTTTTGTGATGACCTTCCAGCCTATAAATAATGCTTTGTCAAAAATCTATTCCCAGTCAAAACTTATTTGGCAAGAGATATTAGGCAGACTGATGTCGAATTGTACCATTGTTACAGGCCTTGAATCATGCACAGATTTGAAAAAATCACCATCATCCCGCATTGGCCATCCCAACGAGAAACAATCAGATGTCCTGAGTGAAACAGAGTAGGATTTATTAGAGAAAATGTGAAAAGGCTATCAAAATGTACCCAGAAAATAAGGCTGTAAACAGACCAGAAGTACTCATTTAGATCATCATAATTACACCATGCTGAATGTGGTGCTTTTCCATGTTTGCTTTTTCCTGCCTCCTGCAACCCACCACAATATCTGTATTGAAGAACTAATTTGTCATTTTACTTAAAGCTGATTTATCAATGTACCTTTTTGATGACACGGTAGATAGGTGTAACCACTTTCTTCAAGAAAGCCTCCTCATCCCCACCATAAGATGGCCTGATATTTTCCCCAGTCACAATGCTAACATTTCCAGCAAGCAACCCATGCAGCTCATATGCCATCTGAACACATTGGAAGATATTGTTCACAAATATACTATTGCAATGAGCTTTGCTACTTGATATGATAATTAAGAAAGTGCAAGTTACATTGTGAAAGATGTAGCAAAGACACTCTGGCATAAATCGGATGTTTGCTGCTTCACCCCAGATGAGAAGATATAGACCTAGATACAAAATCTTTCGTTGCTGAACTTCCTGTGGCTGTGCACCTGGAGGATTTCTGCAGTTGCAAAATCATCAGGACAATGTACATAGAGAGAACAACAAACTTTTTTCAGAAAACAAGATAAGGAATTTTATACCTCAAACTATGTTTGCGTGACAAAAATTTGCACCACTTCCTATAATTGCTGAATAGCTTAGTCATCACCACATCAACAGCTCGGTCATCAAGCTATTTCAGGGTTGAAAGAAAAGCTCCAGTCAATTAAGAGGCAATGACGAGCAAAAAATAAAAAGGAATGAATGGGAAATGAAGGATGAAATAGTACTATTTAGCTTAAGCACTTGAGAGACATGCATACAGTCAGTTTAATCAATCTAATTTCATGATGATAATCTTCGCCATGTGATGGAACATGGAAGGCAATAAAGTCAGCTGGCATTTTGCAAGCAGTTGCATCAAAGCCCAACTGATACAATGCCAAAAATATGTTTTCCAAACAAGCTCCACTAATCAAAGTACAGTCAAAAGTAATATCAAGAAAAATTCCAAACTGCATATGTATGGCATGCCAAATGACACCAGCGATCACAATGGATAATTGATTAGGATTTCATGCACTACTGATCAAGTGAAAAACAAATTTAATTTATGTAAATCATCATAAAAATAAACAATATCTTTTTTTTGGTCGAAGGCTACTAGCACATTTCTTATAGAAGTGCCTATTGTTTACTTGAGGAGACTGTAGAGCCCGACAAGGAACACATGCTAATCTTATGCTTATTACTGTATTATTCACATTTATATCCATATAGTCAAGCTATGAAAGTAAATCGCGATAGAGGAGCATGCCTTGCTAAGTGGATCAGGCTTTGGCTCGAGTCTTATGTGCACATTAGCGAGGAGGAGAATCAAATGCTCCCGTTGATTCCTAACACTATCCCGCTGCACACAAGAAGAGAAGCTGGTATTAGCTTAGTAATTGAATGGGCAAATTGAAATTGCGTCGCTAGCAGACCTGAAAGCCAAACATAGCTCTCAACCAATCCAGCAAATCAAGTTCACCCCCCTTCTGCCTTTCTGGCTCAAATGCAGAAGGCCAGGTCAAGCCTCGTGTGTTCCGCAGTGCTTGGACTGATGCTTTGATCTGTTCAGATTGCAATGGACGGCCACGTCAGTTTCTTTCATTGAACTAGCACATGGTGTCATTGTTATTTTTAAGGAAACAGATTCCATTGTTCTGAATCGTATATACCTCCTCCAGCTGCATGATGGACTGGGATGCACTGGCGGCATCGAGAGGGAGGATATTGAACGGCGTGTAGATGTCTTTTTTCTCTTGCACATCCTCGTGCAGGCGAATAATCTGTGCAGCGGAATTTTAGAGAAATTCGTTCCATTTGAGAGAACCTAGATTTCAATTGAGAAAGAACAACGATAATTAGGTGACAGTGAGCACGAACCTCCGGGTTAACTTCTTCGACCTTCTCATTCTTGTTGACGGCACAGAGCACCTCGAAGAGGACTCCGGCCGTCTGGTAGGCCTTCCCAAGTTGAGCTCTACAGGCGACATTGACATGGGACTGGGTGTGTGATCGCGAGGGATTAGATTGGAGTATAGTTTAGGAATTGGGAAATTACCTGTCGGCTTGTTCCCCTTTGTCGAGGGCGCGGACGTAGTTCTCATAGTACTGCTGGTAGAAGCTCTCAATTTCGCGGGCGTCACTCTTCTTCACACGCTTCGTGAGACTCGGGCTATTGTCCTATTGGGTTGTATAAGAAAGAAAATCAACATTTTTAAGGCAAGATCTTTGGATTCAAGAATAAGTTATACAAAATCCGATAAAACTGGCTCCTTATCTCATCTCCCTATCCCTTGTTCGTTTCCCTATTTTCATTATATCTTTCTCCCCAAAATTGAACCGAAAAAAGGGTTAGATTCTCCCCTTTCTTCCAATAACTCAAGTCCATTTCCAGGTGATCTCCATTTTTTAGCACGGAGCAAATCGGTAAAATTGAATCATTTGAAAAAAGAAGTCGAGTAAATATATGACTACCTCATTTTATCTTAACAAACAGGAATATGCGTAAACGATAAAAAATGCTATCGTGGGAAACCGATCTATTGAGTCGAATCATGACGATGGTATAAGCTCAAATCAGTTTATCTCATTGCCCCCCCCCCCCCCCCCCCCAAAACGAAAAATGTTAAATGTGCATTGCAAGAACACGTAAAAACAGTCTGGTTGTGAATTAATAACCAAATAATTAGAACACAGCCCATCATCATCTGAAAAAAAGAAAGAAAGAAGAACGCAACACATCATTCTATTACTGGAACAATGTGCTTTTATCTACCAGGTAGGATTAGTAAATTCAACTTGCATGCTTGATCACATTCCAATTTGGTCATTAGATTAAGCTAATTTTATCCAGTTTGACCATCAGCTAGCTGTTGTACATCAACTTATCACCCAAGCAAAACTGTAGAATTGAATTAAAAAATCTAATGAGCTTAGTGTTCATATAAAACATCATGTATACTGCAAGATAGTACAAATTAACCAAAAGTAGGCAGACACCATCACGCTTAAACTGCATTTGATAACATCGGGACACTCCTATATACATTGACAAATAAATTAAGCTAGGCATTATCTTTATATATTAGCTCGGTTACCAACATGTTACTTGAATTCTCTTAGATTTAATAACCAAACAAAACTCATATATACTTATCCTCCAAGCAATGAAAGCTAATATAGCATTAATTTCGTGTGTGTTGGGGGGGGGGGGGGGGGGGTTACAAAGTCAGAAACCATGCAGGCCATATAAAAGCCACTGGCAAGTCAAAAACTGCAAGCAAAACATGCGCGAATTGAGACGTATCAAACTAACAAAAGGAAACACCACGTACGCTACCTAGATCATGCAAACAATATGAAGGGGGAGAGAGTGAGATGTGTCTCACCTTCTCAAGGCGTTGGAGCAGAGCCGTCTTGAACTGCCGGACGCCACGGCCGATGGAGTTCTGATCCAGCCGGTGCGCCTTCTCAAACGCATAGAACCGACCTATATTCGCACCGAAACAGATGAAAATGAACCCAGAAAAAAGCTAGAAACCGAAGTACCCACTCGAGTACGTGATATCTCTTCCAAGCAAACTGATCGAGCAAAGCTATCCTATTCCAAAATTATTCAAACAAAACAAGCACGTTTCAAACTCAAAATTCAAACAAAACGACGGAAAATATTCGGAAAAGCCATCAACTAAATATAATCTGCGCTCTAAAACACAAGAATGATCTGATACGAACAATACAGGAGTGAAACTATTGAAAAATTAGCTTCCGGAAAAAAAAAGGGGGAAAAAGCACCAAATCGGAGAAATTTTAGCACAAACTTTTTGAAACTTGTGAGCATAGAACCTTCCAATTACACACTACACAGGCTGTGCGATTTTTATCAAACGCAAAAAAAAAACATTACGACTTGCTTATTTCGTTCCAACTTCCAAACACCAAATGCACCAAGCTGTGCCCAAAACGCACCAAAAATCCCCCGAAAAAGGCATAAAAAATGCTTCCACTGTGGAACGTACAGAGGTAGGCGACGCGGGGTCGCTCGGGCTCGATCTCGGCGGCGACGCGCAGGATGGGCGCGATGCTGTTCAGCGTGGGTGGCACCACCTCGTTGTCGAACACCTCCATGGAGAACGTCGCCATAGCGGCGCCCCTCGACCCGCGCCTGTTCAGCCCGCCCTGCTGTCCCGACATGAGCGTAGACGTCGGTGTCACCGGCTCGTTCGCCATGGCGGATGCCCCCGCCGCAGCAGACGATGACGGCTGCTCATCCCCGCCACCACGCGGCGCCGTCATCTCTCCGCCTCCACCAACTCGCGATCCCTAGGTCCCTAGGGCTTCCTCCTCCTGCATTGGATCTATGGTTAGCGCTAGGGATTGGGGGATTCCAGAGAAGAGAGCGAGCGCACGAACCTCAAAGCGAGAGGCCGCGAGTGCTCCGCCTCCGCCTCGTCTTGGTGTCCTGGTGGAACAAACGGGGAGGTGGGAGGGGGAAGCGGGTGAAGAAATAGGCACGGCTCGGGTGCGCGTTGATATTTATATGCAGATCCAACGGCTGAGGCCGTCTGCTTTAGGGGGAACGCGACACGTGGACGATATCAGAGGTGTAGGACCGGTGGAAATGCTGAGCTCCTCCATTTCGCGAGGGCTGGCTCGGACGGTGGGGCGAGCGTCGTGGCTGACCCTTGGAATACAATGTTATTTTTATCACATTGTCATCTAATTACACGCTATAAATATATTTATATGACAATGGTACTCCACCAAATTCAGTAGTGAAAGCAAGTTAACTCTCTCGATACAAAAAGAATTACGGGCTCTACCATATCTATTTTGTTCATTTTTTGGTCCTGAGATGAACGGTATTATGTGTGAGTTAGTGAGGTGCAAATTGAAATTTTGAGATACGAGACCATACGGTATATGATGAGACTTTGTCTTGTTGCAAGCAATGCAAGAGAATCAGAAGGGGACTTCTCTTTTCTCTGTCATGTGGGCATGCAGTTAAACAGGTCTCTTGACATGTGGAAATGGTTAATTTGGGTCGTTGCATGCAAGGTAGGAGTGGTGGAAAAGCATCTCCTCCATTTCGCAAGGGCTAGCTCTATTTGGACAGTGGGGCGAGCGTCATGGCTGGCCGTTAGAACACAACGCTGTCTTTATCACATTGTCACCTAATTACACGCTATGAATACGTTTGTATGACAATGGTACCCCACCAAATTCAGCAGTGGAGGTAGGTTAACTCTCTCGATACAGTAAGAATTACAGGCTCCACCATATCTATTTTGCTCATTTTTTGGTCCTGAGATGAACAGTATTCTGTGTGAGTAAGCGAGGTGCGGGTTAAAATTTTGGGGTGCGAGACCATACAGTATCTGATGAGACTTGTCTTGTTGCGAGCAATGCAAGAGAATCAGAGGGGGCTTCTCTTTTCTATGTCACGTGGGCATGTGGTTGAATAAGTTGCTTGACCCGTGGAAATGGTTAATTTGGGTTGTTGCATGCAAGGTAGGAGTGATGGAAAATGCTGAGCTCCTCCATTTCGAGAGGGTTGGCTCTGTCTGGACGGTGGGGCGAGCATCGTGGCTGGCCGTTGGAACACAACGCTGCCTTTATCACATTGTCACCTAATTACACGCTATGAATATGTTTGTATGACAATGGTACCCCACCAAATTCAGCAGTGGATGTAGGTTAACTCTCTTAGTATGGGAAGAATTATGGGCTCCACCATATCTATTCTGCTCATTTTTTGGTCATCAGATGAATGGTATTCTGTGTGAGTTAGCGATGTGCTGGTTGAATTTTTGGGGTGCGGGACCATACAGTATCTGATGAGACTTTTGTCTTGTTGCGAGCAATGCAAGAGAATCAGAGGAGGGCTTCTCTTTTCTCTGTCATGTGGGCATGCAGTTGAACAAGTCGCTTGACCTGTGGAAATGGTTAATTTTGGGTCGTTGCATGCAAGGTTTGCATGGCCGTGCCATCGCTTTAGGATGTCATTTGCCGTCCTCTTTACCTTTTATGTCTATATGTTTAGCAATATTAAGTTATAGTCATACTTCTGATCTGATCCATCATTATACTGGTGCTTGGGGCATATCGTTGTATTCAATGTTCAAATGCACACAAAAATTTATATGCTTTTAGTAAACACTTTGGTATTCATGTTATCTCGGATTCTATCGTATAAGTTAGCTCTTATTGCATAACAATGAAATATAAAAACATGATGTTATAAACAGCACACGATGGGAAGTTTACAATCATCACATAGTAACCTAAGGCTAAAAGTATGTATTGGATCATTTGGGAAACAAAGGTGATTGTAACAATGAAAGAAAAATAAATAATGTAGGTTCAAGTCTTAAAAACACATGTTGTCTTTTGATTGTATGTATACTTAAACATTTACTATTAAAATTTAATAATATACAACAATTGAGTTGATACTTTCAAAGTTAATTGACTTTATATGATAACTTTATTCTTTATAGATAAAAAATTTAGTACCATAAATATTTATAGATAAAAAATTAGTACCATAAATTGCAATTCATAATGGGTGTAAAAGACAAGGTTAAAAATCAGCAAGTATTCAATTCTCCAATCTAAATTGGGAAGATATTATGGTGTTTAGAAAAGGGATACAATCTATGTTGTTCTTTGTAAATGGGAAATTGATGCTAGGATAGCTCTTCCTAGATAATGGTATATCAAAAGTCAAAACATGTTACTCCTACGTGTGTCTTCTTCTCCGATGACGGCTACAGCCAATAGCGAGGGTTATGGTTTGGATTCATCGGAGTATAGTTTTTTGGTAGGAGATGGAGGCTACTAATAGGGCTGGTGGGCGGGTGATGACGAGGTTGAGTGACAGTTAGGTATCAAACTCATAGGTTGGAAGAGAAGGTCGTGCAATGAAAGCATGATGAACAACAAAGGTATTGTGGGCAATTTAGAGACGTAGGCCAGCAAAGGGGGTGACGGTAGAGAACATAGCAACGGATGAATTGTATTGATGATCATATTGATGTTAATGCTTGGATGTGTTCATTGGGCTTACGGTTTGTAACTTTTGGATTTTGCTATAGTAATTAGCTTTTCAATTGTGCATCTTTTCAAGACGGGGTCTATAAGTTAATAATAATAGATACTATACTGATTTCAGCTATATTGGTCAAAATCATATGTGACTATCTCTTTTTTTACACTATCTCATAAACAGATAGAATTTAAAAGTCATAAGACATAAGACGCAATTTAAAAAGAACCTATCTTTTGTGTGAAAGGAAAGAAAGACGCTGCTTCCAAAGAAACGAAGTACATAAAAAAACATGAAAAGAGACGAACCGGTCGGTTTCCGAACCAGGAGAAATTTGCATCACCCCATTTTGTTAGCCCCCGCTGAGTGCATACCCCTTGTCATCTGGGAACCACCCGTCTGGCGGCCGTCCCTCGTGTCGCGCGGCGCGCGCGCGCAATACCGCATGGTGTGGGCGTGAGTCAGCTGGCAGCAACCAATACGGCTCCTTTCCGGTGAAAAAAAAAGACGCGAGCAAATGGTGAATTCCCATCTGTAAAAAAAATCTTAGTACGGTCTTGCCCCTTTCTTCGGGGGAAATTGCACATATACCCCATAGTTAGTAGGCACTTGTAAGTTTGCCCTACACTTAAGTGGCTTTGTAATTTTGCTCCATACTTGACATACCCCATTATTATTTTGCCCCATTGCCTATTTAGCTCCTATTTTAATTTTGTTTTTCATTTTTTGGGCAGGAAAAATGCAGTAAAAAATGAAAAATGAAATTAAAATATTTTAGGTATTTAATGGACAACTTTGTAAATATTTTTTACTGCATTTTTTCTGCCCCAAAAAATGAAAAACGAAATTAAAATAGGAGCTAAATGCAGTAAAAAATGAAAAACGAAATAAGAATGTTTTAGGCATTTAATGGACAACTTTGTAAATATTTTTTACTGCATTTTTTCTACCCAAAAAATGAAAAACGAAATTAAAACAGGAGCTAAATGGGCAATGGGGCAAAATAATAAAGGGGCATGTCAAGTATGGGGCAAAATTACAAGACCACTTAAGTGTAAGACAAACTTACAAGTACCTACTAATTATAGGGTATATGTGCAATTTCCCCTTTCTTCGTGGTCAGCGGCGGGAACAGCAGTAGCCTCGCGCGCCTCTGCAAACCGAATGGAGCTTCCCTGTTCCCGCGCCTGTATTCCCCTGCGTGTTCCCTCCAGCTGTCATCCCTCAAGTGGCGAGTTCGCACCCGCAGCCTGCTGCTTTCTCGTGCCGTGCGCCGGACAAGGAAAAAAAAGACCGAAGTCTGCTGCATCAGGACGATTTGTTTTAATTCAAAAAGTAAATGATTAGTTATATCATTAATTTAATAGATTATGACTGGTTTAATGATATTGATTTTTTTAAATTTAGTGTTTCTTTGATACGTGGTTCTGTGCGTATGATGACCTTTGACTTGTATTACAAACTTTGACTTGTATTACATGACGGAAAGATTATTACATGTCATATGCATAAGTGTGCTCCTGTCCACTGGCATATCATTAACCTATTAAATTAATGCTATAACTAATTATTTACTTTTTGCATTAAAACAAATCGTCCTGATGCAGCAGACTTCGGTCTTTTTAACTTGTCCGGCGCACGGCACGAGAAAGCAGCAGGCTGCCGGTGCGAACTCGCCACTTGAGGGATGACAGCTGGAGGGAACACGCAGGGGAATACAGGCGCGGGAACAGGGAAGCTCCATTCCTGCAAACCCTCCTCCTCTCCCCTCCTCACTCCCCTCGCCGACGCCCAAGCCCGGGCGCAGGGCGATGGCCTTCGCCGGCGTCCGCATCGCAGTCGTCGGCGACGTGGTACGCTCCCACTCTCCCTCCCTCTCTTAAAACCGTTGCACCCTTTCTTCGTTGCGGGCGTGCGTTGGTGCGCGGAGGCCAGGCATGGGTACAGCTGGTGTTGGCTTTGTGATTCTTTATTATAGGGTTCATAATCACTTCATATGCGTAGGGGATTCGGAATATGGCAAAGATGGGGATTAGGAACTGAAGTTTCTGCTCGTTGACCTGGTTAATTCAGTTTGGCTCCGATTTGGAGGTGCTATGCGAGGATTGGGTGGTGTTCGGTGGGATTAGCTGGTGTGTGGTGGTGAGTTGGATGGATGGATAGCTGAAATGGTTGCTGCATCGAAGATACTTTTCCATGATGGGGATACAGGTTTTGACGTCCATCTGAACCGAGAGTGGGCTTACGGAGAGATAATATCTCTATTTCTCCCCCCAAAGTTTGTGTACAATCTAAAAAGACATAGGGAGTGAGATTATATTGGGGAAAATGCATTTCCTGGCTTCAACCAAACACTCGGGCAGCCTCTTTTTGATACGGTGTTCTGCTGATCAAACACGGTGAAACTGTTATGTCTCCTTGCATTTCGTTTCTGGATGTGCTTTACCACTAGTGCTAAAAGGAATGGATTACTTCTTCTTCTTCTTTTTTTTTTTGGAAAAGGGGAAGAATGGACGACTTCTACTTTCTTAAGTTTGGCTTGATTTAGCCATAAGTATACAAGATAACTGTGTTGTATCATGTATGCCTCAAAATCCACATGATGAGAACAAGGCACTAATTGGTTGTTATGCGCTGAACCTTGCAGCACAATGATTGGATCCTAGAGGAAGATTCAAAGGGCCTCCAGTTTCTTCAGGTCTTGCACATTTAGATGAATCCAGTCCATTGTATTTGGAATTTTGGATATCTCATTATGCTATTCACATTTCATTGTTGTAGCCTCTCCCTAGTTTTACAATGTACTATTGTCTAAAATGCATGTTCTGTTCTGTTTTTATTAATGTGCTGGCCTTCATATGCTTGCTACCCATGCTTAAACATGCCACATGTATGTTCCAGCAGTGACATTGGAATTTGACAGAAAATATTCATACTGCAATTATTTTCTATAACCTTATTTTGTTATTCTCAGAAGCGCTAACCTGTTCTCTGTTTGAAATGCAGCCAGATTTGGTACTTTTTACAGGTATGCCCCATTTTCTACTATTTATGTACTACATGATTTACTCCTTTACTTTGTGAAGTAACGTCTATATGCGTGTTGTTTGTCATCTCCCATATGCTCTCCTCTATCTATGGCAGGTGACTTGGCAATGAGAATGTTCAGCTTGTCAAAAGCATTTCAGATCTTCAGTTTCTGAAGGCAGTGATTCTCGGGAATCATGATTGCTGGCACACACATCAATTTTCAGAGAAGTAAGAGTCATGCTTTCATCTAGCAAGAAGAAAGTACAAATAACGGCACTAAGGTTTTCTGAAATCATCATGTACTTGGTTGGCATTCAAGAAGGCAGATCGTGTACGGCTTCAGCCGGAAAGGTAAGATCCTTTAGTATGCAATACATTTTGCGGTTAGCACAAAATATTGCAGTATTGCTACAAGTGGCATTTGAGGAGATTTTGTTGGAGGAACTGTTAATTAATTTATTGTGAAGGTTGCACAATTGCTGTTATGCCCTTTAGTTGTATCATAACACTCAAACCACCATCAGTTTAATACTTCTAGCTTTATTGCTAGGTCATTTCATTATTTCCGTTTATCTTTTTTCTTTAGAGAAAGAACAAAACTGGAATGATTCTTAAGCTCAAGTGGAAGTGGGTTGATTAAAATTGTGGCTAGGAATCACTGAAAAACGAGAGCTGATTCTCAGACAAATTCAGCCTGACTAATCCATGGTACTCAACCAAGTTATAACAATGCAGGACGATTCTGGTCTATCAGTTGTCTTCAGCAGACTAGGATACTCTTTATGCAGAAAATGTGGCTAATAATACTTCTGTCTTTTCTTTTTGTTGTGAACATCATCCTTGGTGAGCAGCATGTTGGATATAAATGTTTGGATTTTCCATCAGTAAAGCTGAGTGTTGTTGGAGGACGACCATTTTCTTGTGGGGGTGACAGGTTATTTAGACCAAAGCTTCTGTCAAAATGGTTGGTAAGAGATGTACTAACCAATAGATGCATATGTTTCTCAGCTGTTCTGTTCAGTATACTTTGTCACTTTGGTCTACAAATAATCTTGGCCTTCTCTTCTGCTCACTTCGAATTAGGAACTGAAAGATGTTATGTGAACTTCTTCAGTAATGTCTTATTAGTACAATAAACAGAGTGGCAAATATCTAATTTTATTTCTTTTTCTTCTCAAGTATTACTGTATTAGTTAGTGAACAGTACTTGAGACAGAATCAGGATGGCAAGCTTAAAGTTTAATATTCTATGCTCTGGATTGGTGAGATTCCTAGTTGTCACTGGGCTAGTTTCTTATCAGGTACTTTTGATAGGTAGCAAAATTACTAGTGGAAATGAGCTGCAGTGCTAGGAAAATGGGTGGAGTTGATGGTGGTGCCTGTTTAATATGACTTGACCCTTGCCCATCTGTGCACTATATACTGGTGCTAATAAGGTTCTAATGGTATATCTCATAATCTTAAATCATTTTGTGGAAGATGACTATCCAGGACCAGATATGTAGAGTAATTGCCTGCCCAATTGATTTTTGGTTATGGAACTAGCTTATTTGTCCACATACATTGAGCGCTAGGATTAACGCTGCCCAGCCCCTAAAAGTTATCACATAACTATTTTTCACCTTGTATGTAAGACTCTGTAGGTGGTAGAGTTCGCACATTATAATAGGAACTAGGAAGTTTGAAGCTCTACCTAAATTGCCTAGCATTTGCTGGTGTGGTCAATGCCGGTAACTTTTAGCCTCACCTTATAAAAGAAGTGCATCGCACACTACTCTTGCTCCTTTTTTTATGAACTTTTGATCTTGTTTGTAAATCATAACTGTAACTTACCTATCACCACTTATTGGTTGTTACAATTATCATGTAGGTATGATGTCAATGATATGGCAGGAAGTGCAAAGAAGATATATGATGCTGCTGTAGGTGCACCAGAGGAGCATTCTGTGATATTACTTGCACATAATGGACCAACAGGTCTCTGAACATTTAAATTTATCAAGTTACATAGATATCTTATGAAACTCATCTATAAGATGTTTTATGCCTTAACGTGCTTTATATTCAATCATGGTTACACAGGTCTAGGTTCAAGAATGGATGATATTTGCGGGCGGGATTTGGTAGCTGGTGGTTGTGACCATGGTGATCCAGGTCTGATATTCATGATGGTACTTCCCCTCTAGTTACTGCTGTTCCAAACATTTGCTTCGCATGGGCATGTTAAACAAAACCTCTGCAGATCTGGAACGAGCCATATCCGACCTGCAGAGAGAAACCGGGTTTCGATCCCGTTGGTCGTGTTCGGGCACATGCATAAGAGCCTAGCCTACAGGAGAGGCCTTAGGAAGATGATTGCCTTCGGAGCCAACCACAGTATATCTGAATGGAGCAGTTGTGCCTAGAGTGAAATATGAACAAGCAAACAGCCCTGCGATCTCCACCAGCGAACAAAATGGGCTCGAGGGATTGGGATTCACGGTCCCAACGTCGCGGGCATTCACCATTGTTGACCTCTTTGAAGGCGCTGTTGAGAAAATCTCCGAGGTCTGGGTTCTGGTGAGTGGAGCCAGGACTGAGCTTGAGGAGGAAATTGTCTTGTACAAGCATCCACGTGAGCATATTTGACATCCAAACTGGTACAAAAATGTTGTACATGATCAGTGTAAATGTGCTGAGCCGATGCTGAAGCTGTTAAATATAGTACAATCCGCATTGTCAATGAGATCAAGTAATCGTAATGTGTTTGGGATGTTATTCCCATGCTGCCTTTCTTTCGTAAAAGTAGCAAATTGGTGGAAAAAATTGGGTCCTTTCGAAAGCTGGTGGGTATGAGCATTACACATAAAATTAATGTGTGACATGTTAGATGCGTGAAACGATAAACATATAAAGGTTAGATGTATTGATCTTAGCACAAAGGGCTATATATAGAGTATATAGGACATATAAGGTTAAACCCTAAAATTTAGGAAATATCAAAAATATTGTTTTGCCTTTAACACTTCCTCAAATGCAAGGTGGCTACAATAACATTGCATTTAAAAGGGATAATATTAAAATACTACAAATCCGAAGTCCATGCCTTGATAACATTGTTGTAGCGTACAACTCTTGAAAATTATGTCGAGTACCAAAAGATTTTTATTTGAGGTCGTGTGGCAGTCCATAAAGCAAGATGGCGCAGATTGAAGTCTGAGACGACAACGAGGAGATCTGCGAGGAGCCAGTGACGAACACGCGCATTGTTCCTTCGCCATCGGAGCGGCGATGATGGTCCAGGAAGAGGACGGTGACGACGACTCTTGCTGTGGAAGACCAATGGTGGCGTGGCGCGTCCGCGGTAGCGAGGATGAGCCAGCTATGGGCGGACGCAAAGCAGCGGTGGAAAGCCTCGTTGGGGAGACAGCCTAGAGCACCAAGCCGACGACGGCCCGAAGATTGGTAGCGCCGGCTCAAAGACCCGTCCCCATGAGGAGCAGTGGCCACGCACTCGAGATTAGCAACGGCCAAGCGGTGGTTGCCCTCGGGATCAGAAATCGATCCTCCTGGGGCAAGTGGCTATTGGCAGTGGAAGAAGAACGAAGGTTAGGGTTTGAACTTTTGCTTTGATACCATGTTAAATGTGTGAAAGGATGAACACATAAAGGTTATATGTATTGGCCTTAACCCAAAGGGCTATATATAGGGTACAGAGGATACATAAGGCTAAACACTAGAAACTAAAAAAATACCACAAATACCCTTATACCCTTAACATGACAAAGCTGTAATGCCAGTAGAAAGAAAAAGAGAAGGAAAGCGAATAATGAAAACAATCTAAGGGAGAATGAAATGTTTTGCCGTCAGAACCCTTCAGCTTTAGAATGCTAGATAGAATATCGCTCATCGAGGTTTCCAGACCATCCGGTACCGATCGACACTTCTCACATATGTGGGCATCATCATTCGGCAATAGAAAAAAATCCAATGGTCATGTTTTTACCGATTTACCTTCTGCGGTAGAAAAGCCAATAAATAGTGCCGAGCTCACCCTATGGACTGTTGTTCCTTGAGCAAACAGCCGCATGAGAGAGCCATGGGGATAAGGCAAAGGTAGCTCGGACAAAACACAAGCCGGGAGAGACAGCCACAAGGCCAAAGCCACCATACAAAAGGCAAACCAGCACACAGAGGAGGCCTCACTCTCACTCTCCTTTCATTCCCTTTGCCAAGGCCGAGAGCAAGCTCAAGGCTCACGGTGAACCAAAGTCAAGCACAACCACGAAGCCAAGTCAAAATCACCACAAGCTAAGGGCAGCGAGAGAGCCGAAGCCAGATACCACCCCAGTCCACGTACCACATAGAGAGGAAGGGAGGAAGGGGAAAATGAAGGAGAGGAGCTTAGGGAGTTGGGGAATACCGGCGACGTGAGGACGGAGTCCATGGCGGCCACAAGACGCCTAGGATCACCGGAACCACGCTGGGCCAAACCGAGGCAAGGAGGAGGTGAGAAGGGCCAACGAAAATGTGTGGAGAGCACCACCGCCATCACAGCCATCGTCATCGTCATCGCCTTCTCATCCTCACCCAACCCCAACCAAGTAATGATTTCTCTAACCTTTTTCCCCTTGTCCATAGCGCGGCACAAAACCACACCGTGTGCACAACCATCCAACCGTCACCATCACCTAGCCATCACAGAGCATAGGAGAGGAATAGAGGAAGAAAGGGGTAGAGGGGAAAGGGATACCATAGAGGAGGGTCAGATGTGGTGACAACATGATAGCATAGACCACCGTGCACACCCAACAGCCGACCCATACTCCTTGGTGCATGGGAGGCCCTCAGGCCCCATCGCGATGATACAACCGAACTCACCGCCTTTACCACCCCACCTCAACCCGGCCACCTGAATAATCCCAAATCACCCATTAAAGCAAGCATAAATCATGAACTAAAAATGAGTAGGAAATAGAAAGTGGTAATAGAGGAGGAAACCGATTTCCAGGAGTGCCGGTGGCGGCCAAGCCTGCTGAGGGCCAGCAGGACGGTGGCATAGTTAACACTGGCTCGGGCTGGGCTGGGAGGCAGCCAAACCAAGGGGGAAAGGAGGGGGTGAGCTCGGGAAGCCAACCAGGCAGCTTGCCGAAGCCATGCCTATGACCAACGGCACAGCCCGAAGGTAGTACCGAGCACCCTCGCCACGCGCGACTAGGAGCCATAACTAGGAACTAAAGGAGGAGAGGAAGGCAACGAACGCATGGAGGCAGCATGAGGGCACGGAGGCCGAACTGAGGCTCGGTGCCAGCACCAAGTAGCGGGAGGCCAAGTGGGCGATGGCGCCGAGAGTGACACTGCTTGGAACCCGGGCGTGCATACCGGAGAGAGAGGGGGGAGGGAGGGAGAGGGAGAGGAAAGAATGGGGAAAGTAAGAAAGAGGGAGAAGAGATAAGGAAGAGAGGATAAGGCTATTCGGCCGAATAGAAAAGAGAGAGAGAGAGAAGAGAAAGACCGAATGAGGAAAGAAAAAGAAAAAAAGAGAAAGAAAGAAAGAAAAGAAACAGGGGAAAGAAAAGAAATAGGAGAGAAAAAGGGGGTTTGACGTGCATGACAAATCCTTAACCCTGAGCATTTTTTATGTCTATGTCGGGTTTTGCCGTAGTATCGATGCCATTCATTTAAGTGTGTGTATCGCTATGGTATTAAGACTAGATGATGCTTTTATAGATGGAGGCTCTGGGTTGGTGTGTCCATGCATCGTTCTCGAGATTAAATAGGCAAGTGCATGGTAGAGCGGTTGAAAGCATCTAGACCCCTAAAAATATTGGTTTTGGTAATTAATGACATTATGTGATCATGGGACTAATGTGTGCGTTAAGTGTTTGAAAGGATTAGTCTTAAGGGCAAAGAAAAAGGCTCATAAAAGATTTCACAAGATTCAAAGAGTTCCAAGACGACAAGGTAAATAGTTTAGGGCTCTTTTATTTTTACCGGTCTTAGGAGAAAGGTTGGAAGACCGGATTATAGGTTAGATGCCGTACTATTAAGAGGGATCATGGTTAAATGCTTGATCATATGCTTATGTGCCCTATGGATCAATTTAGGATCATGCATGCACTTAGAAATAAAATTGAATTAAAACTGAGCATTGTCAGAAATTTCGGAAGTACCGGCATTCAAAGAGCGGAACTTCCGATCCGCCGGAAGTACCGGGCTCCCGAGCGGAACTTTTTTCCAGAGAGCACCCGGAATTAAACTTAGCCTCTCGGAAATCGGAAGTACCGCGGATTGAACGGCGGAACTACCACAAAATCGGAAGTTCCGGCCTCCCGAGCGGAAATTTTTTTTTAGAGAGCAACCTCTTCAAAACTTCAACTCGCTGAGATCGGAAGTTCCAGGGCTATATCAGAATTTCCGGGATCCCGGAAGTACCGCACTTACAACGGCAGAAGTACCGCATTAAATGTCCAACGGATACTTCTGACTCTCTGACATAGCCGTTCTGAGCCCTCTGCAGAAATCCGAAAGTACCTGCCCTAACACTGCGGTACTTCCGATTTCCCTGAATTTTCAGGTTTTTTAATTGCAACGGCTATTTGAGTTTGGTGCGGGTATAAATTCGACCCCACCAGCACAAGGACATGTTGTTGAACCATTATTGAGCATCCTTGAGCATAGAGCAACCTCTTACACCTTATTTCATCTTTAGTGCATTAATTTGAGGTAGTTGAGTGAATTCAAGTGCATTGCATCCGTAGATTGATCTCTTTGGCACTTGAGTGTGATCAAGCCCGCTAAGATTCATTCTCTTGGTGTTTGCCGACATCTAGGCGGCTTGGCGGGAGAGTTCGATGATCTTCTCAAGAAGGTTGTGAGAAGGCCCGACAAGATTGTGAAGGCTTGGAGCTCGCCTACCCGGAGAGGGAAAGGGCTACCGCTAGTGATCGAGGTGATTAGGCTCAATTCGTGGAGCCGGTCCGATTCGTTCGGGCTTACCTCAATGTGGACTAGGGGAGACCGACAAGTCTCCGAACACCACGGTAAAAAGTGATCGTATCATTTGTGGTTTGCTCTCTTATGCTTCATTTACATTCAAGCAATTTATTTCATTTGAATCATTTGATTGCTTGTGTGATTAGAGTAGCAAATTTTGATCTAGACTATAATTGCAATTGCTCTTAGGATATTTCATATTGTGCTAGTGATCACTTGAGCCCTTTTAACTTGTTTTAGTTGCTACATTGCTTACTTGTTTAGGCTATCATTAAAGTTAAAATTGTTAGCTTAAATTAGAAGAAAAATTTTAAACTGCCTATTCACCCCCCTTTAGTCGGCCTCCTCGATCTTACAGCGGTAGACAGTAATTGTTGTGTAATTATGATGTTTATGTTATATGATGCTGCTTATTTGATGATGACAATGATGAAGGAGCAGGGTAAGAAATGGTGCTTACCTATTGATGATGATAATGATAAAGTATGTTTATGACAATGGACATATGCATTTGTCTCAAATGCACTCATATGATAAGAAAGAGATGCACCATGGGTGGATCTGTAAGGCCTACTTTGGTAGGCCTCCACGGGAGTGGAGAAATCCCCGTGCCAATGAGAATGGGCTTATGATAGGGTGAACATCAATAGGTGTTCACTCAGGCTATATCGTGATATGCAATGTGTTAGGCAAATGAGCATGCAGAGTAGTTTGCAATGCATTAATGAAATGATAATGATGAGACATGAGAATAATAATATGATCATGATAGTACATGTGAAGAATGACATGTTTATGTTTATGATTATGTTGAAGCATGTGAGAAATGACATGACTAGGTTAATACTTATGTTAAGATAGTGTTTGTCATTCTATGATGTGCTTGCTAAGTTTTCAAACTCACTCTTATTTATTTGTTGGTTTTTAGGTAAGCATTGAAAACGACATGCACGAGCGGGAGTAGTACATATATTTTCATGTACAAGCAGTAATTCGCACATCACCTTCAATTGATATATTTAGATTTTAATGACTTGCTTCGGTGGTTAGTGTTAAAATAGTATGCCGATTGTTGTATCGTTCTGAAGTAAATAGGGCTATTGCTACCTAAATCTAGCGGTAACAGTTGTAAATGGTAACATTATAGAGTAGTGGTAACATTCTAGGCTCAGAGGTTAGGTCAGAGTGTTACAAAATCAAACAACTCCATGGCCAAGTCCAAAGTCCAAACAAGAGATACTTAGGTCCTGATTCAAACAATGAGTTATCACTGTTTAGAACACGTTGGCTTCTTAACGTGACTTTTTTCTTTTTCTTTCTCTTTACATTATCCGTAGAGATATAATAGTATTTTTTTATTTATATATTTTTTCTTTATTTATATTTAATTGAATATCTCAAAAAAACTAACAACTATTACAATACTATTTTAGTTAAAAAGCAAAAATACATCAAAAAAGATAGCAATCACTACAGCATCATTTTAACAAAAGATAATAGACAAAAAACACAGCATTCTAGAACCTTGTCTTAAGCCAACTTTCTTAGCATCATTTTAATAAAATATAATAAACAAAAAAAACATAGCACTTTAGAAACTGGCCTTAAACCACCATCCTTTGCCGGCCGCCGTCAAGACGACTTGTAGCTTGCACGCGTTGTCATGGCATCGCTTTCGCAAGTCGCCTGACGCGGTGACGGGCTGACGGACGACCGATCGATCCGTCCGCCCACGCGCATCTCCGCCGGCCACCGCGCCGCCGTCCGCTTCCTCCGACGCCTCCCCAAAATCACCTGGAAAACGGCAAACCAGACCGAGAAAATAAACCATTTCGTCCTTGGTAGCATCGCCACCTGCCTGCCCGTTGCGCCCCCTCGGCCCCAAAAAGCATAGCAGAGAGAGATTCCCAAGTCCCAATCCAGTGTCCACCCCACCCGAATCCAATCCAGGCCAGGGGGCGTTCGTTCTTGGCTTCTTGCCCTATACGTACGTACATAGGCGTATTCCGTCTCGGCTTTCTTTCTTCTTGTTCCAATTTGTCGTAGCTTCTTCTTGGCTTCTTGCTGGTGGAGTAGAGAGGGGGTGGCTCGCCGAGTCGCCGTTCGCCCAGCCCCCGCGGCGATCCGTCCTCCGTCTCCCGTCTCCGTGGCGGCCGTCGCCGACGCTGCAGCTGGTTTTGTTGGCGGCAGCGCCGTGATCAGGTGATCGGAGCTGAGCTCCCTTGTTGCATTTCACCCGATAGAGACGCGGCTGAGCCCCCGCGCCACCCCCCTCCTCCCGATCTTGCGGCCGCCGTCCCCGACGACGGCCGCCTCGCAGCTCCGTGCGTCTTTTCCGCCGCCGTCGCGACCCCCGCGGGCTCTCCACCGCAGACTTGCATTTTTTTTTTCTACCTTGCCGAGCCTAAGCTTTGACGCGATGCTGCTAGTGATAGAAACCCTCGCCCTTGTGAGTCCCTTGGGTCTGTGAGAATCCTTGCTTGATCCCCGATCCATCTTGTTAACCATTTCTGCGAGCTAGAAGGTTCTTGGTTAGGGAGCTGGGTCAGGGTGAGAGCGTACAAACAGCTGGACAATTTACCTGATAATTGATCTACTAAGTTGACTAGCTTTGGTAACTTGTTGCAATACTTCGGCATGGATTCCGTCTCCCAAAATTTTTTGCTATCATTTTGTGTGTCCTAACATGATTGGTTGATTGCAGATTACGGTGTTCCTTAGTTGCCATTCGGAACAACATGGGTTGGCTGACCAAATTTTTTAGAGGTTCAAGCCACAATATCTCGGAAGGGCAATATCACAGCAAACCGGCAGAAGAGACAGTACAGAATGAACCCTCGAGTTCCGCGGTTGTGACTGTAAGTACTTCTGTGTGATACACTTCCCCCTCAACAATAAGGGTTCACTGGCGTTCTATAGTGTATCTCAGTTTCCGGGTAAACAGATGTCATTCTATTTAACTAGGATAGGCAAAGGAGATGCGTTTGAGATTAGCTTCAAGAAAGCTCGGAATGCACCCATGTATTGGATACTGTATGTCAATTAACTGAAAGGATATGCCACTATGGTACGTGCACAATCAAAGTTTTCCAACTGTGACCACTAAAACATAAAAGTTGTATTGAGATTGGTCACATAAAAGCAATACCAATAGATGTTGTCAAAAATATTATCATCACGTTGCAACTTTGCGATCAATTGCTAAAATAATTTTATTATTAACAGTCACAGATATATCTTGGGGACTGCCAATGTCCAAAATGACATATTTGTAAATGGAGGGAGTGCAAGTTAGAAGGGGAAAACAATTAATAAATATCAGTGTAGTACCGTTCTTGTTATATGGTGTTTTGACTACCCATCTTTGAAAGCGGCAATTATATCCACACAAAAAGTTCTGACATTATGTATATACACCCACATAGCTGCCACTGTTGTATATACCCCTATATAGCAACAAAACTTGCATATCTCTACCTCAACAACCTAATGAGTATTAAACCATGCTACTAATCCAAGCAAATAGCACAAGCACAATTCCAGCACCGAGGCTAGGGCAATCTTTGGTCGATCAGCAGCATTGGGCTAATGGAGGCCTCGGCTTTCGCGGTGCCGCAGCATGTGCAACCCAGGGTGCAACTTTGATGCCTTTGATGGAACTGCTGGTTGCACTTGCACGTGTCTAAAAGTGCCCACATCGGTGCCATTCGACTTGCCATTGATGGCTGCTGATCTCCACCAACGGGTTATCGCTGAGATGTGGTGTGAGATTGAGGCAATGGGGCCCACCAAGTCCCAACCTCATGCACTGGCCATGGCCACGCTTACAACTCGTGTACACCTCTGGCACCAGCGTGGTGGATGTCACTTGCACAATGTGAAATGTAGCTACATTTTGACATCTCGAACAACACAATATGAAGAAGCATTGATAATACATTTGATAGGGCAATTATTATACATGTTTGCTATTGTAAGGTTATTAGAGGAAATCGTTTGTGTTTTGTAGGAGTATACAACATTACCAGTTCTGCAGGTGTATATTTGTAATTTCTGTACTTTTGAGGTGCACAGAACCATCCAAGATAGGCTAGCTTACGTGTCCTTATCTATATCACTATATGATATTGAATATTTGCCATCTGCCATCTTACTTGGTAGGTCCCTAGAGGCACTAATTGCTTTGAATGATAATGAGCTTATATGCCATTATTATAGTGTTTGGTATGTAGGTTGAAAAATAAAGAACTAAGAAAGTCCACTTCTTTTGACTATGTAGCTGATCCATTTTTCACATTCAATTTAGGATGTCCTTCCGGAATTTGATAATGAGGCTATCGACCGTGCTATAGCAATCTCTCTATCAGAAGAGGAACAAAGAAAGGCAAAGGCGATAGGTAAGTATTGTATCTATTACTCCTGCTGCTCAAATGTTCATTGAGTCATTGTCCAAAAAAAGGCTGAAAATCCTCTGCTGCTTAATTTCCAGTGGCCATTCTTTTTTGTCATTATCATGCCATGACATCTGCCAAGGTGCTTAATGTATTAATAAAGCCCCTTCTGCACATTTTTACTACTATTACAAAGTTTTTGGAGCTAGTTCATTGCAGATGATATAGTATGTTCATGGGGGAATCTTTGGGTGGTTTTGGGCTGTGGCTGTGGCTTTTGGTTTATGGTTTTTGAATTCTAGCTGTTTGTAAGAGACAGTTTGCAGAGGGAAACAGTCACATGCGATTTTGGCCGGTATAGTTGAACTCGATATAGTGTCTACTACAATTTATCTGTAGACCCCGTTTTGAAAAGATGCATGGTTTAAAAACTAGATACTGTAGAAAAAAGCCAAAAAGCCAAAGCCAAAGTCTTCCCGAACCCACCCTTTGTTTAGGATAGTAAGTTCTTGACATTTCTTGTTTCTGATCTTGGTTGATCTTTATCCATTTGGACATTTATATAAGAACTTGGTCAGAGTTATTTTGATTTTGAGTGGAAATAGTTTTTCATAGATGTCTTTGGATTGTGGAGTTAAGTAAAATCCATACATCAGAGCACAAACAGTTCCAATGGTAAGAAAAAAGTAATATAAAAAAAAACTCGACCTGCGGGGGGAAGAATCCCCCCGGGCATTGCTTTAAGAAGAAGGTCTTCTCACGCAGACCGAGAAAACCCCCGAACCCCTGCTCCACCCTTACACAGCGGTACCATCGCCCGACCTTGTGAGACTACCGGCGGATCCTTTGGATCAACGCCTTGGCGGGGCCTTAGACCTGTACTTTGGTGTGGTAGCAGGCGAGTGGATTTTTTTCCCCCAAGCCTGAAATTCGCTCCCACTGGGAGTCGAACCCAGGACCTAGGGGGTGCTACTCAGGCCTCTAACCATTGGGCTAGAGACCACTTTTTTGGTTATCTCAAGTTCTCAACTACTCAATCGACATCAGTGAATTTATTTTTGAAGATGGGTTGGAAAAAAGTTTGTCCAGTTTCTATGGTTGTAGATGTAACAATCAAAATTCCTGCAGTAAACATTTGTATATAGTGATGTACTGAATGTTTGTATTGTCACTGAGACCAAGTAATAAAAGTACACCCTTGCAGTGAGAATATTATGTGAAAATGTTATGTTGTTTGGATCTTCCCATCAAGCTATCCTAGCTCACTGTACTCTGACTTTCCGATGCTATTGCACTCAATCATTTCCTATAAATCCATGATTTAATGTGTAATTCTTTCTGGTTACATTTGTTTTTTCCTTCTAGAAAAGGATCTGCATTTCGAGGAGGATGAGCAACTTGCAAGAGCTATTCAGGAAAGTTTGAATGTTGAATCACCCCCTCGCGCTCGAGAAAATGGCAGTGCCAACGGTGGCAATACATATCAACCATTGTCATTTATGTTTTCTTCTGGATTCAGGTTCATTTTCATTGCTCTCACTTAAGTATGCTTAGATACTTTATTTGGACATGCTGTTTTGAGTTGACTGATGTGAAAGAAGTACAGTAAGTTCTGAACAATACAATCTGCATGCTAGAGTTAAAAAATAGCACATGTTATTTTATTCTTTCTAGTGCACATGGGATGTTGATTTTGGCAATTCATTCCCTGGATATCACATTTTGTTTAAGTTCTTCACACATATATCGTAGTGGGGGAATGTGTCTTGGGTGAGAACTTATATGACATTTTTTCAATTTGAGTTTGCATATCCACTAAAGAAGTCAAAGGCAGTCTCCCATGATTTTTTGAAACAATTCTGTACAGCTAAAGGTATGGAACCGAGTAGTTTTTATCTGAGTTTTGAAAATTGTGCACTTCATTACACCAAGTTCATTTTCTTAATTTTTTTTTCTTTCAGTCCTTTGTAGACTATTGCAAACTGCCCCTTCAAAAAATAAAAACTATTGCAAACTGTGGTTTGAAATTTAGAGCTCCAACATAAAGTGAAACAAAAAACCTTGTTAGACTTCAATTGGCTGGTTATTGGACACACCATTGCATGTAAGTTTGGAAGTGGCCAGAACCATAGGGTGTGTTTATATCTTTACCAGAAGTGCCTTGGATGTGTGAATTTGCCAATGCTGTCAAAAGAACAAAAAAAAATGTTGTATGATTTGTTACTTAAAACATATCAGGAAGATGCAACAATGCTCTCAAACACACCAGGGTGATATGCAAGAACGGGATTGTGCTGAGTTTTTCTTTACTTTGTGACTATTTTATAATGTGGTATGTATGTATGTATTTCCTCAGGACATGTGCTGGATGTCACGGTGAAATTGGCCATGGGCGTTTTCTTAGTTGCATGGGAGCTGTTTGGCATCCAGAATGTTTTCGTTGCCATGCTTGTAGTCAACCAATATATGACTATGAGGTAACTTTTGTTTACTTATTAAGCAGTTGTGTTAACATATTGACCTTACCAACACAGTCATGCAGTTCTCCATGTCGGGAAATCATCCATACCATAAAACTTGCTACAAGGAGCGCTTTCACCCAAAATGTGATGTCTGCAAGCAATTTGTAAGAATCACTTCATTACTCTGTTCTTATCTGTTTGCATAAGAGGTTACTTTTGTTCTACATTTCATATGCAATCTGTGCTAAAAATCAAATCTGCCTCCAAAAAGATTATGTTGTTATTGAACGAAGGGAAGTTCTCCTTCATGCTCTTGCTAATATCTGATTATATGCATGTTTTTTTCTCATTGCAATCATAAAAGCCTGGAAGCATGTAGATAGCTGTCCATTTTAGTTAACTGATTGGTTACGTTTTTCATTGGAAAGCATAAGTCTTGGGGCAATAGAATTCTAGATATCTTGTGAAAGTTTTTGGTATGTTAACAGCTGGCTTCTATTTTTGGTTTTCATATGCGCCATCTTATGGTTCCTTCTTGTTCAGATTCCTACAAATATGAATGGCCTTATTGAATATAGGGCACATCCTTTCTGGTTACAAAAATACTGTCCATCACATGAGGTGGATGGTACTCCAAGATGCTGTAGCTGTGAAAGAATGGAGGTATGTTCAGTTATCATGTTTTGGTTTTAGAAATTTGATCTCGAGCGTACTTGGTTAGATAAGTTGCTGTCTGCAAAATTTGGATCAGTTCATTCCAAAATGGTTCATTTACTTATCAGCCAAGGGAGTCAAGATATGTATTGCTGGATGATGGTCGTAAGCTCTGCTTGGAGTGCCTTGACTCTGCAGTGATGGATACGAGCGAGTGCCAGCCTCTTTATCTTGAAATACAGGAATTTTATGAAGGTCTGAATATGAAAGTGGAACAGCAGGTTCCTCTACTTCTGGTAGAAAGACAGGCTTTAAATGAAGCCATGGAAGGAGAGAAGACTGTATGTTGATCATGCTGAACAATCCATGATTATCCTGTTTTCACTATACTAGTAGCTGTAATTATTTTGTTTTCTGTGGAAACCAGGGTCACCACCATCTTCCAGAAACAAGAGGTTTGTGCTTATCAGAAGAACAGACTGTCAGCACGGTGAGAACTGTTCTAAACACCAGATGAATGGTTCTTTTGTCATTTAAGTCCAAGTTCTACTTCAATCTATTGAATCTGCTGGGTTCTGACTGGGTAGTGATATTATTTCCAGATATTAAGGAGACCAAGAATGGCTGGAAACAAAATTATGGAAATGATAACAGAGCCATATAGGTTGACACGGCGATGTGAAGTGACTGCAATTCTCATTCTATATGGTCTCCCAAGGTGAAGCATTAATTTTCTGTTTCATAATGTCAGTATTGGCAGCTTCTAAATGAAAAATAATAGGAATACTTGAAAAAAAGTATTGTTTCAACTGATTCAGAATATTATTCTTTTTATGTGGCAAAACTGAATGCTTGGATTATTTGAAGATGTTCTGGGCTATGAATTTTCTGAAGAGAGTGAATGAGAAAAATTGTTAATCTTGTGCATCATCACTGTATCGTCTTCTGTACAATATGCAAATAATTCACTGTGCTGTCATTTGATTCTTCTATGTTGGAACCTGATGAACTCAATATGTTGGAACCGTATGACCTTATGAATTTCTAATGTGTTTTTGTTCTTGCAGATTGTTGACAGGTTCAATTTTAGCTCATGAGATGATGCATGCGTGGTTGCGACTTAAAGGTGGTATTTAATTCTTGTGTTCTTTCTCAGACAGAAATCATAATAAAATAGCATACTGACTCGATAGTATATTGAAAGTCAGGGAGTAGAAAAGAACCTGTATTTCATATTAAATACCACATCCTTGTTCTCACAAAAACAGGTTGGTGACAGTCATTGAGCTGGTACTAAAATTGCAGTGTTACAAATTAATGTATGTACTGCTCTTACATGGATGGAAATATTCTATAAGTTGGATGCACTTTATTACTTATTATACTCTCATTGGGTGTACAGGAAATTTATTTTAGCATATTATAAGCTCATTGAGTAATGAACTTGCTAGGACTTTAGACTAAAGACCAGGGTTCAAGATTCCTACAAGAAGCTGCAGTTCCCTGTTTGCTTAGAATACTTATAGCAATTCTGGTGAGGAATGGTATTGTGGTTTCCTGCCAGGGCCAGGAGCCCAGGATCTTACATTCTGCCTGAGACTGCAATGTAATATACGGATGAGTACTTTTAGAACCAATAATTAGCAACTGAACTACTCAAAAATCTTCTAGGCTAGAAGTCGTGTCATCTTGCTTTCAAGACTGGAAAAGTTTTTTAGCCAATGTTGGTGACTTAGGGTGCCACCATGTAAATTGTTGGTAATCCCCACTTAGAAGTCACTAATCATAAGTGTATTGGCAATAACAACGTAGTCAACACTGATTTATCTACGACGAAGAGTTTGCATTAGCTTGCTACTATGATTTAACTATATCCTATCTACTAAAAAAAAATGATATATGGACATTTCATGCTAATTAATATGTACTCACAGGATACAGCACACTTCGTCCAGATGTAGAAGAGGGCATATGCCAAGTTCTTGCTCACATGTGGATTGAGTCAGAGATCATGGCGGGATCAGGCAGTAATGTTGCGTCGACGTCCTCATCCTCTTCATCATCCACATCGTCGAAAAAGGGTGGGAGATCTCAGTTTGAGCGGAAGCTTGGGGATTTTTTCAAGCACCAGATTGAGTCGGATACCTCTATGGCCTATGGAGATGGTTTCAGAGCTGGTAACCGGGCTGTTGTTCAGTATGGCCTGAAGCGCACCCTTGAGCATATCCGGCTGACAGGGACCTTCCCATTTTGAAATGCCAAAGATTCACCTTTTTGGCGAAAGTTATATATGATTTGTCATTCAGAGTCCATTCACAGGAAAAGAAAGGAAATTTGAAATGTACAATTGTACAAACAATCTTTTCGGTTACTTCTATGGAAGGGCTAACTACAATATTGGATGAATTGAGATGGCTAGCCTGACCAACCTATTGTATGGAGAACCAAGATTGAAATAAAAACAATGGTATTTTTTTGTGACGTGAAATTCAGTAAGAAAATATATACATTCTTCTGCTTGTGCACATATTTACAGTTTTTTTGGCTAGTATGTTACTATGAATTTTTTCAGATTCATAGGGGAAATAACAATATCTTTTTTAGTGAACCATGGATTTCTCCAAGATAGAACAGGGAGCTGTGTGTATGGAAGAATTTATATTTTGTAATTTTGCTTCAGTCGTTGATGAGCTGGATGGTTAACCTGCTTGTTAGGTGCGAAGTTGGTGGTTAAGTGTTGGCCTATCGTCAGAGCACTGCAGCAGAGGAGCCATTTGATCAACAATTAACACTAGTTTTACAATTATGCACAAATGAGATTTTTATTTCTGGTTTCTGGTCGAGTGCTGTTCTGACTATTGAAAATATTATCTCTTATCAATGCCGTTCTTTAAGATCAAACGGCTGTTACATCACTACACGGGACTCTACCATGTGTACTAGAACGATAGGGAATCTCAATCCTCATCGGATTCACCAGTACACTGTACACCCTTGAAACGGTACTGTCGAACACAGTTTCTGCTTCAGCCTGATAGCCTAGGCATAACTTATGGAAAGATCTTGGAATACCGTTCACAAGGTTGGTCCTGTAACAATGCTGATGTGGTAGGTACCTGTAGTCCATTATCTACACGATCGCAACTTAAAAAAGACTGATACACCAGGATAGTGAGAACCCATATATGATCTATGGCATTTAAGATGTATGAACTAGTACTACAATGACCATCAAGATCAAATCTCAGCACAACATCTTCACCCAGATAGGGGACAGAGTGCTGCTTGAAAAGCCTACAATTCAAAATTACTAACTGGGAGCATCACAGTGAAGGAAGCACAGTATGTGGATTTGGTTCATCAGACTATAATAATACATGAATCAAGCATCTGAATCATTCTGGTGCCTCTGTTTGACATGTGCGCAGGTAAAGTCTCAGTCTGAACTCGTGTATAGCCTAGCCAAAACATTCAGCACTAATGCACCGAGGAAAAATGCCACATTGCTATAAAGGTGTGTCTAAATATCACTTAGATGTTTTCTTCCTAACAATTATCTAAATTAGGACCGTTAGATTAGAGATCCAATGACTCCTCTTTTTTCTTTTTTTTTGATTCTTTTTTTTTGAGGGAGGAGATTTTTTTTGGAGGGAGGAGAATTTACGGCCACAATCCACACTGGGGGTCTCAACTAGCTAGTAACTCTCTTAACTTGGAGCCATTTGGAAGCTCCTCTGACCTCCGCAATGGAATATAATGGACTCACCCAATCAACGCAACAGGCTTAACCGTTTCCTGTGTCTTGTAGCTGACGGATCACAGAATCCGCCATGCATGCGTGCTTGGCAAATGCATGGCATGCAGCCTGCTGTGTACACAGCACTTGCGGGGCTTCAATTTGCAGCCACTGCCCATCCATGATTGCCAGTGATGAGGACTGAAGACGCGTAGCAACGTAGCAGCAGCACCCCTCCAGTACGTACGTACATATCAACTTGGCAGGATCGCCCATGTTATTGCAGCCAAGTAGTACTGATTCATTGCCTTGTCGTCCCAGATTGAATGCTGCATTGCACCGCATTCCCCGGGCCAGAAGAAAAATATACTATAGCAGCCGGATACGCCCACAAACAATTTCAGAATCCAGAGGGTATTAATGAACTCCGTATACCTCGTTTGACTATGGCATCCATCGTTGCATGTTCTCCTGTCGTTGCTAGGGCGTGAATGAAGCACTCCTTGTTAGTACTTGCTAGCCAGTAAATAATGAGAAGATTGGGCGCCGATTGCATGGTCCCAGGCCTGGCCGCCATGAATGCCTGAGCCGAGCTTCTGAGCCATGGATCTTGGGGCGTGAATGGCCATGTCATTTCGCCATCCATGTCGGTTAATGGCAGCAGCGGACGTCCAAATATTTGATCATTTTCACTCGCTAGCTCATTCGTTCCTTCATTTATTAATCCATGGCCGTTGCAATAATCCGGTGTCGCTAGGATCTGTAGAACTGGGGCTAGCTCGATCACCACAGCTAGCTTCATGTGATCTGTCGCCCATATCTCAATAGTGCACGTACCGGATCGATCCATGGCATCGTCAACGTGTGCTGATTTAATTACCGGGACACCTTTTCAGCGTGGTGATCAAAAGCCTGGGCATGCATGCAAAGCTAGCTTTAGCTTTAGTGGATTCATTAATGCAAGCGCATAAGAAGTGAAAAACAAGAAGGCAAAACAAGAGGCAATGGTTAGGACTCAAGATGAGAACTCCTGACTACTTGTTTGTTTGGGGCGTTTTAAGTGTCTTATAAATCGAAGGTTATAGGTTATTTTTGTACTGTATCTGCTATTAATTTATTTTGCTTAATTAAATGTAAAAAATAAAAAACGTTATATCAACAGATAATACAAAAGAATAAAAAAAAGCAAAAAACCATCAAAATCCAAAAAAAATAAAAAAAACATAAATTATAAGCTAGAAACTAAAATCCAGTAGCAGAAGCTGTCGGACGCCGTGTCGTTGCCTGCCCTACAGTGAGTTTCGGCCGTCGGATCATCTATCTAGATCGTACACCGCTGGGAACAACCGATCGAACGTACGCGGACGTACAGTCCTGCTCCAGCGCAATCTAGGCCGTCCGTCACTCGCAGACCCGGACGATACGCACGCGCTTGCCGTTGACATTCGAACCGGACGGAGCAGCCAAGGATCCCGTTCACACGGCAAATCATAGCAAGGGCACGCAGGCAGGCAGCCTGAGCCTGCGGACCATATCCAAAGTACAGAGGGCAATGTACGTACCGTATACCCTCACGTAGGATATCGAACTGCACATGCATACTGTATGCGTATTCACTCTCTGACAGACAACGTGTAGATTAATGCCCACTATTTACGGCATCCATGGCCATCATTTGAGCTCCAAGGGCATCTACAGTGAGCTACCACAGGGCGATGAATCTCGGAAGAAATAATGATGCCATGTCGGCTCAACCGCTCAAGCCATCACATATAGCGTGTTTGGTACCCTGCACCAGGCCGCGGCCTGACTCTGTGCATGCAGGCACCAACGTTTGGTTGCTCCCTGGCCTGGCTGTAGCGATGCTTTGCACATGCATGCGCCTGGCCGCGCGGAAACGAATCTCATTTTCGTTTCTCCCTTGCCTAGCTGGTGGAAACGAACCTGACTTATTCTATACAGGGAACCAAACACGCTGATAAAGATTTGTCCTTCTACGGTGCATGGTAGCTCCAGTGACAGCTTCTGCCATTTGTCCTCCCACAATGCCCTGCTTTCTCTTTCTTCCTATCTTCACCAAGATCACACCTTTCCTCCTCCAAACACCTATAGCTTCTGTATGCATGCCATCTTTTTCTTTTTTCTTTTCTTTTTAAAAAAGAGTTTACCAGTGGAGCGGCAAATCCATATGCGCATGCAGACCCTGTTATCTACACCACTGTTCTACAGATCTACTGCCTATGCATGCATAGTAGCAACCAGTAAGAGTGCATGCTAGTACGTACCACGCCGTAGCACATGCATGCATGCACGTACGTACTAGCTGGCTTAATTAGCACGTACGTCGATCGACCTGCGCAGATACGATGCCACTTAAAAACCGGCAAGTGTACATGTATGTACAAGTTAACTGGACACCATGATCATAGACATTACGATGTAAAATAGATATTTCTTCTATATATCATGTATAAAAACTTTTGAGAATTTTTTGAATGCTGAGTTTAACTAGTTTACTAACTAGTTCAAATAAATTTAAACTAAAATTCGAATTGTAGTTGTCTTTTTAGGTAGTTTGATTGTAGGTATATACTGATTATATATATATATATATATATATATATATATATATATATATATATATATATATATATAGGACGCTGAAATGGGACACCTAGGTGCCCAGACACCTAGGCTCCCTGCCGTTAGATTGCTTTTAGATACGTGCTAGAGCAATGATATGTATGGTATGTAATATATTAGGCATGCTAAATCAATCATGGAAGGAAAGTCTTAATCATGGATGGAAAGTCTCAACCACACTAGCACGCATCTAAAAGCAATTCAAAGGTAGGGAGACTAGGTGTCCAGACACCTAGGTGCCCCTGTTATTTATAATATATATATATATATATATATATATATATATATATATATATATATATATATATATATATATATATATATATATAAGCATGTGATCTAAATTTGTTCAAAACTTTAAAATATTGTATATTTTTTCAAAGGTATATATTTCATTTGAATCATTATAGATGGATATATACCATTAAATTGATATTTTTAAAAAATACACCAAAATTTGGGTTAAATTTGTGCATTTAAAATTATGATGTCCGGGCGCCATAGTGCCTCATTTTAGCATCATACACACGCACTAACCAGCGCACAGGTGTAGAATACGTGGATAAGTTACTAATATTTCTAAATGAAGTTACCATCGATTTTATATGAAGTTATTGCCAAGTCTTCATAGTACTAAAAAGTTATCATCGGTTCTATATGAAGTTACCATTGATAGCGAGTGAAGTTATTGCCAATGCTCATAGTACGTAGCTGTGGTAACTTTCTTCACAGCCAATGATAACTTTTCGAACAATCGGTGATAACTTGCTAGAGTGCAAAACTACGCACAGAATAGCGTTATCGTGTGTGTGCATATATACGTATGTATATGTATGTGTGTGTGTATATAGAGTAAAAATAACGAGTGCTTCTTGGCGTCTGTGCACCATAGTCTAAAATATATATGTATCGTGTGCGAAAATCTTTAAAATTTCTTGGATGTCAAGTTTAACTAGTTCAAACAAGTTTGAACTAAATTTCGAATTGTAGTTGCCTTTTTTATGATAGTTTGATTGTAAGTATATGCTGATTATATATATAAATCAGCAAAATATGTGATCTAAATTCGTTCAAAACTTTGAATTTGAGTATATTTTTTCAAACTTATACATTGTCAGACCCAGATTTTATAATCCGGAATCTACTGTGTTTAGTTGCACTATTCCCTGGATCAGTAGATAGTGCACACAGTTACAGTAATGGACATCAAATTTACATACCATGCGGAAGCATAATTAAAATAATAAACTTACTCATGGGCCGATTAGGCCGAAATTCAGAAAGTTGCAGCAGCGGAAGAACAAAGCACACAGGTGGGACCTTCAGGACATGCCCACAGGCAGCCAACTGGAGGTTCGCGACTTAATTCCTGACATCTTCATCTTTTCTGCCAGTTTGTCCAATCTTGTTACCGAGGCGAGGTGACTTGATCCTTGATTCTGAATTTTTGTCGCAAAAGCGAGCGTGAGCACTCCGACCCCGTGCTCCGCGAGCCAATACACAGAATGCAAATAAATAGTATGCATGACATAACAAAGGAAAGGCTCGGGTTATTTTATTTGCCAAAAATTGCTTTTAGCAGCATTATTATTCTTATTTAATCAAAGTTTTATTATTACTACCTAACTCCACACTACAATTACCAACATCGACTTAATCCACTGAAAATGCACTCTATTTATTGACTGCTGTCTAAAACTCCAAACAGCAAGTATCGTCATTTATTTAATCCACCGATCATACTTTGTATTTTGAATTACTATTCATCAACCCCTTACCTCTGAACTCTAATAATTCTCTAACATAATTACTTTCAATCCACCGATATCATTTGTATTCAATTCTTTTGTCATTGATTCCAACCCCTAATTCATCTCATTTTCTTCTATCTATCACTAGCTAATCCTCAAATATACCTCCACCGAAAAATCAATTTACCAAGATTATAATCCATTAATCGTTATGCATCCTCCAATCTTCTCATAAATTCAATTCGTCCCTCTAGTACTTGATTACTCCTATTAATTTCCATTATTGCCAATATCTTCCAAGAATTTATATTAATCATTAGTGTAGTAATCCGGCGATTTACCTTTGCATCCCATAATTCTCCCAAAATCGATTCATTACTATATATCCATCAAGAATATCACTAACCAAGAATTATACTCCAATCCTTGTATTATTTCTCCTAATTCCTGAAAATTCGATTGGATCATTTATCATTTAAATCATCTATATAGCCTATCTATTCAGCTAGACTTCACCCATTTATCTCTCTTAGAACCCACACTATTATTTCTTATTCAAGATCGACATGAATCCACCAATACCTTGTGTGTACTCTACAAACATTCTTCTCTTTTACTCGCGACCCTGTTTATTCCACCCATATTTTATTTTGTAAGAATAGGAATGCCACTATTTGAAATATAATACATAAAATTTCCTGAGACCTAGCAGTTTTGAGCAAAAACATAATGTTCAAGGAATATTAATATGAATTTCCATGCATATGGCATCACACCATATGCCTAATATCACCATAATTTCTCCATACCTACGGCATCACACCGTATGACATTTTTCAGCGTTAGAGCAACTCCAAGAGATTAGCCAAAAAGAAGTATCTAAATTTAGTGATTTAGTTATTCTCTAAAATGAATCTCACCCAAAAAACAAGACTACTCCAACAGGCTATCTAAACTAGAGGACGCGCAGTGGGTCGCGTACGCGCGGGAATGGGGCGCAGCGTGCGGGAAGGAAACGCCGACCGCGCCAAGAGGCTGGATGGTGAGCGAGGTAGGCTATCCAAAAATAGAGAGCGAAGGAGGAGGGATGGAGAGCTACTAAATTTGGAGAGTCATTTACAGAGTCTATTGGAGACGTTTTTTCTCCAATAATAGCCAAATTTACCTTTAGAAAATGATTTAGCTCTTCTCTTGGAGTTGCTCTTATAGCCGCTTAACTTGCCACTGGGACGACACCCAGGACAACTCAAATCAGGGCTTTCCTCTGCCCTTCCACTTTTCCATTCCCATTTTTCAATATTTTTGTAAACAGAACTATATCTAGTTAAGTTCCCATGTCCGCCCTTGACCGTGGGCACGGCTATTCGAATAGTTTTGACTCTGCAGAGTTTGTACACTTTCACCACAAGAGATAATCAACTCGTTACCCCACACGATTCCTTAGTCATGTGGTTGAGCAGACCATCACAATAACCGTTCAAAGTACCTCGCCCCTTCCATCATTTCACCCTATGGGTCGCTCCCACTTGCGGTGGGTCCCACACGTTGTGCGGGATGTCCTCCTTCTGAACGTCTAGCAGCTGGCTCCCCACCCCTGCTAGCCCGCCACAGCAGAACTTCACCCTACCCGGGTGTCCCATTCAAGCCGTCACACGGACTGCCGCTTGCACTATCCCACACCACCTCCTGGAAGGATAACTTCTAGGGTCCGGTAAATCTACTAAGCCAAGTCATACTTTACGAACTTGTGGTTGTACTGTTTTACCCGGGAGGTCATGACAAGATTCGGTCCTTAGTGGTATCTGGGCGGTCTACCACTAACCACTTTGTGCTTCCACTGCACCACACTCTCACACCATCGAACCAATCCGCCCAGATATTAAAGCATATTGGGGTTTTTGGAAACATAAAATAATCATATCCAACATTTATCAGTCATTACCACCATGACTGCCCAAACCAGTTTCTCATGAATAAAAGTGATGCTTGGGACAATTTCTTGCCCGAGTTCCTAATCAATGCTAAGCATGGCATACAATTACAGACTTATTTTCGAAATGTTACTATTATATTTTTGCTAGGGCGACAAGGTTCACACATTCAAATGCTCAAAGGAGGGGGTAATATTATTCAAGGTAAACAATGGCATATAGCTAGAATATCAAATTTAGCATGTATTTGCATAAAAATAACAGCATGCAATTTGTTAATTTAAAATAAAGTAATTTGCATGAAATGTAGGTTCAATATGATCAAAGTATGGACTCGCCTTGGTCACAGCGGTCGGGTGCTTGATTATCCGGGGCTTCTAGTGCTGCGGCCTCGAGTTCTTCCTCTTGAGCTTCGTAAGCTAGTGTAATCGTGCGCGAAAATTTTGATAAAAAAAACATCAAATCAACAAAACATTACCAGAAATTCAAATGAACTCTAAAAATTATGATTTTAGTTTCATTGGATAGATCCTGAATTTAGATGAATTTAGAAATTTGTCTCACTCAATTTGGAGTTAAAATGAATAAGTTATGATTATTTGAAGTTCTTAGTTCAATTAATTCCATAAAATATGAAATTTCTGACAGTGGGACCCACATGTCATTTTCTTAATTTTTATCTTTTTCTTTAATATTTCTTCTCTGTCTCTATGGCCAGTGGGGCCCATATACTGTTCAGTGGGGTCCACCTGTTAGTGCGGGCTCTGTGAAGGGGTGTCACTGACCCGTGGGGCCCAGGGGTCAGCGGGTCGCTCCGGCTACACAGGCCGACAGGTGGGGCCCACCTGCTAGTAGGAAAAATGAAAAGAAATGCTCGACCGCAGGCGCGGAGCCGGGGGCTCGAACGCGCGCCGCGGGAACGGGGGAGGGAAAGAGCGAGCGGAGGTTACCAAGTGGGCGGGGAGGCTTTGCCTACCATATAAGGGGAATAAATTCCTTTGAGTCAGCTTGCGGAGGGGGCCGGCAGAGGAAGATGAGGACGGCGACGCCGGCGGCGAGTGGTGGCCGGAGAGGTCCGGGACGTTCGTGGAATATAATCCCCGAGTGATGGGGAAGCTTCTGGCACGGTCGGTGGAGACGGAGGGGCACGGTGGCGGGCCGGCGGCGTGCGACGGCGGTGGTTCGGGGAGGCTGTCGTCGCCGGCGAGGTACGGGCTTCAGGAGGTGCGGGGGAGACCGGGAATGTGTTGGCGACGCTCCAGAGATGGTTCCAGAGCGAGGAATTGGGCTCTGGTGGCTTGGCTTGGCTGCTCGGCGATCGCCGGAGCTGGGGAAGAAAGAGGGGGCCGGCGGCAATTTGGGGCACTACGGCTAAATTGCGGGCAGAGGAGGGGAGGAGAGGGTTCTGCGATGCGTTTGCGACCCCCAAGCGGGGTTTTTATAGTCGGGAGAGGCGCACAACAAGGACGGCACCTGGCGCTCCGCCCTGTTCCGCCGGCAATGGGGGAATGAACGCGATCTCCTTCGGGATTGCGCGGGAGAGAGATGGCGGGAGAGGTGCGTTCCCCCTCCTGTTGGTTCTTTGAACCTTGCCCTGGAGGTGAGAGGAAGACGGAGAAGGATCTGCTGCGCAGAGGGAGTGAGCGCGAGGGAGAGCGAGTGCGGGCGCATGGAGGAAGAAGAGGGAGGAGGAAGAAGAGAGCAGGCGGGCGGGGCCACTAGCCAGAGAAAGAGGCGCGGGGCGAGGCGGTCCACCGCGCAGAGAGCGCGGGCGCGCTGCGCACGCGGGCGTCCGCGCGGCCACGCGGCAGCGGGAGGAGAGGCGCGGGCGAGATGCGGGCCCATATGGCAGCGGTGCGTGCTGCGCCCGCGGAAGCTGGGCCGCGCGATGGAGGGCGCGGGCGATGCGTCGCGCATCGGGCCGGCCAGGTGTCGGCCCGAGGGGAGAAGGAGGGTGATTTTTCATTTTTATTTTTCAGGATTTTCAGAAATGCGCAGTTAATTGAATAAATCTCAGAAAAATCTGAAATTACTTCCAAAAATTTCAGAAAATTTCACAGAAGCTCATGAGGACCTTCTGGACTTAATAAAAATATTTTCAACTATTTTTGGTACTTAATTTATTTATTTCCCTTGTTACTCATGTCATTGTTAAAAATAAACTTTTACATTTTAGGCCTATTTCTCTCCCCTTTCTTTTCTGGATCATCTTTTCAGATTCTTAATTTAGATTTTAAGTTTCCTTTATTTGTATATTCTCATGTGTAGCATTAATATTATTGATTTTGATTTTGGTCTTTATTGAATTTCTTTAACTTTTGAGAGCTCAATAAGAATTTAAAAATACCATGAAAATCTAAATTCAAATATTATAATAGACAAAAATAACTCAAACTCCATATTTTCAAATTTAAAAACTTCAGGCTGTTACATACATTTTATTTGAATTGTTATAGATGGGTATATATATATCCTAAAACTGATATTTTTAAAAAATATACCTGAATTTATATGGAATTGATGCATTTGAAATCATGGTGCCCAGGCACCATACTGCCCCATTTCAGGCATTATGGTGTCTGGGCACCGACCTTGCCTACCTTTAGATTGTTTTTAGATGCATGTTAGTGCAATGTTATACAATATATTAGGCAAACGTATTAACATTCATTAATTCAAAAAGGCATGATTTGGAAAGGAAGTCATTGATTTAGCATGCTAGATCATGGATGAAAAGTCTTAATCATAGATGGAAAGTCTCAATCACGATGAGCACCATTGTGTGTGTATTATATATATATATATATATATATATATATATATATATATATATATATATATATATATATATATATATATATATATATGAAGCCTCTTTTCTACTCTGGGTGTAATTATACCCTATGTTGTATCTCACAACATAGGTAGTATCTCGCGTAATGGAGAGTATGTACGTGTAGTATACGAGTATTTAAGACTATATAGGTGGTATGAACAATTTTTCAGAGGTGGTATGCATATTTTTTTGACATACTCCTTTTTATGTACGTATATAAAGGTATTTATAAAATACGCTAAAAACTATGGACTTCCTTGCAATTTTTTCGTGTGGTTCACATTGGAGTATCTTATAATTAGTATATGAGTATACCTAAAGTGATAAAGGAGTATTTCAAGTTTGTTTAGATGGTATATATATATATATATATATATATATGTGTGTGTGTGTGTGTGTGTGTGTGTGTGTGTGTGTGTGTGTGTGTGTGAACTTTGATCCAGGAGAAAATGGACACATCGCAAATAAACTGAGAGAACACATGAGAATTTCTGCATTTCTCTATCTCTTACTTGCTCCCCCTTTTTTCCTTTTTTTTCTTACAAAACTGGCTACAATTCTCCTCAATATATATGCTAATAATTTTCTACTAGCATACATATTTGGACTTCAAGTTGGACACAACTTCAACTTGAGTTACATACGGAGACGGACTATACTACGTCTTGAACTCTAAATCAAGATTATTTCTAACAATCCCCCCCTTAATCTTGACTTGACATATTCTAGTTTTAGTCTCAATGCATTATGAACTACCAGCCACGCCTCCACATGAAGCGTTCTACACGCAAGCTACATGTAAGAACTCAACTAGTAGGACCCATTCGGATGCAAAGATTTTAAAACATTGAGGCAGTCGGTCTCAACTATGACTTGCTAAACTCATACTTGACACAGCTCCTTGTCTCTACTTCTGGAGTACTCGCTTGTGTGAGCTTTTCTTGCTGGAACTAGTAGCTAACTCGGAGACGCCACATGCGTCTACTGCCTCCGACTCAGAGTTGAAAACTGATTCATCTGCTGCCGTCTTTTCCTTGTCTTGGGCTATCTTGTCTTGTCCCCTCTCTTTCCTGTTACAAAGGAAGAAAAAACTTCTCTCTCTTCTGCCTTGCTGTGTTGCTTCGAGACGGTTGCATTGCTTTGCTTCTCTCGGAGCTGATTTTGCTGCTCCAGCCGCACGACGCGCGCGGAGGCCTCGAGAGCGCCGCTCGAGACGAGCGCGAAATAGAATCGTCGAGACGATTTTTTTCAGCGACTCATTTCTCGCCTATGTTTTGATACTACTTGTTAACTTTGATCCAGGAGAAAACGGACACATCGCAAATAAACTGAGAGAACACATGATAATTTCTGAATTTCTCTATTCTCTTATTTGCTCCCTTTTTTTTTGCTTTTCTTATAAAATTGGGTACAAGCCTCCTCAATATATAGGTTAATAATCTCTTACTAGCATATGTATTCAGACTTTAAGTTGGATATAATTTTAACTTGAGTTACACACGAAGACGAATTCTACTATGTCTTGAATTCTAAGTTAAGATTATTTCTAACAATGATAATAAGCTTAACTGAACGGGCTGTAAGTGAAACACCACCTAGATCCTGGCCTCAAAAGTCCATAGGTAAAGTCACATAACTTAATAGTAGAATTCGAACAGTCACATTTAGTCACAAGACACGGGTTATACACTGGTTGTTGACGTATACGCTACTGGTGCATTTAAATGTCTGGTTTTTTTTGTCTTTTTGTTTTAATTTTTAGTATCAGCTTCTTCAAAATTTAAAATAAATAAAACAATTTCTTTAAATAGTTTTTTTAAGACATTTGTCTAAACAACTTCTCGAGCCTACCAACCATGTCAGCGTCTTCGTCGCCTGTCACAGTCTCAAAAATACATAGTAGAAAAATTATCAATCACAGAGAAAAACAGGGCTAAGTCTCACGCATGGTCACGGACAGGCAGTTTGCAGCGCTCGTTTACGGTGGCACGCACGCGGCACGCGTTATCCTTTTTTCGAACGTTCGTAGTACACATGATATCGATCTTTCTAATTAACTTGGGGATTCGCAGAGGCGGTCCCTCGGATCCGTTCATAAATGTCCCCGGGCTGCGACGAATCCGTCGCGCTTGGTTGCCTTGCCCCATACCATTGGCGAGTGTAAAGGACAAAGCAGCTAAACAATTAACACCCTGAACACGGTAGATTTCAGTTTAAGATATAAAAAAAATATCTAGTGTATAGTTTAAATAAATTTAGCTCAGCTTAGATAACATTTTTATGATCCAGTTCGGATAATTTAGATCATTCTACTATTGAGTTCGGGACGTAACTAAATCCTAACTTCGCCACTGATGAAGTGGCTGGGACGGAGACGAAGGCGAAGGGCGAAGACGCAGCTGGGTTTCACAATTGACGTCTTGACATCATGGAACATGCAATGTATGATTTGTATGGGGCAGTTGTGTGCATGTCCCCGGGACCCAGTCATTTGTACACGATCGACATGATCGATGGGTTGAACCCAGGACAAAACAAGTTCTGCCACCTCATGTTCTGCTTGGATATGTGAGCATTGATTGCTGCTATGTTGGTTTATGACCCTGATCTTTATTAGTTGGACAATACTTGTCCCATCAACTTGTTCCTCGCTCTATCGTGGGAGACATTGTCTATTGAAACAACTAAAAAAAAATTTAAAATTTTGAAGTTATTTGAATTTTGCTTGAATATGAAATCTTTGCCAAATTTGAAAACTTTCCGCAATTTCTTGTTTTCTCCTTCGGAACAATTCGCCTTCACCTCTCCTTGGTGCCACCTCTAATGCTCTCTGCGCGCGCCAGCTTGCCGTTCACGGTCGCCAGTTCGCTCACCCCTGCTCACCGTTGCAAACCCATCAACAGAGGCACAACGACTGCGCCACCTCACCGACCCGCCATAACGTCGCGCCATCCTCAAGGATTGGGGGATCAACCACAACGCAACCCACGGCAGCAAAATGGGCCAGGCCCACACCACAAGGACAGCTGGTTAGTGCTGGTTTGGGCTGATAGGGGTATAAATATAGCTAATTTGGCACCAATTAAGTATATATATTATATCTTGTATATGTTAGGTTTTTTTGTCAAAATTTTTGGGTGTTCAGCTGAACACCCATGAACTACTGTTGATCTGCCCCTGGTTGTATATGTGTGCATGTGTTTGCATGCAGTTGAGTAGTTGGCCAAGCCTTTAGGAGTCTGCGTGTGCATCCAGCTAAGTGTGTGTGAGTTAGTGGCGTGCATGCACACGTTGCTTGGCTCGGTTAATACTCTTCCATATCATCTGTATACAATAATAAAGACACATTCTATAATAGATTGTCTGTAAGTTATCTGTAATATATAAATAACATTGATACAATGGCACGAAAGCCATCTATAGTAGGCTATTTTATCATGTTTCGACCGTCTATAGAATTACAGTTGACCTTCTTCTCTCTCCTTTTTCTCTTTTATCCACATCAGTAAAATTCCTATGTAATACCTCTTATAGCTAGCTTATATCACTCTATTGTACATGCACTTAGGCACAAGAAGCGGTCAATTAGGATCATGGCGCAAGCAGTAGATCGGTTGTTGCCACCTCGGGTGCGTGAGTATTTATCCCCCGGTACTTTGAGTTAGTTGGGGAGAGAATAAAAGAAGTGATACAAGGAAATGCTACAAGCTGTTGTGCAACAAAACCCTCTGTGTTCTTCATTGTTCTTCCTCCCTGTGTGTGAGTTGTGTCCATCATCACTGGGCGCACCCGTATGCTTCTCCACCATGAAGGAGTCCTCGATTTTCTCTTTTATTTCAACACATACCACACTTATATCACTCACCCACATGCAAGAGAGCCCTCTACGTACACACTAGGAATTTATTGGAGGCATCCAAGGTCTCACAGAGCGCGAGCACACACTTTTCTATTGAACACGCACACATGTGTGTACTCTTAAAATTGGAGACACCAGCACACGCGCACTCTTAGCCATATCTTTTTAGTTTTGTAGAAGATAAGTTGTACTAGACTTGTTTAAAAAAAACAAATTGCTATGAGAATCAGTCTATTGTTTTGGTAGTAAAATTTACTCATGTTCCTCGTCTTACGATCTATGTTCGTCAACAATGGCTTCGATTAGGATTAAGTTTTGGGGTTGATCACTGAACCATTGACCATAGATTTTTGAGAATCAACAATGACCTGGTGATGGGTGGTATTCAGCTGCAGTGTGGCTAGGTGTCACTTGTGACGTGCTTGGAGGAGGCTTGTAACGCCCCCGTTTCCAGGGGCGCGTACGGACACGGCACCCCGCAACTATTCACGCATGAACAGTTATGGAGTGTCGCGCAAGAGTATACCATTGCATGCCTACAACAAAAGTTCAGCATATATTTCACATACGGATTAACATCCATTTTCAACAGCGGGGCGTGCAAGCCCAAAGTATAATTACATTACAGAAGCTCCAAGATCCGCTTGAGCGCGGCCAAGACCTAAAGCCACGGATCCTCGTCGAAGAAGCGACCTTCCGGGACTTCCTCAACGGGGAGGCAAACACCTTCGTCTTGATCCTCTAAAGAAGGGCAAAAGCAAGCCGTGAGCCAATCAACCGGCTCAGCAAATCCCAAAGGGACCCTAACTTATTACACGCACGGAACATCAAAGGAAGGGAGTATACTTGGTTTATTAATTTGAGTGGATGCAGTTTTATTTGCAAACATTTTAGAAGACGGACCCAAAACTACTCCTCAAGAACTCAGGGGTTTTTCACAAAGAATTCTTTAACCAACTAGTCAAGTTCAAACATGTACAAAACTACTTAAGCTTCGCTGCTGGAATCACCCAAGTGACACAGCTCCAATAACCGGGAGCACGGCGTATTCGAATACCATTTATTAGACTCTGCAGAGTTTGCTCAGCTTTACCCACACGATTTCTTAACTCCCGCGTCCGGGTTAAGAAAGCCAGGTCGTTTCACTGCTCAACTCTTTATATAGGCTCTACCCGGTAGAATTCACTCGGGTCTGGCTCGCTCACACACACACACACAAAGAAAAAGAAAACGGTGCCGCTTCGAGTGAACTCTACCGTTGTTAGGCACCCGCAGCACGGCCTGCCTAACCTTTGTTACCCAAACACCTACTCCACAACACCTGTAGAGTTTCAATCGAGTTGAGCAGCTACTAAACCAGTGTTGACAAGTCAACTCCTGTGGTTGAGCGATCACCATGTCATTTGCTCAGCGTAAGGGTCTGGTCCTTATATTTTTTCCTTAGGGGTCCGCAACCCCTACCAGGTCCGCGACCTGCAACCTAGGGTAAGAGGCGGGCGAAAACCGTCTTGCGGCGCACCGCAGCCCCCCTTACCCTATCCTGCGCATGCCGACAATCTCCGCCCTAGGGCACGGTGTCCCATACCACCCTGCCCTAGAGCCGGGTTTTCCAAATTCTATTGGCCCGCAGCCACAACCTTATTAGTATAAGACTTTGCACGATAATAATAACTTACAATTATCTAGAATAACAGATAATTAATTCTAGGGTTACAAAGGCATGGCTACGAGTTTAACATGGCATTTATCGGTGGTAGGGTTAACTATATAACATGTCATTCTAAACATTTTATTTTATTTTGGACTAACATTTCAGAACTAGCTCAATGCAAATAGCGTAATAACATAATTAAATAACATGGGTTGCAACATGATCAAAGGATTTGGGACTTGCCGTCAATCCGAATGATTTCCGCTAGCTCGAACGAAGAACCTCCTGGCTCCTGTGACTGCACTTGAACTTCCGGAGACTCCGACACTAGCGCAAACATATAAAATAAATTAAATCCAGCTTGAGACTAATCAAGCGAGGAAAAATAAACTAATTAAAAAGAAATAAAATGCATAAACACTCCAAATGGAATTTTAGGAATTTTTCTAGGATGAATCTGTGGAAATGGATTTCACCAGAGGGTCTGGAATAATATTTGGAGCAAAGTGGTGAAATTTGGGAATTTTTGGGATTTTCTGTGATTTTCTAGGATTTATTTGAGTTTTCTGGAATATTGGAAATTGGAAAAATCGGGGAAAAATCAAGTGCACAGTAAAAGGCCCGCCCATGGCCACAGTGCGGCCCGGCCGGGAAGTTGGCCCGCGCGGCCGAAGGCCAGCGCGGCCTGTTCGCGCGTGCGCGCGCGGGATGGAGCGGGCCGAGGGGAGCGGCCCAGCAGCGCGTGCGCCCGAGCGGGCTCGATGGCCGCCGCGTGGACGGCGGGGATGTGGGGAGATCGGCGGCCCAGATGACACGAGCGGAGATCGGACGGCGGCGAAGCGGGGCGAGGGCGAAACGGTACGGGAGATCGGGCGGCTGCGGTTTGAAGGCGCCAGAGAGAAGGGACGGCGGGGATAGCGCCACGCCATCGTCGTCTTCCTCCAGCCGCGCACGAGCGACAGAGGAGCAGGGACGGCGAGGCTGCGGCGTTCCGGCGACGGCGATGGCATCCGACGGCCGGGGAGGGCTCCACAGGATAGGGCTTGACTTGGGGAGTCTATTTTTAGGGCTTGGGAGGCGAAGGGAGTCAATGGAGAGGGAGGGAGGCTGAAGGGGAGTGTTCGGGGATTTGGCGGCGAGGAAGACCACCGGCGGCGAAAGAGCTAAATCGGGGGCGGTTACACCATCTGGGGAGGGTGAGGCTCACATTGGCGGCGGCAGCGTGAGCTGGGGAGTTTCGAGGAGGGCTGGCCACGGGAGCACGGCTGAGGCGGCGGTGAGCTTCGGCGGCGGCGCTCCACAGGGCTCCACCTGGCCAAACAAGGGTACCAACACGATTAGGGGGTAGCAAAGGTGCTTCCAGCGAATGCAATCGAAGAATGGATGAGCGGGGAAGGAAATCCGCTTCGCGGGGTCACCGGCGCAGGGGGAGATGGTGGCGGAGCTACGGGCGGCGGGAGCTCAATCGGGTGCTCGGGGAGGTGGCTGGGAGTGGCAGAAGGGGAATGGGGTGCTTGGGAAGCTTGGGGAGCAAAGAAAAGAGAGGGAGCAACGGGGTGGGTTTTATACCCACACGGGGGCGGAGGGGGCTCCTTCGGGGAGAAGTCACCGGCGGGGCTCGGGGCGACAGGGGAGGACGGGAGCTGTCGCGGGCGTTTAAACCCGCACAGTGGGAAGAGACGGGGGTGACGCAAGGCTCTGCACAGGGCGGGCGACGCGACGGGGGCAGTTGAGCTGCGGCCGGAGCGAGGGCGCGTCCGCGCGGGGAGAGGGAGGAGCCGCCGCTGGCAGGTGGGGCCGAAGCTGCGGTGGGGTGACGTGGAGCGCGGATGGCCACCCCTCCAAACCCGGGGGCTGTCGGGACGGCGGAGGCGCGAGGAAGGACCGGGGCGGCGCGGGGACGAGCGCGGGCGCAGGCGCGGCCACGGGCGCAGCGCGCAGCGCACGCGCGTGCGCGAGGTGAAGGCGAGGAGGGAGAGCGGCGCCAGCGGCCGAGGGGGAGCGGAGGGGCGCTGGTGCGAGGGGAGAGGCGGGAACGGGGTGGCGCCAACGCGGGAGGGAGAGCGGAGACGCCGGGAGGAAGGAAAAGCGGAATCGGGCGAGGCGCTAATCAAGGGAGGAGGCGGCATTGCCCAGAAAGGAAAGCGGAGAGAGAGGAGACTTTCCCGAAAAGGAAAGTTTCAGAATTTCACTCAAAAATGCAGCAAAAATTGGAAATTTTTATTTTGAATTTTTCAGGGTTTTCAAGGCTGGTGTAGGATCAAGGATAACTGATTAGAGGGGGTCTGAATAGGAGTTTTTAAATTTTCTTACCTTTTAATTAATTTCTTACAATTTTAATATGACAAGGATTTAATGCACTTGAGACCTATACAATTCTAGTAAAGTTAAGGTTCTACAAGAACACTAGCACAAATAAATGATCACAATAAGTCAAATGTGCAAGTGCTAAAAGGAAACAAGTACACACGATATTTTACCGTGGTGTTCGGAAACTTGCCAGAAACCCCTAGTCCACATTGAGGTTAGCCCAAACAAATTGGACCGACTCTACGAATTAAGCCTTCCATCTCAAATCACTAATGGTAGCTCTTCCCTGCTCCGGGTAGGTGAGCTCCAACCTTCACACACGCCAGGTCTTCTCACAAGTTTTTTCAGAAGATCACCGGGTAATCTCCACCAAGTCATCCATGTGCCAACAAACACCAAGAGTAATATATCTCAACCTTCACTTGACCATAATTGAGTACCAAAGGATCAAACTATTGGATGCAATGCACTTTTTGGCTCAACCACCTCAAATGAATGCACAAGGAGTAAATGAGGTGTGGAGTGAATGCTCAATGCTCAAAGATGTTCAATAGGGTCTCTTCTTATTGTCCTTGAGCAGAGGTACGTGTATTTATACCCTCACCAACCAAAAGTAACCGTTAGAATAAAATTCCAGAAAAATTCAGGTAGTAATGGCTATGTCAGAGCTTCTGAACTAGTCGTTGAAAGTCGGCGCGGAACTCCTGCCGTTATGAATCCAGTAGTTCCGTTGTTCGGTAGTTCCGGAAAGTCGACGTGGTACTTCCGCTTGGGCCGAGACCAGAAATTGGCGCTCTCTGGAAAAAGGTTCTGCCCTACCTACCAGAGCTTCTGTGCTCCGAAAGTACCGCTTAAGGCTGTGGAATTATCGCTCGAACAGTAGTTCCGACGTTAAAACTTCGGTACTTCTGGTTTCCGCGAACTAAAAAATCATCCCGAGGGTGATCTCTGGAAAAAAGGTTCTGCTCGGATAGCCGGAGCTTTCAGCAAGCAGAAGTACCGCGATTTATACGCCGGTACTTCCGGTTGCCTGGACAAAGCACCGAGCACATCCAGGGGTGCTCTCTGGAAAAAGGCTCCGCCCAGTTTTTTGGAGCTTCCGGGCATCGGAAGTACCATTCAAGACTGCGGAACTTCTGCTCTACGGTAGTTCCACCGTTAAAACTCCGGTACTTTCATTTTTCTAGACAGAACACAGATTTGACTTTCAAATTAAATTTTCAAGGAATGCATGATCCTAAATTGATCCAAATGTCACAAAAATTATGCTATCAAGCTACTTGCCATGATCCCTCTTTATGGTACGACATTTAGCTAGGGCTGGAAAAAAAGCTCGTTAGTGGGGCTCGTTAGCTCGGTTCAAAATTGCTTCAATTATACTTGTTAATTGGTTAAACATTAAAATGAGTTGATTTCAAATGAATTTGAATTTTGCTAAAGCTCGGCTCGGCTCGTTAGCTCGTTTCTAAAAATACTTTTAAATTATATGTAAAATGATATTAAATCAAACTATATCATTTTTAGAAAAAGCTCGATAAGACGTGGAGTTGGCTCGATATCCACCCCTACATTTAGCCCATAATCCGCTCTTCCATCCTCTCCTAAGACCAGTAAAAGTAAAAAGAGGGTCCTAGTCTAAGTATACCTTTGCCTTGAGCCACTTTTGATCTTCACATTGATCCTTAGCATGCGTCTTGTCATCATATTAGGGACTTAACCTTTTAAACACTCGTCAAATACATTAGTCCCATATCCACATAAATTCATTAATTACCAAAACCATTTTTAGGGGCGGTAGTGGTGTAGTAAAAGTTTATCGAGTTAGGTTTTGGTGGTTGCAGGGAGGTAGTGTTGAGATCATGAGGGGGGTAAGTCAGCATGTGCGGTGGATGTGCACAGGGGCAAAGCCAAGGGGAGGCTTAGTAAGGCTTCAACCTACCCTCTCCCGGTGGCGAACCCCCCTTCCCGGTGGTCAACGAGCAGGAGACCGGTGACAACAACCTTGAGATGGAGAGAACTAGCAGGCGCAAAGAAAAACTAAAATAAAAAATGCATGTTCAAGTGGTCAACCCGCTACCTTTAGGAGACCTAACAAATCCATCTCATCGGTCCATAAGACACCAACTCCAACTCACTAACCGTAGCAAATTAGCAATTGGATTTTTCGATTTGCACACAACACAAAGGGGGACAGGGGGCGACCGAGTGAGGTGGCAAGCAGAAGGGGGACCGGGGCTAGGGGAGCTGGATCTGGTGACGAGGGCCGAGACGCCGGTCGAGGCGAGGCTCATCCGCGGGTGGGGGGAGCTGGACCGGGGCGGCGAGGGGGAGCCGAGCTGGGACAGGGGTCACATGGGGTGACCAGGTGAGGTGACGAGCAGAGGGGGTACCGGGGCCAGGGGAGCCAGATTTGGCAACGAGGGTTGAGCTGCCGGCCGAGGGGAGGCTCATCCATGGGCGGGGAGCCGGACAGGGGCGGCGAGGGCCAAGCCACCGCCGGCAAGGGTGGGCGGCGCTGCGGTAGGAGCACCATGCCGCTATGCGCCCTTGCCGAAGCTACGTGGCCACGCCCTGCGCTGGAAAAGTCGAAAAGAGGAATGAGGAAGTGAAGACTGTGAAGTGGACTAGTGGAGTTTGAGACTTAAGTGAGAGAGTGACTTGAGAGTGAACTGCCAGACACTTGAAGTAAGGATATTAGGATTTAGGAGAGGAGAGCTGAGCCAGTGAGTGAGTCTGAACTTTGACTGGACTGACCAACTGAGGTCTGAGGTATTCTTTCTTAGTTCCTTACATCCTCCTCAATTTAGTATTTTAGACTTTAAACTTTAGACTTTCAATATACATAGATAGTTTAGTCCTTATAATTTATTCATAGATTTATAGCTTTGTATTGACAAAAATTAATATTTATTTATAGATTTTGCTATAATGAAGAAATGAATTTTGTGTAACTATTTTATAAGCAATTCAAGTAGAACCGAGCGAGAGATCTTTACAGCATCGATGATGATAAAATCATAAACCGCTTCCAAGACATGAAGTTCTATAGAATGCATTTGTCCCGTGATTCAAATTAGCTTATTTGTGGTATATTTCATATGATCTAAATTTTTATTGCCGTTCACACTTATCTATTATATCACTAATTTTAATATGTTCCATACATAGGTGATTTATCGCTACTTCGCACTCATGGCAGAATAATTATATATTTTTGGGTATGTGCTTTTTATTATCGAGGTACCTACTTTGTATTTCTCTGTTTTAATTGTTCGTCTGTAATTGTGCAATTTTCTGTATGAATTTGAAATTCTATAAGACTAAAAGATTATATTTGTATTAACTTAGTTTAATCCTATAAATGATTTAGCCCACCCTCAATTTCATTCCTGCCGTCGCAACTAGATGCACAGGTGGGTGGAAGGAAAGTACCACGGTTTTAGTGAACAATTTGACTGAAAAAATACCTAGCTTGTGGTGGTATGTCTTAAAAATATAGTTCGCACGAAATACATGGTTGAAAAAGCATGGTTATATATAGAAACTAGCTAAATTTCCCACGTAACTGTATAGCTAGATCGCTACAATGCATATGCTTATATTGAAATATAGAGTTGTATTTAGATGGAAATACATTTGTATTCCTTATACAAGTATGGCAGCTCTCATATTTATGTTTAATCGATCTCAACTGTTAGAATCTAGACCCACAAAATAGTGGTGTAGATCTTTCTCTTTTTCTTCAATTAACATGATAATTTATAGCTTTTGGGAGTGAATGTGGTGGTTTCTTTTTTCTATCATTTTAATTAAATAACTAGCAAATTTACTCACGCAACTGCATGGCTAGATATTATGATACAATTGTTTTTGATATACAACTCTACTTCTTATAATTGAAATACAATTATATTTGTTATATAATTCTAATATCCATATGTGATTAATCTGAATCGTTATAATATAGCCCACCAAAATAAGTGGTGGAGATCATTTTATTTTTCCTTCGATTAATGTGAGAATTTTTAGGATTTTTTTAGAATTATTGTGGGATTTTCTTCACTAGAATTGTTTAGACCATTAAAGAACTGCAGCATATTCGAAATCGTAAGCTAACGTTGTAGTGCACATAAACTGTGGCATTTAGGCAGTAGACCGTGGTATTAACAAATACCAGTAGGATTGTTAAGTTTTGGATTTGGTACGTACGAGCTTTGAGCTTATGATTCCGCTGCGAAGAGATTCCGGTTTTAACTCGACGTGTAAGGCCGTCTAAGATCCTACGGAGTGGTACATGCCAGAACATTCATCTCTCTGCAGTGGGCAGTGATAATACTGTAATATCGATGGAGTAATAACGGCGTCTTTATCTTGGTGCTGATCAGGCCTTGGCACGGGCAACGTTTCCATTTTCGTTCTTGGAATTTTTTATTTGAATCCAGTACGTTTTAGATACCTCGTTTGTGGACAGTGCATTGTCCTTGCTTGACTTTAAAAAAAATATCAAGAGATCCGGTTTTTTAACTTTTCAATGGTTTTTGACTTTAATTTTTATCGATTGATATCAGATCTATTAGCTACTGGTAAAAATCATTAGTCATAGCATAAGAAAACAGGACTAGATCATTAAGCCTGTGCAATCGCATGTTGTGATCTAGTCCTACATAAAAATTCTACTTTTCACTACTCAGTACTTGGCTTTGAGTATATTTTAATGAGAATTGTTTTATGGTTTACGATTCTTTCTCATATCTTGATTTTAAATATGTTGTGGATAACAAGGAATGGTGATTTTAAATATTTTAATGAGTATAAAATTCTACTATTCACTCTTCAGTACTTGGCTTTGAGTATATTTTAATGAGAATTGTTTTATGGTTTACGATTCTTTCTTATATCTTGATTTTAAATATGTTGTGGATAACAACGAATGGTGATTGTTGATCAGTCGCAATTAGAATCCACTAAGTTTTGGACCAATATTTACGTGAAAATTTCCAACATAATTATTTTTCAGAGGGGATCTAATGGTTGTAGTTGATTAGTCGTAATTATATTCAACTAAATTAGATGCCAAACGAATTTTTGAGAAATTTTAGTACATATTTTTCTCGAAGCTTTTAACCATTCATCATTAGCTTTTGTCATGCAGTCGATAGATATGCCTTTGTACCGTCCTAAAATTAAAATAGCACAACCTCAACTACAAATACGGAGTTGGGGGTTTAGTTTAGTAACGGCAGATGATTTGATATTGTTAGCCGGACAAAACGTAGTGCCGTCAAAATGTTAAGCCTAAGACGGCATGGAAAGAAGTAAAAGAACACCTTGATTTCTCAATGGTACAGACGATTTTGTTTTTTTCATGACCACTCAACAGTAGCATGTATTCGTCTCTTGCATTAGCAGGAGCATTTGTTTTTTCCCCCAAGGTAAAAGTAAAATCTTGTGGAAATTACAGTAACCAGAGCCAGTTTTGGAGTGTGGCGCACTTAGCCTTGTCACCAGTCAGCTCCATGCTTCTGACCCTTATAAATCAGCCACCCAAACATTCCTTTTCATCCCTATCTGGCTCTGCTTGCAGCTTCTTCCCCACACTCAAAACAACAGCAACCTCAAGCTCTCAACACCTTGAGCTGTTGTTGTGGTTGGGTTCTTCTTATTGTGTGGTGTGGTGTGGTTGAGCTGAGCTGAGCTGAGCAGAGCACAGGGGCTTGGCTTGCTTGCATGCTTGGTCACCTGGAGGGTCACTGTCTGCTTTTTGCTTCCTTGCTTTCTTTTGGCCTCTCCCCTTTAGCTTTCCCACCTCTTGCCCTCAATAATGATGCAGGAGCTGTGGGTTTGTTCTTGAAGGCTTCTCCCGTCTCATCTCCACCGGTCCAAATCCACCTGCTGTTTTCCCCTTCTTTTCTTTTTGCTGATCTTTTCTTTTCCCGGTGTAATTTTGGCAGTAGGTAGTTGCTAGCCTTTTGGGCTTTGGCTTTTCTTTTCGTGTTCTTTCGTTTCAGGTTATTGGGGGTGTTTTCTTGGGGCTTGTGGGGTTCAGGTGGTGTTGATGTGGAGGGCTTGAGGAAAAGCTCCCTTTCTTGCTCTTGGCTGTTTTTAGCTTCTCAGGATTGTCTCGATTGTGCCCAACTAGGATTTGTTTCTTGCTGGCAATTGGCCCAATTCATCAGTTGGGGAGTCTGGTCATAGGGTCCGATTTCTTGCTTTGAATTGAGTCAATTGGGGGGCGCTGGGGGCCTGAATGTGTTTCCGTTTTAGTTACTAGTGCATAAAAACTTAGTTCTTGGTCTTGTTTCTTGGTCTTCGGCTTTGAATTGGGTCAAATTGGGATGATTTTGGGCGCCATGAGGATGGAGGAGAGGAAGGGATTGATGGAGAGGGATCAGTTCCCAGTTGGCATGCGGGTCCTTGCTGTCGACGATGACCCGGTGTGCCTCAAGGTTCTTGAGACCCTCCTCCGGCGCTGCCAGTATCATGGTCAGTACTCGCACTTCATTCATTCATCGTGTTATATTACCTATAGCTAGTTGTACTTTCACTTATCAGCTGTATATTCTTAGATATTGACATTGCTGAAGTTTTTTCAATTCTGCATGTTATGTTCATTCTAATTTATGCTGCTGCTTGCATTGTGCATATATTGAATTAGTAATTACTATGGCTTAAATGCTTCAGTAGCTGCAAGAGTTGCTACATGTAGAGTAAAAAAGTTCTCCTTTCATGATCTGACATGCATATTGCAGTCAGATATTTCCCAGTGTTTGCTGTTACTTCTGAATTTGATAGTACATTTTAGAATTTCTGGATGTGTTAATGGTCTTATAATGCAATACAATATGTAATTATGTATACATTGCTTTGTATCGCTTCAACAATTTTTAACTGATAAGAGTACCTTCTGCTGCCTTAACAGTAACAACAACCAACCAGGCTATTACTGCACTGAAGCTATTAAGGGAGAATAAGGACATGTTTGATCTGGTTATCAGTGACGTCCATATGCCCGACATGGACGGCTTTAAGCTTCTTGAGCTTGTGGGGCTTGAAATGGACCTCCCTGTCATCAGTAAGTTGAGAGTTTCCTATTTCTAGGTGATGGTGTTTCCATGTTTAAAATGTGGATGTTAATCAAGTATAATCCATGCAGTGTTATCAGTTAATGGAGAGACAAAAACTGTAATGAAGGGGATCACTCATGGTGCCTGCGACTATCTCCTAAAACCTGTTCGTATCAAAGAGCTTAGGAATATATGGCAGCATGTTGTTAGGAGGAAGTTCAGTAACCGCGAACACAGCAATCTTGATTTCTACAAAGAATTCAATAAGCTACCGAGTACAGATTCATACCATGGGCCCAGCCAGGTTACTTGTGGGTCTTCTGATCAAAGTGGGAGGGTCAGCAAGAAGAGGAAGGAACTGCATAGTGAAGAGGAAGACGAAGGTGAGGAGAACTATATTCAAGAAAATGATGAACCCTCAGCATCAAAGAAGCCAAGAGTTGTATGGTCAGTTGAACTGCATCGGAAATTTGTTGCTGCTGTCAACCAGCTTGGAATTGATAGTAAGAATTTCCGACCTCCTTTTTGCTTTTTGTTAAATGTCCTTGCAGGTTACAACAGCTCATTTATGCTATGTCCTTTCTCTTACTGTTGATGCAGAAGCTGTACCAAAAAGAATACTTGAGCTTATGAATGTGGAGAAACTCACCAGGGAAAATGTTGCGAGTCATCTACAGGTCTGGCCGTATGGCATTTACTACCATCATTAATTATTTGAGTACCTTTTCTTTTATTCATGAGCCTGCAATGCACAGAAACAAGAACTTTACAGATTTCTTGCTAACATTGGCTGCCAGGTGGCCCTATTGTCCTGGGTCAAATTAAGGGGCCCACCTTTCAGCCACTGTTCATAAGATTTTCGTTAAAAAATTATTATAGACAGTGTTTATTTTTGCTTTATACTTAGTATTGATACAACTAAGAGTTGCGAGCAGAGCTTAGTTTTGTATTATGCCTGGTTAAAATGTTAGCAAATATATTATTATGCCAGTTTCCTGGTGTTCGTGCAAAATGAATCGAATAATGTAGTTCCTTCATTTCACCTTAACATTTCTGTGCTATTGCATTTGTTCAGTTGGTTTGGAGCAAGCATATATAAGAGACACACAACTCAATTTTACTGAATCGTTCAGAAAGCCTCGTGTAAATAGTAGCTTTCTCATTCTTCATCCAATCAAGTTGATTAGTAGATTAAACCTAACTAGTAAGAACCATTGTAATATGTTCAAAATGAGTATGTACTGCTGTGCAAGTTAACAGTTTGAATTTGGCTACATTGTTTCACTTCTACATATCGGGTAAAAGAAAGAAACTGGCACCACCTTGCATTAGTGCAGACTACATAATCTATATATGTAAACTCTGTTGTACACCTTTCCGTTAAAGGTTGAAGAAAATTCCTCAGATTATTTTTCCTGTAGTGCTTTCATGTACCGATTTAGCAAAAATCTCCATGCCAAATTGCATGGAGTATATGTAATTGTGATTTGCGGATTACATGCTTGCTTCCATGTCTAATCAGTTGACTCTATATGCCATTCAGAAGTACAGGCTCTACCTCAAACGGCTAAGTGCTGCGGCATCACAGCACGCTAGCATAGTTGCTGCTTTTGGTGGTAGAGACCCCTCCTTTTTGCACATGGGAGCATTGGAAGGACTTCATAGTTATCAACCTTTTGCCCCTTCTGCTGCTCTATCATCTTTCAATCCACATGGCTTGCTAAGTAGAACTAGTGCAACAGCATTTGGGCTTCATGAGCTTGCTCCTTCCAAGGCAATTCAAAGTACTACCAGCAATGGCACAGAAAATTATTGCACTGGTGATACCAATAAATTTCAAATTGTGAGCTTACAAGAAAACCATCAGGCAAATCTAATGCAAGGCTTGACGACATCACTTGGGCAGCCCCAACTCCAACAGAAGTGGATCCATCAAGAAACTAATGATTTGTGTACTGTCTTTTCTGAGAGTGCTCTGGCTAACACTATGTCTGGTACACTTCAAAGAGTTACAAGCAGTTCATTGCCGCCACAAGAACTTTTGGAGTGCACACAAATCAAAGTTGGAGTCCATCCATCAATAAGAATGCCACCTGCGAGTTCAGGACTTCTTGAAAGGACTGTTGGAGTTTCCACTAATTTGCGGGATTCTAGTATATCCCAGGAGGGTACCCTTCCAATAAATGATGTCTTTTCTGCTGACAAGTTACCGTTGCACAGTCCATTCGATAGTAGTGGTGCAACAAAATTGGATGCTAGCTTTGCGGTTTCAGAAAAAGAGATAGACCAAAAAGGAAAATTTTCAGTAAGCATGACTGTTTGTTCCGACAGCCTTACAGCAGCCAACAATGTCAAAGTTGGAGCTAGTTCTTCTGGCAGCACAATGCTGCTTCCTGCTGATGCCGAGAGATGTTCAAAATACTTGCAGTTTGGAGTTGCAAGCAATTCTAGACATAAAATGGATGGAATGAAACAAGACCATATACATAACCAAAGATTGAACAATGGAAGTTTTAACTATAATGTTGGTGCCAGTGTGACTGAACAGACGGATACAGTTGTGCCATCACTTGTTCCACAAATGAAGATTGACACATTAACATCAGAAGATAAACAGAAGCAGAAGAACATATATGATTTGGGTATTTCAAAGCTGCAGGGTGGGTTTAATTCTAGTAGCTGCAATTTTGATGGCCTTCTCAATTCCATAATCAAAGTGGTAAGAACCTCAGCTGTGCTATTTTTTTCCTTATTTTAAAATTTCACGACTTACCTACATGAATATCTTATTCCTTCTTGGTGTGTCGGTTCTATATGAATATTAGGACTGGTATGCTTAACAGTTATTCTGTAGTCTTTGCCACTTAGCTTAGCAAATTTCAAATTGGTCCCCTAACTTCAGACCTTTGTAGAACGTCTCTTAACTTCCGACATTTGTAGTGCCACATCGCTTTGTACCAAGTACTAACACACGCCTAAGTTTTATGAGACCACACGCCTTGAATATTTGACTACTATGTTGGGGAGATATTGGCACAACTCACTATGAGAATGTAAAAAAAAGTGATTTAATTGCACAGCTGACATTTGTGAGTTCCTCAAGATTGAGTTCATCGAGACTATCAATCATCAACATTAGCTTGCAAGCCTTCAAAATTGTTGCCACTGAGCCAAGCTCGGCAAACCTATATTTCCTAGAATTACAATAGTAATTTGCTGAAGCCTTATTCTCATCCCAATGCAGGAGAAGGATGATGTGTCGTTCACGGATAGCGACCTGGGGTGTGACTTTTTTTCACTTGGTGCCTGCATATGAGAGCTATTATTTATAGATTAGTCCTCTACAGTCGAGAGGAGATTGCACAGTACATTGTTCAGGGTTATTCGTCCGTTATGCTGCCTGATATGTGTTACTGTACCATCTCCGGAATGATAATGCGCCATTTCCTGGGTTGTAGCAGCAATTCTTCCAAGAACCGCATTCATCTGAAAGTTAGCAAAGACATCAAATCAAACTTCACTGAACAATTTCCTCATGGAAAACATTCTTAATATCCCCTATAACAGAATAGAGATCCACAAAAGCACAGGATTATCAAATTATTTATATCCAAATAAAGTGCACGGGAAAAATTTAGCACCCTGGGAATTATTTGGTTTAGGAGCGTACTAATATAAAAGAAAGAGCCCACATTGTACCATGAGATAAACCATGGTGCATAACAAAAAAAAATATGCTGTTATTAGGAAAAGTCTTATCATGGAAACAACCCTCGGTTTTGCACCGAAATCCAAGCTGAAAAAGCATGGTTGAAATTAAATGATAATAAGAAACATGTCTTTTGTTTGCTTGCTTGTAAGATACTAATTCAATCAAAAGTCAAAATATGGTAATAGCACGAAAGAAAACATTTAAAAATTCAACAGAATGAAAGATACCTCTTTAAGTTTTTGGAAGAAAGTATGTCGATAGAAGTTGCCCACTAACTGTAGACATAGCTGATACACGTGCCCTTCTGCCTTGAATAAGAGAAGCAGCTTGCCCTGCAAGCAAATCGAACTGTGCTTGTTGCCGCGCAAGCTGCTTTTGTAACTCAAAAACTTCGGCTCTATGGTGGTGATCATTTGGGTTTTTTTTGGTGGTTTATGGCTGAAAAGCATTGTAGTTGACTGAAAAAATACTGGAAAAATATATTATCCCATCATGTATAAGCAAACAAATACAGGAAAAAAAGAACCGGTAAAAAAACTCAAAAAATCTAAAAGTTCATGAAAAGACGAAATTTATGAATAGGAAAAAATAAGACAGAAGTTGGAGCCGAAACGAGTGGGGCCTATATGCTAATTTTGCTTCTCTGCAAGCAAGAAAACGAAAGGACCCTGTCAATAAAAGCACATATAAGAGTCTAAAGGAAATGTTTTGTTGTTTACTTGGTAATTTCACCTAACTAGCATTTGACAACAACTTGTCAAAATCCCAAGTTCAAGCAGATAATATGTTGATATGCCTATAACCGGATCTCAGACGTCTTTTTTTCCCAACCAGCATTTTTATTTTGCTTTTACTGTTTAGTTTCTGTGTTTAATTCATGGTCAGTGATTCAGTCACCACCATTTCCTATATTCCATCGAAATGCACACAACTGCTTTCAGAAACTCGTCTTAGCCTGGATTTTCAGTAACCAGTTTCCACTAGGATTTGGTGTGACACATGGCTAGAAACACGTCAATGTGAATGCAGCAATGATTCAATTGCATCATGACTTTCACTAAAATTTTATAAAAATGGAAGTTCTGAGCATACCGAATATCAAGGATTGTTTCTTCTGATCCGAAGACAGCCTCTTGGTTGTCTTTCTGGCTTGAAAAGGCCGAAATACTATCAAAAGCAGAATTCAAATCCTCACCCTGAGAAAATGATACAGAGCATCATAAGAGTTTTAAGGTTTGACCGATGGAGAAATAGATGGACAATGTTACATAAGACTGCTAGCAACTTACATACTATATAGGCGCAAATATCCAATGATTGACGTGAACCTGCTTTTTAAGTGTTTTTCCTCGAAAACGCTCGTGAATTGCGTTTGATTTATTAAAAAGAAGAGCTGTACAACCGTAAAGGTTCAAAGAAAGACCGAGTGCAAATAACACAACTCTGATAGCCTGACAAGATAAACAACCATGGCTAACACATCCTGATGGCGAGCAGACTATTACCACCGAAGGACTAACACTGACCAACATACATACACACACACAGAAAGACGAAGAGGGGTAGGGTCAGGTGGCCCAAAGCAACACCTCCACAGAGGGAACAGCATCGAAGGCGTCGCAGTCACCCAATCCGATAAGAACGGGACCTGAAATTTTTACCCTGGCACACCATTGTCTGCAGCTGCAACCCTGACGCCTCTATCGAACTCAAGTAGCTGCACCCAATGAACTCCGGCGCTCGCCTTCTTGTGTGTGCTTGCCGCGGCTGTTGGAAGTGTTGGCGGCGGCGGCGGCGCGAGAGGCAACGACGTGCCAAGGGGGGGGGGGGGGGGGGCAGGAAGAGAAGAAGGTGTTGAATCCTTAAACCTCATGCATTAAACTTAACCCTAGGACTAAAACATGAACACCTAGGTTTGGGGATTTAGGGGAAGGACTTACGGTCGCCGATGAACGCCATTTGAGCGAAGACCTCGTGCCTGCATGATGCAGGCGTGGGGACGAGTCGGTGGAGATCGCCGGGGTACGGGGAGTCGCCGGCGAGGTGCAGAGGGTCGTCGCCTTCTAGGACCTGCAGTAGTGGTCGACGGCCTTCCCGTTGCCAACAGCACAAAGTAGATCGGTTCTTTAGGGGTTGTATGGAGTTTTAGCTCTCACAGGAATTAACTCCATCACCGGAGAGGCCGGACTCCAACATTTATATTGCGCTGTGCAACGGGGGACCGTAACCCTAAAACGGTTAGCCCCCCCGATCAGGGCGCGTAGACGTGGGTGACACCCACGTCTCCCTCTTCTGGCCATTTGGCCTAGATCAATATCCAACATTCTCCCCCTTGATCGTAAGGCTAAACATCATAAGCCCTTTCTCAATAAAAGTTCACACCAAAGTAATGTTTCACAACAGTCAATTAAGTACCGCTGGACATCAGTACTTATAGTGCTCCCTTCTATATCGATCGGATAACATAATACTTCATGGGAGTTGGTTACTATATATGGTCCTCTTATTCCAGGATCACAGGCTTTCCAATAAACCCATGCTGGCAACATGATCACGAAAATTATTGGGTGATAAGCCTTTTGTGAGCGGATCCGCAAGCATAAATTTAGTTCCAATATGCTCAATCTTAATTGTTTGATCCTGGACTCTATCTTTCACAACATGATACTTTATGTCAATGTGCTTGGCAGCTGCACTTGACTTATTGTTACTCGAATAGAAAACTGCGGGTTGATTGTTGCAGTACAAAATGAGTGGTCTAGAAATGCTGTCTACCACTCTCAATCCCGGGATAAAGTTCTTAAGCCATACAGCCTGCCCGGTAGCCTCATAACATGCCACAAATTCAGCTTGCATTGTCGACGATGCAGTAAGTGTTTGCTTTACACTTTTCCATGAAATTGCTGCTCCTGCGAGGGTGAAAATATAACCTGATGTGGACTTCTTAGTGTCTTTACACCCCGCAAAATCAGCATCAGAATAACCGACAACCTCAAGGTTATCGCTTTTTCTATATGTGAGCATGTGACCTTTAGTGCCTTGCATATAGCGTAGGACTTTTTTTAACGGCTTTCCAGTGGTCCGGTCCTGGATTTGACTGATATTTGCCAAGCATCCCGGTAACAAAAGCTAAATCAGGGCGCGTACATACTTGAGCATACATAATACTTCCGACAGCAGAAGCGTAAGGTATAGCCTTCATCTGATCAGATTCAAAGTCATTCTTTGGGCATTGGAATTTCGCAAACTTATCGCCCTTAACAATAGGAGCAGGCGAGGCAGAGCATTTATGCATATTGTATCTCTTTAGTACTCTGTCAATGTATGCCTTTTGTGATAAACCTAATGTTCCTTTGGACCTATCTTGGTGAATTTCAATACCAAGAACATAAGATGCTTCACCGAGATCCTTCATATCAAAATTGGACGAGAGAAATCTTTTAGTTTCTCGTAGCATGTCCACACTGCTGCTAGCCAATAATATATCGTCCACATAAAGAATTAAGAAGGTGTAATTACTCCCCCTGAACTTAACATAAGTACAATTATCAACATCATTCTCCTTAAATCCAAATTTCCTTATGACTTCATCAAACTTAAGGTACCATTGCCTAGAAGCTTGCTTCAGGCCATATATGGATTTCCTTAGCTTACATCCCAAATGTTCTTCGCCTTCCACAACAAAACCTTTCGGTTGTGTCATGTAAACGTCCTCATACAAGTCTCCATTCAGGAATGCAGTTTTAACATCCATTTGGTGCAACTCTAAATCGAATTGTGCTGTGAGCGCCATTATTATTCTAAATGAATCTTTAGTTGAGACAGGAGAAAATGTTTCATTATAGTCACGCTTTGGAGTCACGCTTGGTCTTGTAGACCCATTTGCAGCCTACTGTTTTGGCTCCATTAGGAATTTTCACTAAGTCCCATACGTCATTAGCGCCCATAGACTCAATCTCATCTTTCATGGCATCTAGCCATTTAGATGAATCCTTATTCTTCATTGCTTCCTTATAAGAGCTAGGATCATCTGCCTTCCCAAGATCATCCTCATTCAAGTAAACCTCATAATCACTTGGGATAGTAGATCTCCTCACTCGTTGTGATCTCCTGACAGGTTCATTAGTAGGCTCATTAGGTTGTTCATTAATTGTCACAGAGGGCTGTGAAGGCTCAGCATTAGGTATTGCACTTGTATTTTCAGAGCCCTCAACAGAAGGAGTAGCCACAGAATTAACTGGAGATGCAACAGGAGTTGCAACTACAGGATCAACTATGGGCACAACTACTTGGGGCACAGGAAAATCAGTCTGTCGGATTAGCGGTGAAGCAACATAAATCCGTTTCTCCTCAAGATCAATTTTCCTGGGCTCCAAGTCCCCACTGATGCCATCATTTTCCAAGAACACAGCGTGTCTTGTTTCTACAAATTTTGTGGTACGATCTGGACAATAAATCGGTACCCTTTAGACCTGTCAGGGTAGCCAATAAAATGGCAACTCACAGTCTTGGGATCTAATTTCCCAATATGTGGGTTAAATATTTTAGCTTCAGCTGCACAACCCCACACATGGAGGTAGTTCAAACTAGGTTTTCTCCCAGTCCATAATTCATAAGGTGTTTTAGGCACCGATTTACTAGGAACCCGATTGAGTATATGTGCAGCGGTCTTTAATGCTTCCATCCATAACTTTACAGGCAAAGTGGAGTAGCTCAACATACTTCGAACCATGTCCATAAGTGTGCGGTTTCTTCTTTCCGCAACTCCATTTTGCTGGGGATCACCAGGCATTGAATAGTGGACGACTATACCATTTTCTTGTAGAAACCTGGCAAAAGGACCAGGAATCTGCCCATAAGTTGCGTGTCGCCCATAATACTCTCCCCCACGATCCGAGCGCACTACTTTAATCTTTAGATTGTGCTGATTTTCAACTTCAGCCTTAAATATCTTAAATTTATCAAGTGTCTCCGATCTCTCTTTAATAGGATAGATATAGCCATAACGTGAGTAATCATCAGTGAACGTAATAAAAGAATCATAATCATCCACTGATGTCACAGGGAAAGGACCACATATGTCAGTATGAATTAATTCCAAAATCCCTGTGCTTCGAGTAGCACCTTTCTTTATTTGCTTTACATACTTGCCTTTGATACAATCGAGGCAATGATCATTCGAATCATTAAAGTCTAAAGGGTGGAGAATTTCATCTTTAATGAGACGTTCAATTCTCCCCCTCGAAATGTGGCCTAAACGATAGTGACACAATTTCGACGAAGTTTCATCAATTCGCTTACGCTTTTTATTCTCATCACATACATTCATGGATATAGGAGAATCTTGCAGGGATAACATATAAAGCTTGTCGTGTCGGATGGCACGACCAACATTATCTTTATTGAAATAAATCAAACACATTCCGTGTCCAAAATTACAAGAATATCCATCATTATCTAATAATGAAATGGAAATTAAGTTTCTTCTCATCGAGGGAACATAAAGAACATCATTAAGTTTCATTACAAAACCATTATTCAAAACTAAAGAAACCGATCCAATAGCTTGAATTTCGGCTTCCATCCCATTAGCCACTCTAGGGCTTCTTTCCCCTCTGAGACTTCTCAACATATGGAATCCCTGCAAGGAATTCGTAACGTGCATAGTGGCACCAGAATCAATCCACCAAGAATTTATAGGAAAATCAGCATAAAATGCTTCATCAACAAAAGTGATTTCATAAGTACCTTTCTTGGCGAGCCATTTCAGCCATCCAGGACAATCATATTTCAAATGGTCCTTCGACTGACAAAAGTAACATTCACCACTTTTCTTCTGTTCATTTGAGCTCCCAGGTCCTGAAGCGTTTTTAGGCGCCTTAGGATGCTGTCGGTGCTGTGGCTTCTGATAAGGGGAGTAGGTTTGCTCCTTCTTTCCCTTTCCTTTGTAGCCACCTTTATTTCTAGAGGGACCAGCCTTATTTGAGGACCCGACTTGATTCACAAAATCAGTAGCCCCCTCAGCCTTGAGCCTCTCTTCCTCCTGTGAAACATTAGCGATCAACTCGCTCATGGTCCACTTGTCCTTAATGGTGTTGTAGTTCACCTTGAAAGCTTCAAATTGCTTGGGAAGAGACATCATAATGTAATGGACAACAAAACCATCAGAAATAGCCATGTCCATTATCTTAAGTCTGGCAGCAATATTTATTATGGTCATAATGTGCTCACGAACATTTCCAGTACCATTGTACTTAGTGTTCATGAGCCTGTGCATCAGTGTGGTAGCATAAACTTTAGAGGACCCTTTAAAGTGATCCTCGATAGAGGACAAATAGTCCTTTACCCTTTCCTTTTCAGGGATTGCTCCCCTTATTGCCTCACTGATGGAGTTTTTCATCACAGCAAGTGAAACACGGTTAGATCGCTCCCACTTCTCAGCATTAGCTTTATATTCCTTCATTTTGTCATCATAATTGTCCTCCCCTTCAGTAGGAGCGACAGGCTCATCGAATCTGAACGCGTAGTCCAGATCCAAGAGCTGAAAAGTCGTCATAAGTGTAAACTTCCATTTCTGGAAGTTACTACCATTAAGTGACTCAATAGCATTTACATGAGCGGAAACAGAAGCAGCTGAAAAAATTTAAAATTTACATTAGGAAAACGCATAATTAATTTGCATGAAAATTAATCTTACGTTGGTATGATTAACAACATGCTCATAAGAATTTTTCGCATCACCGTTGGGCAGAAGCGAAAAATTTAACATAATTTGTCGCATACAATTACAATTAACTTTGGTCAAAGAGTAATAGCATGGCGAAAAATAAACATAATTGATTACATGCAATTACAATTAACGTTGGTCCAAAGGTAATTGCATGTAAAATTAAATACAGCCCTCCAATTGAATTTCCCGTTGGTTCCATTCAATTAGGGGCAGAACATTACGCAGCGGAAAAAAAAGGCATAATATTTTTTAGCAGCCTTGCAACATTATCCGTTAATAATTTCATGAGAGACATCAAATAATCATTAATTAAACATGAGATAAAACATAAATACATGAAATATATAGTGAAAAAAAACATCAGTCTGAAATATATATATACCATAAAACAATTTCATGTATATACTGAAAAATACACATGAAATATACATTCGAATGCATAAAATTATGTGATGCTGGACCAAAAATAAAAATTAGACCAACATTCACAGCCCACCAATAAATGCCGCACGGGCTGCCCAAAAACATATGCATTCGGCCTCACAAAAATCCCGCGCGGCCCATTAATCCGGCGCAGCTCAAAAACGGCCCAACTGGCCTCCAACCGCACCAAACAACAACCGTCCGATTGCATCCAGCGGCCGAAAAGACTCCGCCCGAAACATAAAAACATCAAAACCCTAACCCTAATGCCATTCGGCCCTACTGCTCCCGAAATACACGGAGCGGGCGACGGCGCAGGGAGAGGCGTTAGCGGTGGCGGCGGCGCCCGCGTGGAGCGGAGGCGGAGGCGGAGCGGCGGCTCCCGCGCGACGTGGCTAGGCGGGGCGGGGCGTGGCGCCAGGGCGTCGGCGGCGGCGGCCCGTAATGGCGCGGCAGCGGCGACCACGACGCGGAGCGGCAGCGCGCGCGGGACGCGCGGAGTGGCGGAGCGGCCGCGAGCGGCGCTCCCGGCGCAACGGAGCGGCGCGGGGCGGCGGCCCGAGGCGACACGGCGACGGCCTGAGCGGCGCGGCATCAGCCGATGGAGGGCGACTCCGAGTGGGGTGCCGGCGACGCAAAAGTGCGGCGCGGCGGCCAGATAAGTCCCGATCCCCTCCCCTTCTTCCCTTTTTTTTCTTGATTTGGGGATGAGGGATTCTTAGGGTTCAACATGATTTGGGTTCGGGCTTCATCAGATCTTGGGGAAAAACTTTAGGGCTTGCATAAAACATTTGATTCCCCTCCTTCTCCCATGCTAATCGAGCCAATAAACCTCAAAACCGAGTTAGGGTTCATGCTAAGTCCTAGGTGGCTCTGATACCAAATGTTGAATCCTTAAACCTCATGCATTAAACTTAACCCTAGGACTAAAACATGAACACCTGGGTTTGGGGATTTAGGGGAAGGACTTACGGTCGCCGATGAACGCCATTTGAGCGAAGACCTCGTGCCTGCGTGATGCAGGCGTGGGGACGAGTCGGTGGAGATCGCCGGGGTACGGGGAGTCGCCGGCGAGGTGCAGAGGGTCGTCGCCTTCTAGGACCTGCAGTAGTGATCGACGGCCTTCCCGTTGCCAACAGCACGAAGTAGATCGGTTCTTTAGGGGTTGTATGGAGTTTTAGCTCTCACAAGAATTAACTCCATCACCGGAGGCCGGACTCCAACATTTATATTGCGCTGTGCAACGGGGGACCGTAACCCTAAAACGGTTAGCCCCCCGATCAGGGCGCGTAGACGTGGGTGACACCCACGTCTCCCTCTTCTGGCCGTTTGGCCTAGATCAATATCCAACAGAAGGAAGCCTCCGCCAACTACGGCTTGGAGATGGCCAGATCCGGCCGTCTCTAGCTCCCCCCACGTCACCTCCGACCGTCGGGCCCCCGAACCCGACCAGATCCACCGAGGAACAGACGGATCTGGCCTACACCACTAGGTCGAGCGGCTGCGGGAGGCCCCGCCGGCTCTCCCTACGTCGCCTTGGACCACCGGCTTCCAACGCCGCTCTGACCCGGCCAGATCCACGAAGGAGATGAGCGCCTTCTTCCGCATGCTCGCTGCGGCCGTTGGACATGGCGTTGGCAGCGGCGGTGTGAGAAGCGACAACGTGCAGATGGGGGCGGGAGGAGAAGAAGAAGAATCCCCCGCCAAGTTATGGCCGGAAGACGATCAGATCCGGCTCCCCCCACGTCACCTCCAGCTGCCGGGCCTCTGAACCCAGCCAAATCCGCCGAGGAATGGACGGATCTAGCCTACGTCGCCTCCAACCACCGGCTTCATAGCACCGCTCCGACCTGGCCAAATCCGCAAAGGAGATGAGTAAATCTGGCCCACACCGCTAGCTCGAGCGGCTGCAGGAGGCCTTGCCACCATCGCTGGCATGCCGCCACCGCCGCTTGCCAGCAGTGGCGGCGAAGAAGAAAACACGGTTGTAAGGGAAGTTTTTTTTTGGGCAGCGGTGTTGCCCCCTGGGTCGCCTGGGTGGCTCAGGAGGCCTGGGGCAACAAAAAAGAGTTTGAAACAAAAGAATTGAATTGATTCTCCTGATTTTAAGTTTTAATTTGAAAGCTTGCAACCAGGGTTCCAGATCTTGGATGGGATCAATTCGCAGATGTTGTGTATATTCCAATAACCGCTGAGAACTGGCCAATTTTCAGTCTTTTTCAAGAAAATCTAGGGGATTTTTAATATTTCATTAGATCACAAACTGGATACTGTCCCAGAAACATCCGGCATTCAGAACCCAGCTTGCAAGATCAATTAGAAAAGGCACATCCTATATTCTGAAAGATTGTTGAAATATTAAAATTAGACAGCGCAGAAAAGTCTCAATAGATAGATATACCTCTAGCAGTCTTCCCTCTTCCACACGTTGCTCGTACCTGTAAGCCAAAACCTATGGAGTCATGTGCAGATAATTCAAGGAAAAGAAGCAGATCAAGCCTACAAACTCACCTATGCAAATATGTTTGTTAATTAAAATATTATGAGTTTATAACCAAACATTGGATCATCGATTCAAGCCCCATCTAACCCACATTTACTTAATAACCACCCAAGTGCAGGTAAAATTGTAAATTCAGAAACATCACAATTTCACATGTATGATACAGTAAAAAGAAACCATGTTTTCTTAACAAAAGACCAGCAGATATTTGACAAACTTTCCTCAATTATTTTGTAAGAAGTTAGGCACTGTTGTGTGGTTCAAAGTCAATTACTGAAGGGAAATCATCAAAATGCGGGGAGCTTACAAAATCTTATTTCGCAGGTTGGATGAAATGGCCTAGAAATCCAAAGTGCAATCACAAGATACATGACACATGTTACTTGAAATATGGAGTGTGTACGAAATTGAAAGTCTTGGATTCGAGGAGGGACCCTTGTTTCTGCATCTTCGCTTTTCTTGCCGCAGGTGTCTTGATTATGCTAAATGAAATGCTTTCTGTGCGAGCAACCAGTTTGGACAAAATAAAGGAGAAGGCAAGAGACGAAAAGAATGTTTGGACGCTGCGTGTCTTCTGTTTTCAGCTGTCGTAGAGTGTAGTAGTGTTTGTGTTGGAAATTTTTGTACGGATAACCCATTTTTTATTCGAAAATACAGAAATATACCCGTGATAAAATTTTTTACACAAATAGGCTCGAGTCGCCAAACCATTGGGCGATTTACGCTTGTCGCTCCACCAAAAAGCGACTTATAAAGAATCCGGTAACCGTTGGGCGATTAAATGCAATTGCCTCCCCGTTAAGCGATTCAATTGAATCGCCCCCCCCCCCCCCCGTTCGGCGACATAAAGAAGAGTCGCCCAACCGGGGGGGGGGGGGGGCGACTGCATGTGAATACAGCCCGACGCCCACGCCCCTTTTCTTCCCCACGCCTGCTCACCGTTCACTCTCCGCTGCGCGAGGAAGACAGAAGCAGAAGAGGAGGAGGAGAGGGGAAGAAGAGAAGGAGAGGGAGAGGAGAGGGGAAGAAGAGAAGGAGAGGGAGAGGAGAGGGAAGAAGAGAAGGAGAGAGAGAGAGAGAGAGAGGAGGAGAAGCCGCGGGATTTGCAGGTATTTTTCTAATTTTAGAAATTTTATTTTAGAAAATTTGTTTAGATAAATTTAGTTTAGAAAATCTAGTGTAGATATTTAGTTTACAAATTTAGTTTAGATATTTAGTTGAGATATTTAGTTTAGATATTTAGTTTAGAAAATCTAGTTTAGAACATTAAATTTAGAAATGTAGATGCAGTTTACAAATTTAGATGTACAAATTTAAATGTAGAAAAATATAGTTTTTTGTATAATATTTGTAATGCATTATTGTGGAGAATGTACTTTAGAAAATTTGTTTAGATAAATTTAGTTTAGAAAATGTAGTGTAGATATTTAGTTTACAAATTTAGTTTAGATATTTAGTTGAGATATTTAGTTTAGAAAATTTAGTTTAGAAAATTAGCTTAGATATTTAGTTGAGATATTTAGTTTATAACATCTAGTTTAGAACATTAAATTTAGAAATGTAGATGCAGTTTACAAATTTAGATGTACAAATTTAAATGTAGAAAAATATAGTTTTTTGTATAATATTTGTAATGTATTATTGTGGAAAATTTACTTTAGAAATTTATTGTAGATCATTCAATGTACAAATGTAGATGCAGTTTGCAAAATTGAAATGAAGAAAATTTAAATGTAGAAAATTGTTGTGTCGAAATTTTGTATACTATTTTTCATGTATTATTGTAGAAAATGTAGTGTACAAATTTACATTTAGATAATTTTGCAGTTATGGCGGATGACTGGTGGTACCCGCTGTTGGACGAGCACTTGGACCGCGTGCACCGCGCTTCCCGTCGTGCGCCGCCACCGGGGAGCACGGACGAGTCGACTGAGCTGGGAGTGGTCCGGACACGCACACCTCGTGTGGCCTGGGGACTCGACCCCCGTTGGACTGGCAGGTTTGCACTACGCCAACGTTTTAGTATTACCATAAAAACGTTTAATGCTGACCTTCACTTTATTTGCAGGCTGCGGGATGCCGGACTTCTCCCTCTTGCCCGGATGGTGCAGGCCACGGATGAGGACGGGGGTGCCTTGGCCGGGGAGGGGGACGAGGTGGGCGTGGAGCGATCACGACGCTTCCCGTTCGACCGTTCCCTGCTGACGGCTTTGGTGGACCGTTGGCGGCCCGAGACGCACACTTTCCATCTACCAGTCGGGGAGATGGCGCCGACCCTGCAGGACGTATCCCTACTCCTTGGCCTTCCGGTCGCGGGAGACGCTGCCTTCCTACCGGAGGCTCCCGCCGAGTGGCGCGATGACCTGCTCGGCAGATTCCAGGGGGTCCTTCCACCGGCCGATCACCACCACATCTTCGACGAGAGGCAGAAGCATGGACCGACGCTGAGGTGGCTGGCACAGTACCGGGTACGTGGTGTTTCAAGTCGATCGCGTCTTCGAAACTCTTATTTGTGCAATTACATACTAATAAAACTTGTTCGAATTCAGGTTGAGCGCATGGTTGCAGATGCTGACGATTTCCAGGTCGCGCGCCACCTGGAGGCTTACGTGCTGTGGCTGTTTGGTTGGGTGCTCTTCACCACCAGCCACGGCAACACCGTTGACGCGCGCCTTATCGCTTATGCGAGGGCGATTGCCGACGGCGAGGCCGTCCAGATCAGCTGGGGATCGGCCGCACTTGTCGCGACGTACCGCGGCCTGTGCGATGCGTGCACGAGGATTAAGGCGAACTCGATCCTCACGGGATGTCCCCTGCTGCTGCAGTTGTGGTCGTTCGAGCGCTTCAGTCTCGGACGACCTGTACTAGATGACATGGGTCCCTACGGGGCCGAGATGTACCCGGGGGGAGACATCGACCGGCCGACGATGGGTTCTATTTGGTGTCGTCGACGAGTGAGTTTTATTTTATCGTAGTCAACTTATTAACGATCGTCGTACTAAACAATTTGCCTTTCTTGCAGGTACAGTTCGCGCACGTGTAGGTCACGCGGGCGTACCACCCCTTCGTGGAGCAGTTGGACCGCCTCGCATACTTCGACGTGCGCTGGGAGCCTTACGCAGCGGAGGCAGTGCAGGCCCGTGCTCCTGACGGGCTGTCTGCACTGTGCTGGCGTGACCAGGCTTTCTGGCTAACCCGCCGGAAGCTCGTGTACGGCATCTACGTGGAGGACTACGCACCGCAGCGAGTGATTCGGCAGTTTGGGCTGCGGCAGGCACTTCCTGTACCAGTCGGGCCGCCGATTCCGCCGCGCGTGCACGCGTGAGTGATCGCTTCTGATATTTTTGTACGTACTTACTAGAAGTGATCGCCAGTACTTACATTACGTAATGGTTCCATAAACAGGCACAACACGAAGGGCGTCAAGAAAGGCACGGACTGGTCCAGGAGGATGCAGCCCTGGATTGCGCAGTGGGAGGGTGCGCTGGATGACCGCGTGGAGGAGGACCGGCCATACGACATAGCCGACTACACGGAGTACCTCATCTGGTACCAGGGGCGGACTCGTACCAGGCTGGTACATGTCGTTGACCCACCTGCCCCACACGTCGCCGCACCGACAGACGCGTACCCTGCGCACTTCGCACGCGACGCTCACATCGCGGTACGTAACTTGTAATTTCAAAAATTCTCAAATCGCAATATCGTTTCGATGATGGAACATTCTATGTCTTTTTGTCCAGGCTGACGTCGGTGCCGCGCTGTGGTCGGAGTCCTCCGCACTAGCGCAGAGGTGGGGCACAGGTGGGGAGTTGACCCGCGAGGAGGCCGTCAGCTTTGCGCGACGGATGGAGGCCGGGTGTAGACGTATCGTCAGCCTACTGTCCTGCAAGAGGCTACCGGCGGTCTCCACACCTACGCCCAGTGCACCCCGACCACCAGTGCCACCCCGACCACCAGTGCTACCCCGACCAGCGTGGCACTACTCCGGAGGTAGTACGTGGACACGTCCACCTCCCCCGGAGCAGCCAGGGAGTTCTACGTGGACACGTCCACCTCCCCCGGACCAGCCAGGGAGTTCAGCTTGGTCACGCCCTCATACACCTCCTACGTACATCGCCGGCTTCCACACGGATGATTTCATGGCGCCATGTACGGGTACGCATCGTCCGATCTTGTTTTTTCCTAAGACGACATGCAACGAACTAACGATATTACTATTGCAGGTCCTTACCAGCAGTAGGGACGCTTCTCCCCGGGCCACATCGAGGTGGACCAGTTTTTTGCGGACTGGCCTGGGCCGTCCTCCGACGCAGCACCGGAGGTTCTCTCCGGCAGTGGCCTTCCCGGTGCACCGGAGGCCACACAGCCAGAGGTGCAGCTGACTCCACCGGTGCAGCCGCGGGTGCGAAACCCACCTGATCGTTTTACTTTTTCGGACCCTCGTCACCGCCTCGTAATCCGTTGCACCGGAGGACGGCCAAGCGGGGCCGTATGGCAGGACGCGGGCGCAGTGACGGAGCACCTTAGGGTGGGGAGTGAGGGGTGTATGTCATGCATGTAATGGATAAATACGCGGCATGTTACTGCGTTATATTATAAAGTTCATTTAAATTCAAACAATGCTATTATCTCTTCTTTTCGTATAGAAAATTATTTCTATATCAAGTAATGTGACAAATGGGGAAGAAAAGAGGGCTTGGCCGTCGGGCTGTACTCACATGCAGTCGCCCCCCGTTGGGCACTCTTCTTTACGTCGCCGAACCGGGGGGGGGGGGCGATTCAATTGAATCGCTTAACGGGGAGGCGATTGCATTTAATCGCCCAACGGTTACCGGATTCTTTATAAGTCGCTTTTTGGTGGGGCGACAAGCGTAAATCGCCCAATGGTTTGGCGACTAGAGCCTATTTGTGTAAAAAATTTTGTCGCGGGTATATTTCTGTATTTTCGAATAAAAAATGGGTTATCCGTATAAAAATTTTGTTTGTGTTGACCTGGAGCTAATATCCTACAACGACCTGCTCATTTCGGCTTAAACTTCTAGTTTGTGGTTTATTTTTCACTATTCATAAAGTTCGTCTTTTTTCTGAATTTTGGTTTTTTTGAACTTTTTTACCGGTTCTTTTTTCCCATATTCGTTTGCGTTGTCCATAATGAGCTAACATATTTTTTCTATTTTTATTTTTTAATTTAATTACGTCAAATAAGCCACTTTCAGTTACAGTGTAATTTCAGCTAGCTACAATGCAATTTCAGCCATAAAGCTACTATTTTTCAGCCCAACCGAGCAGGGCCCGTAAGCTCCGTATTCTTATTTCTATAACTTTTGTTTTTGATTCTCTAAGAATGTACTTCTTCGATAATCTAAAGCTACCCACAAGAGAAAAAATTAGAGGCAAATAGACCATGTTATCTATACTTATACTACTTTGGCCCCGTTTGGCAGAGCTCTAACTCTAGAAAATCTGTAGATTTCCTAGAGCTGGTCATCTGTAGCTCTAGTAAATCCTGGATCTAGAGTTGTAGGCATGTTAAGTGCATTTACATGACTCATTTCATTTATATTATATATTAAATAAAAATATTTAAATCACTTTAATTTAGTCAACAAACTACAGATCCAGCATAGATCTCGGAGTTAGAGCTATGCCAAACGAACCTTTTATTTGTATGTCTTACTCATTTGTATTTGTACAAAAATTATGATTTTGAATGCCACTCACAACTAAATACACTACCAATTTAAACCATTAACTACATCTTACTAAACGCTAAGCATCAAGGATAAACATCTTGGTAATCTTGAATGTAAATTTCAGTAACACAGTAAATAATAAATTGAGATTAAGATGAACCAAATAATCACTAAGATGAATTAATTGATAAACCAAGAAACTGTTGAGTTGCAACATTACAAACTTTAAGGAAAGCATTTAACATCTAATTATTATATAGATAAACTAAATTAATTATGACAATAAATGAATAGTTCGTTAGGTGGAGTGAAGAGCTACAATAGTGCAATTGTTTCATGTCCTACTTCCACTCAATGCATGACATTTTCAACGTTCACCTGACACAAGAATAAAGCAAGAGTGAATCTACGATTCAGCAAGTACAAAAGTAGAATAATAAACAAGATAAACAATATTTTAACATTTCATCTTAAACAGCCATTATCTCATTATCGCATACGCGTTTTCATCAAGCTCCATACGCATGCCATTTCTTTCCAATTCTCTTTTCATAAATACAATGCTCAAGACTCAACTTCTCTTCTACATATACCAATATAGCTGAGTGTTCACCCACCGATGATACACCCTTGCCTTGTCTTTTTTCATACAGGGTCTCACCTTCACTTCTGTGGAGTACCTACCGAAGTAGGATTTTCAAATTTTCAATTCGGACTCTTGCCCTGTCTTTTTTCATATAAGATCGTCCTATCCTTTTTTTTATATAGGGTCTCATAGTGTCTACTGAGGTAGGCCTTTTCAACAATGATACTCACGTGCAATGTAATGATCATCTTTTTCATTAGTTGATTAACAACATTAATCAATTGGTATAATTATCATTGTAACCATAAACATATGAGAAATATAAGAATAAGTATTATCAAATAAATCATCATGGCAAGTAATTATTTAAATAAGCAACAAGCACAAACACTTGAATACCATTCTACTATGCACTTGTCTTTCTAGTTGCGATGGCCAGAATGATTGAAAGTGGCAACACACCCGACGCTATTTCCCTACAATAATTATTCAATCTTAATACCAGTCATTGCAATACAAGACAACACTTAATCAAAAATGCTCCTCAAATCCACCATTTCCCCTTTATCAGATAGTCCCTTTGTTGTCCCGATACCTAAAATATCATAACTCTCAGTTCTCACAACATAAAATAGCAAACCATATCAATTCTACAACTTTCTAGTTAATCAAATGTCCATATTAAATTATCTAAATCCTCGTTTTTAACCCAAAAGATAGATATGCCATTTTCTGGATAGTAGACTTAATAGTTTCATATCTTTTAATCTACATATGCAAATAAATTGAACTATGATATTTTCAGAAACTACAGGAAATTACGTACCACTTTTTAGTAATTTCTAAAATTTAATTCTGCCATTAAATTGGTCAAATTAATTAAATTTCCATGACCACGTCTAGCAACAACCCGGTGCCAGACAGTAGTCTCACAAAATTTATAACTTTTATTCTATTTATCTAAAAATTATATTCTTAGACTTTAAAAAAAACTTTAAGAAATTATCTACAATGTTCATGTTGATCAAATTCCTAAATTTGTTCATTTATTATTCTTATTCTACTGATTACTACATGCTACTAAAAAATGATAAATTTACCGAAGAACAGAATTATAAAATTCATATATCACAATCTACTCACCCGATCAACTTGAATAAAAATTATATAGAAAACTATCGGAATCCTTTACAACTTTGTAGTGGATGCTATACCAGAATTAGGACTATACAATACTCAAAACCAAAGTACAACTATACAATAGATTAAACCGTTTTACTATTAAACACAACCTCTACCCAATTTTCCCCTTCACCTCTCACCCTCGATCGCTCCCCTCGCAACTCCAGACGCCGTTTCGATTTTTCCCTCTGGTCTGATTGACCTGGACACACCGAGTCACGCATGGCTCCCGAGGCAGCCACACAGCAAAAGCTCGCACAGGCGCGTGGAAAGTGACGGCCGAGTCCCTGGCGTAGGCGCGGTTGCGTGCAGCTGCAGCGCACTTGCCGCCGATGCAGTCCCTTGCAGCAGCAGCAGCAGCAGCAGCAGCAGCACCACTGCCAAAAAAAAAAGTAGTCATGGCAGACTGGCAGTGCATGCTCGTACGCATGCAAAACTTTGCATAACACGAACACATGCAGGCAGCAAATCATCCGTTAGGCTGAAATATTTCATTACAGATTGTCAGTTGTGTGGATGGGGCCATGGGAGCGTAAATAGTACTACATAGTATACTAGTTCAGTTGCTTCTGCTTGGTGTATCAGAATACTGGCTGGTGGTTATTTAAGCTTAAAAGCCTTACTTTACACTGTAGCGACTGAAAATATGCTGTTGATAATTTATCAACATAATTAAATTTAAAAATATTGAAAAATTAAAAAAATAAATATCATCACACAATGAAAGAAATAAAGGCAAAAAAGATAAAAAAACTATATCGATAGAAAAAGACGAAAGTAAGAAGCTAAAAGTCAGAAGCAAGCAAAGACTCTAATGAGCAAGGTGTTAGTTGCATTCAGAATTTTTTTTTCTATGTACTTCAACTTCAAGTAGTCAGTTTAGCAGCCAGGATAGATGGTTAATTAGCTGATGGTGAGTGATGACACATACTTTTCCTCAATCCCGAAAACTGTTTTTAGCGCCCAGTGTATCATTGTGACCTTCGAGGGATCAGTCGATAAATCAGCACAGTACACTAGTGGCAAGTGGCAAACACTCTCTCAAAGAACAAAAATAACTTATTCGTTACTAAGAGGACAAGGGGTGCTCATAGTTCCGTAGAAAAATGGCTGAACTTGTTTTAAAAAAAAAGGCCGAACGAACATGTTGAAACAAACAAACAAACAAATACAGAGAGAATTCAATACGATTGTATGTGGTTTTTGTTCTCTTGACAAGATTTAATTCAGCAATGTTGAAAACAAAATCGGCATGTTGGCACTGTTGATTAGAAAGTGAAAAAACGAAATTTACAAGGCTCCCCTTCCATGCTGGCGAACTACAGATCTTTGAACAACCTTGCCTTCTAAATTTATCAACAGGGACTCCTGCAAAAATTTATTCCAAAAAAAGTTACACGGAAATTCTAATGTTTCAGATTGATATTGGGAAAAAGGAGCAAGTGTCAGCACAAAGCCAAACTCACCATCTCTAGAGGGCTGACTCTATGCAAGAGGAAACCATCTAAATTTGTTTGATCACCGGGGCTGGGATTTTGAATATACAGCATTGAATTGTTACGATGGAAGTATCCACAAAGACCTCCCGTGCTAAGGTATGCATTCTGTATCATATACGAGGAGTCAATTATAAGCAATCCTTAATGTGAAGTTCTCATCAACGAAGAGAATAGGAGTTACCACTGCATATTTTGCAAAAATACGCTGAAGCGGCTCATAGAACTTTGTTGTTTCTGGTGTGCGCACCTCATCACAAACAACTAACGGATCATATCCAACAACTATTTTCCTGGCTTAAAACAAAGATAATGTTAATCATGACTATTACAACCATGGATAGAAATCTCAGAACCGGTACAAAACCCGGCCGGCGGGTGGTAACGGTAACTGGCAAGTTACTTGAAAATCCAAAAAAAAGCGGATGAAATTCACATATCAAATTTTGAATTTGGGCAGTGTGAAAACCAGTAACCAGGAAAAACAACTTTAAAAACCGAAAACCCCGCTAAAAACCGAGGAAATCAAGAGAAAACCTAGCACCAAATGTTAGGACTAACATATTTATGTATATTTAGTTTATACAATGGATAATCTAGCACAAAAAGGTCTAAACCAACCTAGGAACTTCCTAGGTTACCGGTAGTTTTTTTTTCCTTTTGGTACCCACTGGGATTTCCAGTAACCGCCGATTTTTCTTTCCTAGGTTACAACTAACTAATACCAACATATGTGCATGATAATAGACTTGAGGCTTAATTGAGCATTTGAAATTGAGCTAAAGAGAACAATCTTTAGTATTTTGTCATACAATGCTCAAACCAAAGATAGAAATCTCGGAACCGATGCAAAACCCGGACGGTGGGCAGTAATGGTAACCGTTACTGGCCGGTTATAGGAAAACCTTGGAAAAAACAGGATGAAATTCACGTTTCAAATTTTGAATTTGGGTGGTTTAAAAACCGGTAACCGATCCGCTTACCGGAAAAACAGCTTAAAAAACCGGAAAATCCGCTAAAAACCGGAAAAGGCTATAGAAAACCTAGCACAAAACGTTGGGACTAGTATATTTATGCATATTTAGTTCATACAATAGGTAATTTAGTATAAAAAAGTCTAAATCAATATAGGAAGTGCATTTGTAACCATCGGGATTTCTGCCGATTTTTCCCTCCCGGCACCCACTGGGATTTCTAAAACCGGCGGTTACCGGCCAGTAACCGCCGGTTTTTTATCCCTGGCTCAGACTGAATGCTGATCTTCCAATTTTGTCATGAATTGAACAATGCTATGGTCTATATATGCTATTACACAATCCATTCATGACGAGCATATATGCATAGTGAGAGTATGTATTTCTTTTCCAGAACATGAAGGCGAAGTAGTAATACAGCCCAAGGTTCCAAAAACCGGAACCGGAAGAAATCCCGATCGGGGGTCGGTAACGGTAACCGGCCGGTTACCGGAAAAACCGGTCACAATTAATAATCAAAATTTGAATTTTGAGATGTTTTGAAACCGGTAACCAGAAAAACCGGCCGGTAACGGGAAAAAAACCAGCCAAAATTTGAAAATAAAAAATTGCTACCGGCCGGTTTTCTCGGTTACGGGTAACCACCGGTAAAAACGGTAACCGGCGGTTACCGGCCGGTAACTGCCGGGATTTTGAACCCTGATACAGCCTATACTAGAGGTAGGAAGTAGGAACTAGTCTATAGACTACAACCATTGCTTCTTCAATAATAACACACAAAATTGTATAATAAACAGGTATGCTAACCAGTATAAATATTTACCAGTTACTGCTGGTCAGCGCTAGTGACTGCTCCAACCATGTAATTTGTTCCCTGCTAGAAGTGCTTATTTTCCCATCATGTAGAGAATCCTTTAACCAAATAACAAAATCAATCAATAAGAATCCAGAAAGGTCAGCACATATATTGCACCATAGGTCGATAGCCAACAAACTTTATAAAACAATCATATATCAAATTTAAAACTACGATCCTATTGCATCGAAATAGTTTATATTTACAGAGTTCTGAACTTGAATAAAAACATGGCAAGTAAAACGTCCAGAAAAAAAGGAAGGGGTTGATTGGCTGCGTGTGCAAGGTGGTGTTGAAATAATCAGTACAAGAGGCTAAGCTTAAATTTAGAGGCCATCAAGCAAAGATGGAACAATCAATCAACCGCTATTGCTTGTGTGGTGCTGACATAATCAGTGCACAGACAACGTGCTGTTTTTCAGGTAGGCTACCTGCAAGAACTCAAAAGTGTTCACCAATAAAATGTAATACCTGCAGAGGCCCTGTGTAAACACCAATGATTTCTAGAATTTGATCATGTGGCATCTTCACTTTCTTCACAAAATTACCAACTATCTGCCCATGTGATGTAGTGGAATACCTGAAGTAGAAGCAATTTTACATGTTGTATAATGTACACACACCATAGATCTACATTTATTAAAAATGAGTTTTCATGTAGGAACAACTAGCATACCAGGGGATCTTCAGAGCTTGGAAGTGCAGGGAACCCTGAAAGAAAGAAAGAAAGAAGAACGATAACTTAGCATTTTGTTGAATTAGTTGGACCAACTCAAAACTCCTCCGTACCTATTATGATGGTAACAGACAATGAAATGCATTACAAAGTACTCCAGTATTATTAGCACGAATTAGTTACTTACATTTTGCCAAAGTGGGTCGTCCTCTCCAAACTGAGCAACATCCAACACCAACTCAACATCATAAACCTTTGCTATGCTTTCCATCTTCATAGAAAATAGTTTAATTAAATAAAACCTAGAACAGATTGTTAAAACATGAATCTGCTGTTCATTTTGTCAAGACAAGGGAAAAGCATGGTTGTCAATCAGCAGCGCGTCACATGCAACTAGAAATTCCTAAGCCACACCAAGCATTTGAGATCAAGCGCAAAATGAGCCAGAGAAAGGGTCAGTGGAAAAGCAGGCCTAACTCGTCTATTAGTTATGTGAACACACTACGCTGGGGTTAACTAATCCATCGTGAGGTATGACAGTCCGAGAATAAAATTCAGAACTTGGTGCTGGCCGGAGCTTTAGGGCAGGCTCAGGAGGCACACGCCTCACTGGGGCAAGAACATGCTGCATGTGCCATGATTCCCAGGTAAGTCCAGTGCCAAGCCTACAAAATATTAGAGTATATTGTATACCAGCCTTAGATCTGCAAATGTGTAAGCCATCACCTGATTGCCAGAATCAGTGTGCCATGATGCAGGTTAGGAATGCCACGAAAGTAGCTTCTCAGTTCTCACCCCCAACAAGCGCGCGCACGCGCGCGCGCACACACACAAGCAAATCAATCTCAAAATGGCGAAACATTCTGCCAGCATTGCAGAGCGACTATCGTAGCGATCGATTCCCAATGATGGCAGTGACACATTCGGTGCAGTAGTACCCTACTAGTAATCACGCATCCACGCCACGTCCTACACGAATGGAAACACTACGAACAAGACGCGGTTGGGCACCGTGCAGCGCAGCCCAATTCATGGAACTTTCGGGAATCCGGGGCATCACCAAAGCAACAATGGAAACGAACCCATCCGAGCAAGAGCGGACCAAGACGAAGAACACCACGATTTGCTAGGTCCCAGTAAACCAGGGCCCCAAACCAAAATAAGAGAACGAACGATGCAGAGGGGACGCGCAGGCGAGAGAACACGGAGAAACAAAACGCACCTGCCTCAGGAGGCGGGCCTGCTCGGCGGGCGGCCGCGCGCCGCCGGCGACGCTGAGGAAGGAGACACCACTGCCGCGCCCACCACGGCGCAGCGCAGCCGCCGCCCCGCCGCCGCCCCGCGGCGGAGGCTGCGGCTTGCCGAAGCTGAAGGCCCCGTAGAGCGCGAGGCAGAGCGCGGCCTGCACGGCCACCGTGCGACGCCACGGCAGATGCCTCTGGTCTGCCGCTTCTTCCATGGCGGGCTATCAGCCAGCCACCACACTCGCTCTCGCTGTGGAGGCTTGTTGCGTTGCAGCGATGGCAACCACCGTTTATATCACTCTAATAACATCACGGATGAGGACGAAGGGAACACCAATGATGATTAATTTAAAAAAAGAAAAACTAAAGAACGTATACCGTTCCACTGAAAAGGACGGTATAACGTTGTACTGTTAATCTCTCCCTACTCTCTCGCTCTCTCTTCTCTCTCGCTCACGTCATGAGGCCTGTCGTCGTCGGATCCATCATCTCTGATCACGACATCATCACGTATCACCATCCCTAACCGTAACACTGCTAGATTCGATCGTCCCCTGACTAGGGCAAGGTGGACAAGATGTCCGAGCTCTTAGCCCTGACCATCGTTGAGGCCACCACTGTCGCCGGATTCGTCGTCTTCGGCCACAACGTTGTTGCCTATCATCATCTCTGACCGCAGCACTGCCGGATCCGGTCGTCCCTAGGCAGAGACGAGGTTGACCGGCTGTCCGAGCTATAGCCCTCATAATACGCCCCTCGTTCCAGCACTCTATCTATCTTTTCCCTATCTTCTCAAGTTTCGACGAGAAGAGCGGTGGTACCGCGACCAGTGATAAAGTTCATCACGCCCTCCCAGATGCAGAGGAAGGCCAGGGAAATGGTGGACAACAGCGGAGGACGGTGAGTTGCAATGGAGGAAGGCATAGCGAGCGGGGAAGGGAGAGATGGCGGCGCAATAAGGAAAGAGGGGGAGGGGGGAGATGTGGAGGGACACGGAGCTGTAGCCTGCGTTGGAAAAGAAGACGAAAAGAGAGCGATAGAGGAAGGAGTGACGAAACCTCATAAAAACTCTATTAACCGTTACGAACGTTCCAACCAACGGTACTAGCAGCTCCCTTAAGAAAAATCTCCTTTGGATCGTGGTGGTGGCCCTCCGCCCAGGTGACAGAAAGGTACAATGAACCAAACATGTTTCCTGATTAGTCGATGATTTGTTTGGTGGGCTCCTTCGGTAATCCCGGATAGCACGCCATCTCAATTCTCAAAACAGCTTACATCATCACATACCTGCCCATCACTGAACACACTAGTACATTACCCATTCATCACCCATGAATGGGTGGAATGCAACACAAGATGAAGGTGCACACCCTGATCTCCAATCGGGATATATTATAACCTGACGAGCATCATTACACCACAAAGTAACAGCGGTAACTTTCCAAAAATGACGTGAGCAGACGGGGCAGGAGCAAGTAATACCTCGTAACTTAGTATAACGGTTTGACGGTAATCATTAGAGAGTAACAGCTGAGGTTTGCGGATGTCTGGGGTGCCTAGCTTAAGAGTTACAAATACAACATAGTAAATTAGGACCTGTTTAGCAGCTAAATTAAACATATCGTTTTGATTCCTACACATCAAGCATCGATTTCCATTTTCATTTTGTCTCCGACTGGGCAGCCGGAGGTCCCTCGTTCGCAGCCTCGGTGCCTGAATCTTGTGGAGGCGTAGCTTCTTTGGAGCTTGCATCTACCACTTCCTCTTTGGCAGTAGTACCGTTTTCTTGGGCTCTCAAGATCCGATCAACGTCCTCGCACACAGTTTCGAACTGATGGAGGCTACTGGCTAAACTAGAAGCTGCTGCCCTGTCGCCAAAGAACGAATTGAGTGCAGTAACACCACTGTCTTCAAGCACACTGCACATCTGCAGGCATACATAGACAGTGGTAAGTCAAGGAAAATAAACAACACGTTAGCTTATGAAAACTTGGTTCATGAGGTACCTTGTTGTAAAGATGGGGAACTTGTGACTGCTCAGTTGTGCCATCAGAAGCCACTTCTTTGGCAACTGGAAAGAGGGCCCCAGTTATCAAAATAAGCAACGAACATAACTCATGTAATATATGATACAAAAAAAAGTTAGATTTGCAAAGAAAAAACTTTATATTTGATATATATTTGATCTGTCATGATAAAAAGTACCTTGTTATACAGCCTCTATTTTAGTATTACAATTTACAACTATAGCTGTAACTTGTAAGCTATCGTCAGACTTCCACACAGGGAAAATTGTATCCGCTCAAAAATTTTATTAGAGGGCAGCGATACGACCGATAACCGCCGGTTGCAAGAAATTTCAGCCGAAAATTTTGAATTGAATATTTTTAAAAGTTGATTTTTAAAAATTTTTAGATGAATTTTGATGAATCCGAGATTTTTTCCCGGTATAAAATTTTACCGGTCTCCACCGATACAAATTTTACCGGCAAAATTTCGGCGATACAAATTTCTCTGCTTCCACATAACCAACTATCACGATAACTTGTTTGGGGTTCACTCAGTAAGTGCACATCATGTGCGCAAGTTGCAGTTTCTTGTGCACATTACTTAAAGCTTATTTCATGTGCAACTTTCAAACATGCTTTACTGCTCAATGGTAACAGCATGATGCACATGACCTATTGATCGACATGCTATACTACCAGTAATGTAAGAAAAAGGATCCATAGCTTACCAAATTGTACGTTGTATTGTATATAGACTAGGCTGCTAGTTCTTCCTATGAATATGAGTTTTATGACTTTCATGAAATGCGCATGAAGAAACAGCTCAAATGGGAACATCCTCGCCCTGAAGTGGGTACCAGTTTACCACAGTTGAGGAGTTGCCACAAATTTAGTGAGGACAGAAGGATAAAGATTAAGTACACTAGCAAAAGCGCTGAATAGTCAAATACTAATTGAACAAACCCATGGGTACTCTTATGTTTTCAACAAGATTGGCGTCAGAATTATAAAAGGAAGGTTGCTGAGCATAATTCAACAAGATTTGTACCCTGGTCACAAAAGTGTGTCATTTTGGACACCAACATTGTCTTCAAAACGCAACTTTCACCACTAACTTCTATTGTAATATATTTATATAACATAGTGAAATTATAACATTATTAAAGTACTTTTCAAGACAAAACTACACATCATTTTCATATGTTCAATCTCAATATTCATGGATATATCGATAGCCAAAGTTTAAAAATTTTGGTTGCTTGCATGCCAAAAACAACGCTCTTTTGTGATTGGAACCACCCGTAAAACTAAAACCAACACGGTTCCAGTTTTCTAGGAAGTCTATGGGAAGAACCAGACGGTTCTTTTTTTGCTATATTTTGAATTTGAGTTTTTTTTTCAAGATTTGATGTTTGGGGCCTTACCTAATAAGCACTGATATACATATCCTGATATCCAGTTCTCACAAGCTTCCAAACACTGTTTTCAAGTACTCCATTTGTTCAAAAGATTGGCAAATATGCTCTCTCTCTCTCTCCATCTTGTACACTTTTAGACTACTATATCTGTACCAGCAGATTACCTATACCCAGGGGCGGAGCCCAATGGAGGGGAGGGGGTTCCCAGGAACCCGGGTCCAAAAATTATTTTAGTTATTACTAGTAAACATTCACCCTTTGTGCACCCCCCTTGGTCCAATATGGTGTACCCCTAACCCAACAAATACCCTCACTCGCCTTATCCAGCCCATTCTCCCACCGTCCTATGCTCCCACGCGCGGCCCATTGCACCCCCCTCCGTTTTGCTCTAGCTCCGCCACTGCCTATACCAGTTGGATCCCAAGCTAGTCTAAGAATAAAGACCTTTTGATTCTAGTCATTCTGTCACATAGCAGCAGCTATCAGACAGGTAGTCAGCCAGCACCCAATCAGCACAGGAGCCTCCTATCCCTGCTATAATACCAGTAATAGAAACCCTTCACTTTGGAACATTTTTCACTAGCTAAATATACCGGATCACATCACATAACTGAAATATGAGAAATATTCTTCCGAAATTGCATTGTTGCCCCTCCAGTAATCAAATTAATTTGAAATGTCAACAATGTCACATTTGTAGAGACAACAAAGTACATAAAAACCTTAGAATACACATGATTAAAAAAGGCACGCCCGCACACAAGCATGTATGTCTCTGTGCATAGATAAAAAGATTGGAAAATATAGGGAAAAAAGAAATTAACTTACAAATAGGTTCAAGCATGGGCAATTCTATCAACAATGCACTGATATCTGGAACAACTGGACTATGTCCCCCAGGAACTTCTTGTCCAGTAAGATCATCAGGAACAAGGGTCTTTGTTTTTATCTGCAAAATAACAAAAGATAACTTTAAAAATGTTGCACAATAAAGATACTACATAATATTCCTAGTGTATGCACTCGTGCGAGCTTGGGTGCATGTCTGTTTAGGGAAGAGAACATATGTCATACCACAGCATATTCCAGATTCAAGCATCTCTCCAGAAGATGGTATCTCTTTCTTATAAACTCAACGGTTCTTCTCTGGATCTCCCTGTAATGGGACAAGCTCGTCAGGTTTGCCTGGCCTTCCTGTGTGATTTCCAGATTTCCCTGGAAAAAGAGTAGAAAAAGAAAAATGTAATGGCTCGCAACCTTTAGAATTTTTACAGGAAAAAAATAGTGTGCACACTGCACACACTAACATTTGCCTCATTATTTGACTGAGCACCAATCAATTCAGTAGCAGCAGGAAGACCCAGCTCTTGTCGTGCAGCCTCAAAAAGCCCGTTATCTCTGTCATCTGATATATATTGCCACCTTGCATAACCATGCCTAATGAAGGGAAAACAGATGTTAATACCTTAGATGGTAACTTTGAGCACTAATTATGTCGAAATGTAGAAATAGAAACAAAAAATCAGGTAAAGAATGCATTTGTTGTGAGGAAAACAGATGCAAAGCAGTATTCATATATATAAAAGCAATTGGTGAGATTAAAGGCACCTCCTTCACTTTTGAGGGTCATAAATTCCTACTTTAATCTTTAAACAGAAAAAAAATTCCTATAAGATCTCTAATTAATTGAGAGAATAGGAGGATTGATGAAACTCTTATTCATGCCCAAAAGAGGATGCTTTATCTGCACTCAAAAAATCTTCGGCGCTTATTAAATGGCGCACAAATAGTTGTAATGGTGAGGGGATTTTTCACCAAATGGAGTCAAAATAGAACAATTAATGTGAGCGCACAATTGTTGAGCTCATCTGGTTTCCCTCCAATACATGTGTTCCCTTCAATCCGAATAGAACAAGTTCCACTGGTGTTTCCTCCTTCATTTGATATGTTTGTGCGGTCCAATCTAAACCCTACTACATTCTAGAATTTAGAGCAACATGAGCTAAAAATTAACAGTGTGCTTATTATTTATTCATTCAAATTTAAGATACCATACCCTAATTGCTTTGGTTAAACATAGCGTTCCTCACGATGTAAAAAACCGAGAAGGCAGGAACAACGACCAAAAATGAAAGGGAAAAAAACAGGGGCACCATGTTCCTAAGCATGGTACTAAAGAGAGTTGTGGCTTTGTGCATTTTCTCCCACACATTTAAATTTCTTAGCCATCGCTCACCGATATGGTTTAGGGTTCTTTACCTTAATTATAGTTCTTCTAATTGGGTCTCAAGATACTTTAAGCATCCAAGAGAAGCAATTAAGAACAGCTAAATGAATTAAAAACTAAGCGTAGATAGGAGAGGTGCTTCTTCAGTACGGCAGCAGAGTATAATCACATGCATTGGCGATAGTGCGAGCATCCAGCTCTCATTAATTATGAAGAGAAAAAAGTCATTAAATTTAAAGAAAAAGGAAGGCAAATCCCATTAAGTAGCATGATTAGCCGCTTGATGATTTGATCAATACAGGCAATGATGCCCATCGGCCCATTATTTTATTGTAAGCTGGGAAAGAAATTGTCTAGAAGTAAAATTTAACCATCTTTTACAGAAATATTGAAGTAACCATCAATGGGTAGGGAAATAGAAATTACGTACTCCCTCTATTCCTGAATAAATGTCAGTTTAGACATGGACAAGATCTCCAACATGAATCTTTGGCTATTAATTTTTAGTAGTACATTAGTAAATGATATAAAAAAAATTATATTGCTATAGAAGTACTCTTGAGACAAATTTCAAATGTTATTTTTAGGTGGTTAATCTCAGCACTTTTGTGTATGTTAGCAGTCAAAGTTTGAAAACTTTAACTTCACGCATTCTAAAATGAGTCTTTTTGGTAACAGAGGGAGTACAAAGTAAACCATAGTTATCAAACATACCGGACCAGTGGTCCAACCGGATACAAAGGACCAAAGCCTCATCCAGCTAAAACCATATTGGATCGGCAGGTTTCAGTGTTAACCAGCTAGGCAGCCTGGTTTGACCCAAACCCTGTCTCTGTGTGGCAACAGAAGTTACACAAAAACACACCCACTGAACTTCGAACTTGGAAACTGTAAGGCTGAAGCGTGAAGCTAGGGGCATTAACCAACTGCACCCACAGCAAATTATGTTTTCGAGTGAAAGAAATTTTTATAAGGGACATAGTCAATTAATACAAAGATATAATAATAAAATTAGGGTTTTTTTATGGTATTTATGTCTTATGCTATCTTAAAATGGTATGCGTATGTCCATATCTGCAATTTTTTTACTCGTCCTATATACTAAAAATATTTGAATAAAACATGCAGTCCAACGGGTGACCTAACACCTTGGCTGGGTCGATGGCTTAGCCAGATTTGATAACACTGAAGCAAAGTCTAACAATCAATTGTTAAAGAATTAGTCTAGACGGAAAACTTGCTCTGGCCACTTCTCTATTACATGATACAAATAGATAATTTAACAATGGTTATTGTAGCAAACTGAATATATCGAATAGATGCATACTTTATTAATGCTTTCAGTAACAGTAGATCATGTTCCCCTTTCCATAATCTTCCACCAGATAAGCTGGGAAATTCATATAGCAAGTAGTTGGGAAAGAGTTGTGTAATTTTTTCTTGTTCCATGGCGGCCACCTGAAACCACAAAAAACAGGACAATGTTAAACAATAGAAAAAATATCTTATTGATAATAGAATCAAGGTTCAAAAACCTGGAACCGGAGGGAATCCCAACCAGTGGGCGGTACCGGTAACCAACCGGTTACCGGAAAACCCGGATTCAAAATTCGTGAATCAAAATTTGAATTTGGGTGTTTTGAAAACCGATAACCATTCTGGTAACCGGAAAAACAGCTTAAAAACTGGGAAACCCGCTAACAAACTGGGGAAACCGCTAAAAAATGAAAAGAAACAAGTTGGGAGTACCATGATTGAAGCATATTTAGCTCATATAATAGGTAATCTAGCACCAAAAAAGCCTAAAAGGCCCTAACCCTACTTAGGAAATGCATTAGATCTAAACCCGAACCCAGCAGGTTTTTTGTTTACCGGTTCCCACCGGTAAATTCGGTTACCGGCGGTTACCTAGGTAATCTAGCACCAAAAAGGCCTAAAAGGCCCTAAACCAACCTGGGTAATGCATTAGACCTAGACCCTAACCCGGCTGGTTGTTTGTTTACCGGTTCCCACCGGTAAATCCGGTTACCGGTGGTTACCGAACTAGTTGGCTTCCAAATTTTAATTAAGAACAGTCTCACTTCAGAAATACATACAAGGTAAAATACTGATTCAATTCAACATAGATTGCAGTATTGTACTGTAGGTTTTGGAAACCGGTACTGGACCCAAAACCAGGGGGCGGTTCCAGTTTCTCAGCAGAAATCGGAAAAAAGGGTTTGTTTTCTCCCTTTTTTTTTCGAATTTTTCAAAGTTTCGATTTTGCAGATTTGAAGTTTTGAGAGATAAACTAGATGCAATTATAAGCCTTTTGGTGTGGAAGATGAATTTAAAAGAGGGGTTTAGGGGGGTGAACCGGATGAACCGAAACTAGGGTACCAAAACCGGTTTACAGCTGTTTTTGGAACCCTGCATAAGAACCCTACACAAACCATAGCAGAACCACATTTGTATTCAACCAATCATAATTCACAACTAATGAGCTTGGGCACTGGGCAGTCATCAATTTCTTATTTTTTGAATAGTTAGATGCCACAGTACCAACTGTCACATATTAAAAATATATATAATATAGTTGATGGTTATAAATTAATAACTAATATTAAGACTTAAGACTAATACAACCTAAACAACAGTGTCAACATATAAGGATGCAGTACTATATTTGACATTGCCAATGAGTAGAGGGCATAAATATTTTAAACTGAACAGTTCCTATTGCATGCTTTTACGGCGTCGCCTAGGCGTCGTGGCGGTGATGGGAGGACGCCGTGGAGCTTCGCCTCGACTGGGGTGGGGAGGGGAGGCGGCGGGGAGGGGAGGAGGCAACGGGGGAGGAGGCGGCGTGGAGGGGAGGAGGCGCCGGCCAGGGGGAGGAGCGGCGGGGAGGGGAGAGGCACCTTGGAGAGGCGACTGCGGGCGGGGGGAGGAGGCGCCGGCCGGGGGGAGGAGGCGGCGGGGAGGGGAGAGGCACCTTGGAGAGGCGGCTGCAGGCGGGGGGAGGTGGCGCTGGGGAGGGGAGGAGGCGATGGCGGGGAGAGGAGTCGCCGCGGGAGAGAGATGGGAGAGAGAGAGCGGCGCCGGGGAGCAGGGAGATCGGCTCGGGAGAGAGAGAGAGAGAGTCGGGAGATGGGTTGTAACTTGTAAATGTATGGGGAGACAGCGCAGCGGAAGAGATATACAACGTCGAGTCTTATGGGGAGACAGCGCAGCGGAAGACATATACAGCGTCGAGACTCGCCGTGGGCTCGCCTAGGCGTCGCCGTGTCCTCGCCTAGGCATCCCGGCACCTACGAGGCACCGTGGTCGCCAATTACGTCGTGACAACCATGTTACATTGACGCAATACCTAAAATCAAGCTATGTCCTGCTGTTTCAAAACATATGTGTTGTTGCAATGAAGTTTGTATTCCCAAAGAGGCCCAAGGTTAATACAAATGTACGGGTAAGATATGCAAATAACCCCCTAGGCTCTAGACTATTTACAAGACTACCCCCCCCCCCTCAACCTCATGGTGAATCAACAACACAGAGTTTGGAGAGGTAGAAGCTATGTTGAGCTCTAGTCTGTGCCTTCGTAAAGAAATCTGCTACCTGAAACTCCGAAGGTACATACTAAAGAGCAATAACTTGGTCTTGCACATGCGATTGCATGTATGAAGCATCCACCCTAATATGCTTGGTGAGTCCATCCTTCACGGGATCTCGAGCAATGCTGATCGCGCCAGTACTGTCTAAGAAGAGAGGAGTCAGTGCAGTGGCAGAAACACTGAAATCCTCAAGTAACAACCGAAGCCAGGTGATCCCAGCTATCAACGACGCCATAGCTCTCAACTCAGCCTCAGCGCTCGAACGGGAAGCGGCAGTCCGCTTAGTCTTCCAGACAATCAAGGAGGAACAAAGGAAAACACAATAGGAAGAGATCGACGATCAGAAGGATCGCTAGCCCAGGTCGCATCAGAATACGCCTGAAGCTGCAAAGAACTGAATCAAGAAAAGAAAAGGCGTATCGCAGAACACGAAGGTGGCTGTAGTGGAGCTGAGTAGGAGCAGAGACGAACTAACTCAGGATGTGAATTAAGTGAGAGATGTCAGGGTAGACAAGGCTCCCAACAAGATGGCGATAGCGAGTAGGATCCTCAAGAGACTCGCCATCGGTAGGCCGAAGGTGAGCACCAAGCTCCATAGGAGTATCCACCACACGCTGATCAATGAGACAAGCGCAAGTAAGGATATCCTGAATGTAACGCTCCTGGGAGAGAGAGTAGCCCTCTGGCAAAGAAATGGTCTCGATCCCAAGAAAATAATGAAGAGGACCCAAATCAGACATCAGGAACTGCTCACTAAGACACTCTTTCACAAAGGCATTGTACTGAGTCATCACCAGTAATGATCATATCGTTGACATATAGAAGGAGCATCCGACCCCGAGGAGGGGTGAACAGAGAGGGCAAGGTCATGATCACTAGCGGAGAAGCCGGCCGCAGTGACAACAAAGGAGAACCGGGTGAACCAAGCACGAGGGGCTTGTTTTAACCCGTAGAGTGACGAAGGCGACAGACCATACCATCAAGGACAGAATACCCAAGGAGTGGCTGCATGTATACCTCATCACGCAGCTCGCCATTGAAAAAGGCATTCTTGACGTCCAACTGAGAGATAGGCTACTGTCGAATAGAGGCCACAGCAAGGAGAGTGCGAACGGTGGTCATGTAAGCGACAAGAGCAAAGGTCTCATCGTAGCACGGCCATGTTCCTGTTGAAAACCACACGTCACAAGACGAGCCTTGTAGCGCTCAAGAGAACTATCCGAGCAGATCTTGATCTTGTGGAACCTCAACAAAAGAGTGGGAAGGAAACTCCGACGAAGGTGGAAGAGGTGTGGCCCAAGGAGAGGGAGACGAAGTTGAAGGATGAAGCGAAATAGTAGCGGAAGGCAAAGAGTCAGGAAAAGTTAAAAAGGAGTGACACAACAAGAGAATTGGACCGGACTGTGGGGGAACGAGGATAGTAAGGTCCGGACTCGTCGAAAGTGACATCCCGAAATATCCTCATCCTGCGAGCAATAGGGTTGTAGCAGCGATAACCCTTATGCTCAAGACTGTAGCTAAGGAAAACACACTCAACTGACTAAGCAATTAACTTGGTGCGCTCACGAGGTGGAAGAACGAAACAGGCATAGCCAAAACAACAAAGGTGAGTGTACTCTGGGGCTCAACCCTAGAGACGCTCGATAGGAGAACCCTGAAGGGCAGTGGAAGGCTGCATCTTAATGAGAAAAACAGCAGTGAAAACAGCCTCAGCCCAGAAGTGAGGGAAAAGAAGAGGCAAACATGTGAGCACGAGCGGTCTCAAGTAAGTGACGATGCTTATGCTTAGAGACACCGTTCTGAGCATGAGCACCCAGACAAGAATACTGGGGAAGAGTACCCTACTCAGCGAGAAAACAATGCAAAGGAGCAGAAAGATACTCACCAATAGAGTCGGAGTGAAACACACGAATCGGCAAATCGAACTGAATGCGAACCATGGTGGCGAACATCTGGTAAGTAGAGAGAACTTGACTATGAGAGGACATGAAGTAGATCCAAGTATGACGAGAATAATCATCAGTAAAGATCGCATAACATCGATGACCCCCTTTCGAAACGAAGGGAGACGGGCCCCAAACATCAGAGTGTACAACAAAAGGATGCGTAGAAATAGTATCATTAGAGGGATAGGCGAGCTATAGCTGCTTGCCAAGCTTGCAACCCATTCAATATAAAGACATGTCCCTGGAAACAGACCTAAGAATACCACGACTGACTAGTGACGATAGACGCGATCCACAAAGATGGCCGAGATGATGATGCCACCAAGCGAAGGAGGTAGTGGAGGACGCGGAAAGGGCAAAGGTAGTGGCAGGGGCTGACTGGTTGGAGACAGCAGAAGGCAAATGGAGCCAGTCGAGCTCCCAAAGACGCTACGAATCACAGCGCCGAGGGCCAGTACCAAGCAGAGCCCCGTGCGGCAATCCTGAATAAAACAAGAGTCAAGACTCAAGAACAACACGACAGTTATCAAAAACATGGGACGGGAGGAACATGAAAAGGGGAAGTGGACAGGGTGCCTCGACCTGCCACATGAAGAGGTACCATCTACAGTTTGAACAGTGAAAGAGAAAACTGTGGGATGAGGCGAGGTGAGGTGGGTAGAATCTGGTGTCATGTGAAAACAAGTACCTGAGTCCAAGATCCACTGAAATAGAATACCTAACGAGGGAAAAGGCGAAGGCATGGAAGACTGCTGAGAAGCAAGAGCCAGACAAGCCAATCTCACGGTGTCTGAGGACAAGCCAACACCAAGCATCTGGAGGAGTGAGAGGAGATGCTGTGCGGCATCACCGAAGGAGCCCTGGCGAGAGGCGCCAACTCCTAAGTGGGAGGAGCCGTTAGAGCCCTTCGAGGGACGTCCACCCCAACGACCCTATTCCCTCCACTTGTAGCAATCCTGATACATGTGGCTATCACGTTGGCAGTAGGTGCAGTGAACCAAAGTAGAAGCACCAACCACTGGTGCGCTGAGGGCTAGAGGAGAGATCACGACCGGTGCTGAAAGAGCAGGCGAGGTGGCAAGAGCTGAAGTAGCTAAGATAGCTTGTAGCTGAGCCGCACCACAGTGACGAGTCTCCTAAGCACGCACAGCCGTGAGAGCCTCCACTAAACTCAGGCGCAGGTGGCGAGTCAGGAGCTAAGCCCGCACATTCTCGAACTCAAACCAGAGACGTGTAAGGAAGTTGTAGAGGCGATGGGTCTCCTAGTGAGCGCGAAGCCGCACACAACAGGGACAGGTCCGGCAAACATCCAACCCCAGAGAGTCAAGCTGACGCCACACCTCAGACATTTGCTGGTAGAAATCAATGACGGTGGCATCAAGCTGCTGAAGGGAATGCGCCAGTGCACAACTGAGAGATACATAGCATCACTCGTCGGCTGGTAGTGAGCTCGGAAGTGCTCCCACACAAGGTTCCAAAAACCGGAACCGGAAGAAATCCCGGTCGGCGGCCGGTAACGGTAACCGGGCGGTTACCGGCCGGTTACCGGAAAAACCGGTCACAATTTGAAAATCAAAATTTGAATTTTGAGATATTTTGAAACCGTTAACCGGAAAAACCGGAAAAAAAAACCGGCCAAAATTCGAAAAAACAAAAAATTCATACCGACCGGTTTTTTGGTTACCGGTCTCCACCGGTAAAACCGGTAACCGGCGGTTACCGCCGGGATTTTGAACCATGCTCCCACATAAGCTGTCGTCGGCAGCTTCGCCACATCTATGGAGATATCCACTGTCATGCTACACACCAAGATGGCGGTGGCACGAGCCTCGGCATCCTACCATCGTTTGTAGGCGTGCAACTCAGACTAGTAAAGCTCCATAGCCTCCTCCAGTGCAGCATTGGTCTCGTCCTGATCTGCCTTAGCAGGGAGAGCGGGCTACATGGGCAGCGTAGGACGAGGCGAGCAGGGGTTCTCATCAGTGAGGTGACCCCAAAGCAGCTAGTTATTGAGGTGAATCCTCAAGTGAAACGCACACTCCAGAAGTTCGTCCTGTCGAAACGGACAGCAGGGAGTGGGATGGCGAAGGAGCCGCTGCTGGTAGCCATTTGGAGTAGATCGGAACAAGAAAACTGAGCCGGGACGCCCAGAAATGGCCTGCGTGGCCGGGGATGGCCGAGCGACGACGTCAGCCGATGGCAGCTGGGAGCGATGGCGATCAACTGAGGGCGACAGCGGGCCACGCACCGGCTGCGGCGCACCGGCGTGTGGGTGGCTGAGGTAGACACTAGACCGGGGGGGCGGGCCGAGGGTGACGTCGGCGGCCTAGGACGGCGGCGGTCGGAGACGAGCCGCGCACAGGCGGCGGCGCACCAACGCAGGAGTAAGCGGGCGGACGCGTGGACAGGCGCGCACGTTGGCAAGTGCGCGGGCGGGCGGGGGCAGACACCAGCGACGGCAACCGGATTCGACCGGATCCAAGGCGGCGGCCAAATCCGGGGTCGCCTGGGGAGAGGTAGCGACAAGCAGGCGCACACGCGCAGAAGGAGAAGAGGAGGGAAGGTGGTCGGGACGGCGGCCGAAGCCCTAAGCCCAAGCTGGGCTCTTGATACCATGTTGCAATGAGGCTTGTAATCCCAAAGAGGCCCAAGGCCAATACAAATGTATAGGTAAGATATGTAAATGACCCCCTAGACTCTAGACTATTTACCTGACTAACATGTGCATCAGAGAACAATTGACATGAGACTTATTAAACACAAAAACATACTTCATGTTTCAGCTACCATAACTTTGCAGGTTATTTTTTCCCATGACCTCTTCGGTAATGTAACACTCCACATCATGGTTCAAAATCCCGGCGGTTACCGGCCGGTAACCGCCGGTTACCGGTTTTACCGGTGGAGACCGGTAACCGAAAAACCGGCCGGTATGAATTTTTTGATTTTTCGAATTTTGGCCGGTTTTTTCCGGTTTTCCGGTTACCGGCCGGTTTTTCCGGTTACTGGCCGGTTTTTCCGGTTACCGGTTTCAAAATATCTCAAAATTCAAATTTTGATTTTTAAATTGTGAGCGGTTTTTTACCGGTTTTTCCGGTAACCGGCCGGTAACCGCCCGGTTACCGTTACCGGCCTCCGACCGGGATTTTTTCCGGTTCCGGTTTTTGGAACCTTGCTCCACATACTCTCAAAATAGTCAATTTTGGAAGTTAAACTGGAACAATAGAAGTGTGTGCCATCATGTAGAGCTGAGCACATGGTGAACAATATCGTAAACATGTACCTTCTCCTCCACAAGTGATATGTTGGCTAGCCTGGCCAATGTGTCATCCGTACGCATTTCCTTTGGCACACCATCTACATTCGTACATATGGGAATTAAAAATGTAGAAGAACAAATAGAAATGAGAATAAATAAAAATAGCACTAAGCTGCATTTACCTGCAAATTCTTTCGAGTCATTGATGTCCTCAACAAGATGGACCATGACAAGTTCAGCATATCTGCAAGAACCATGATGAATAGGCCCGTATTCTAGAAATAATTAAAGGTAAAAAGAGAAAACAAAAGAGAGAGGAAAACTGGGCTAGCAAACTACCATCCAACCTATAATTTTTAAATATGTTACACTAAAATTCAGGATTCCCAGTGCTATTTTGTTTGTTTTGTGCCACCGCGCCCGTTCAAATTTTTGTTTGCCAAAATTCATCCGGTTTTTCACCGATTTTTCCGGTAACCGGCCGGTTACTGGTACCGCTACCACCCCACCGGCGGGATTTGACCCGGTTCCGGTATTTTTAACCTTGCCTGTACCTACAATTAATCTATGTTTATCCAAGATGTACCTACAATTAATCTATGTTTATCCAAGGTTTTTGTACCAGAGCTTGCAGAGGCAGAACATGAAATTCGTACTCCCAAGCATAGAAAAAAGGTAGCCATTGATTGCACTGTTGGAGGTCCATTCCATAGAAACATTAGACCAAGCAAACATTAGATAATTCCCTCGTTTTGACATGCTCAAATGTAAAATTATTTGTATTTTCTAGTACCGATATTATTACAAACAGAACCAATACAGCTTTACGTAATACAGTAATACTCCTGAATCCCAACACTAAATGTAAGTAGAATAAGTCCACAACATGCACGATGGCCTCGAAGTGACTAGCACATATACTTGAGCTTCAGCCAGTCATAGAAATTAATGTTTCATGGATTAAGTTGGTATATCCCATAATTTTGTAATCGTGCAGACAGCCAAAGAGAAATCCAGAAACAGTAAGGTCAATATATCAAAAGGCAGAGGACATTTTTTTATGGTTTTCATAATAGCTTAATTCATCTCACTGAATCCTAATTAACAACTATAAAAGGTCATTTATATAACAGAAATTTAGGCCGACTTATGCCAACAAGAGTCCTCATTATATTTTGGCACCTGAATCAATATATCTAGGATTAAATAATATGGAGAGAACGTAGACATACCTCTGAATTTCCTCAACACTTTTCCCCTTCAATCGAGGAAGATACTCTTTCCAATCATAGTTCTGAAAACCATACCTGCAAAGTTGAGTGAGGGGAATTACCGACGATAAAAGACAACATGCCACAAATTCATGTTGGTCTAATAGTATTACTGCAGGGAATGGAACATATAACAAATGTTCTCAGGGCACGAACGAAGATGCTCAATCTGGACAAAAAATACTTATTTGGGGAACAAAGAACTGTTAGAACCAGTGTTCGGATTACCGGCGGTTACCGGCCGGTAACCGTTCTTCCCGGCGGCGAGCGGGATGAAAAAACCGGCCGGTAGTAAAATTTGAAAGTGCAGCTGCTGAAAATGGTTCCAGTTTTCATTGGATGCTTCAGCAACCATTTAGGGACATGTGGAGCCCATTTGCATGTGAAGTATTTGGTTCTCTGCATGTGAGGGGGGGAGAAAAGGTAGCTGCTGCATGTGCATTGCATTATTGAGTGTTTAGAGCAGCAAGAAAGCATCAGGAGCAGCAGCAAACTGCAGCAGCGAGCAAATGCATTCTCATTCCACCGGTTTTCCGGTTTTCTCGCCGGTAAAACCGGTAACCGGCCGGTTACCGGTCTCCTCCCGCCCCGCCAACTCAAATCCGTTTCACAAAATTCAACCGGTTTAAAACCGGGATTTCCAGTTACCGGTACCGCCCGGCGGCCGGGATTCATTCCGGTACCGGTTATTTGATCCTTGGTTAGAACACACAAGCAAATAATAAGAGAAAAGCACGTCAATGCTAATTAACTATACTAGTAGCAATAAAAGACTTTCCAATGCCATTGTCAAGATAAGAACCCTATAAATGAAAAGATGTACACAAGAGATATGACAAAGTCAGAAAAGTACTGTGTGCTCTGCTCTACCAGTCTATCTAAACAAAATCCTCACATAAATTATAGTTCTCGGTTCTCTCACCAACAAGGCAGGTTTTTAGTGAAATCAGTATATTTAGTTTAGCTGCCCAGAGTATGCCCATTGAACAATAAGGGGGGGGGGGGGGGGGGGGTTGGGACTGTTCAAGTTTGACGATAGAGCAGTCTATCTAAACAACAACCTCACATAAGATATAAATTATAATTCTCGCACTCTCACTCATAAGGCAGGTTTTGTCGTTTTGAGGGGAAATCGGTAGATTTAGTTAGCTGCCCAGAGCATGTCCATTGAGCAATAGAAGGGGGATTTGGGACTGTCCCAAGTTTGACGAGCATGTTACCTCAAAGCTCAAACAATGAAATGCTTTCATTTATGCAGATGAGGTAAAGTGGCAAGTTCTCTTTAAATTAAAGGACAGCAAAATTTCAAGTAGATATTTCTTCCAACTAACCTCATGAGTGTTTGTAGGAATTGTGTTCGTTGAAGTTGGTTGAATCCATAAACTCTTAAAGCACGCCCTTCACCCTCCATCAAAGGAAGTGAATCAACATTACCTAGCGAAGATGTATTGGCAAGGTGAATAAAATGCATAATATTCATCATGTAGCAACAATACATGGTAACACAGAATGTACTCTATAAATTTATTACGTGATTTTTTCTTAGAATATTGGCCCCTCCTCCCTGAAATATTTCCTTGTAAAGTTGTGTCATTATCCAACACATCATCATCATAGGAGTAATCCTCGTCTTCAGAACTTAACTCATGGCCAGTAATGTCATCCTCATCAGCAGAAGCCATCTACACATGATGCAGGAACAGAAACAAGGCTCATTAGTTTTTTTCACTACTGAAAAATGCATATGCTCACTCTAAAGTTTAAACCGATCTAAACTAGAAGTGTTACCTTGGTAAACAAACAGTACCAGTACATTCAGCTATAGATATCTTGACTAGTTTGGATGTAGATGTTAGATGTGTATTACATAACTGTGTATTTACCCCATTGTATAAGGGGTTTCTTGCATATATGCCACCTGTACATGTATATATATTGGCCCTTTGGCCACATGAGGAATACAAGCGTTATTCCAACATGGTATCAGAGCCGAGGTTTCGTCGTACCTAGGGTTTCATCATACCTAGGTTTTGCCTGGCTCGCGCTTGTCTATTCTTTTCCACCACCACCGCTCGTTTTCCACCGTCGCCGTCGATCTCTTGGGGCTGCCGCTCGGAGCTTCTCTTCTACCGCGCTCGCTCGGGACCGCAGCCACCAGATCGGGGAGCCGCCGGTCCTCATCGCTCGCTCGGGACCGCCGCCGATGTCGCCATACAGATCTGGCCGCCGCCGCTCGGGGGCTCTGCTGTTTGAGTCTGTCCCGCCGCACCGTCGCCGGCCCGTCGGCCTCTGCCTCTGCTCGAGGCCGTTGCCGCCGGCTGCCGCTCCGCATCGCAATTGCCGCCGGCATTGCGGGCCGCCGACCGGTGTCGGTGAAGATCGGCGCCGCTCTGCCTCTGCCCGAGGCCGCCGCCGCCGGCTGCTCCTCCCCCGCCCGAGGCCGCCGCCGCCGTTGTCGCGGGTCGCCGCCGTCCTCTGCCCTAGGCCGCACGGTCGGCAGTTAAACCCGGGTGCTGCTCGGACGGCTGTTTTAACCCGACCCCTTTTTTGGTTGGTTCGGTCGGTCAGCTTGACCGAATAAAAAAGAAAAGGAAAAAGAAAGAAAGAAGGCAAAAAAAAGATGTTTTCTTCTGCAGGCACCGTTTCTGTTCCTCGTTGCCCGGTGATATTGTTGGACTGGCTTCCGCACATGTGATGTGGACGCATCTACGCAGCCGCTACGAGCCATCTGGTTATTCCTTGTACCTTGCTGTTGTGCGACAGGAGCAGTCGCTGCAGCAGGCAGATGCCACTGTGGATGAGTTCTATGCTCAGTTGTCTGCGATATAGCGTCAGATCGACTCTTTGGGGCCAGATGTTTGCCGCACCTGTCAGTGTTGTCAGCGTCAGCAGTCTCATATGGAGCTTCGCCGCATCTACGACTTTTTGACACGTCTTCGGTCTGAGTTTGAGCAGACTCGTGCTCAGTTGCTGGCTCGTCATCCTCGTGTGACTTTGTTGGAGGCCCTTGCAGCTGTTCGTACTGAGGAGATTCGACTTCGTGGAGCGGGTCTGCTATCATCGTCATCACTTTCTTCGGTTTTGGTGGCTTCTCCAGCTTCTACACCCGCTGTGCCTTTGCCTCCACCAGCTGTGCCTACATCAGTGACAGCTGCTGTTGGTAAGGGCCTTCACTGCACCTATTGTAACAAGGATGGACATGTGGAACAGTTTTGCTACAAGAAGGATCTTCGTCGTGGTGCTCGTCCTCCGAAGAGCACTGGAGGTTCCTCCTTTAAGCAGAGTTCTGGTACTTCTGACACTCAACAGCTTCTCACATTGCTAGGCCGCATGGTTGCTTCTGCGTCGTCTGGTTTTGCTGGTTCTGCTGCTCAGTCTTCCGGTGAGAGACCACCTTCTACTTCTCCTTCCTCAAGTACATCACCTTGGATTCTTGATTCTGGTGCTTCTTTTCATATGACATCTGATTCCACCTGTCTTACTTCCATTAGTCCTTTAGCTGCTCCTATCACTGTCCACACAGCAGATGGTACCTCTCTGTGTCACAGGACGAGGCACTCTTTCAAATTCCTCTTTTCATGTTCCTGTTGTGTCTCATGTTCCAAAACTAACCATGCAGCTCATATCTGCTAGCCAGCTCACTAATCATGGTTGTCGTGTTATTTTCGATTCTGACTCTTGTTGTGTTCAGGATCGTCGCACGGGGACTCTGGTTGGTACTGGCCCTCGCCGCCGTGACTCCCAACGGCTTTGGGAGCTTGACTGGCTTCGCCTTCCTTCCGCTGCCCCAGTCGGTCTTCTCGCGTCCACCTCTGCAGCTGCTGCAGCCTCCACCGCTTCGTTTGCTCAGTGGCATCATCGCTTAGGACATCTTTGTGGTTCCCGCATGGCTTGTTTACTTCGTCGAGGTCTCTTAGAGTCTGTGTCTGGTGATGCTTCTCTACATTGTCAGGGTTGTAAGGTTGGCAAACAGCTTCAACTCCCTTATCCTTCTAGTGAGTCAGTGTCTCTGCGTCCTTTTGACCTTGTTCATTCTGATGTATGTGGACCAGCTCTTTTTGTTTCGAAAGGAGGTCATAGATATTATATCATTTTTATTGATGATTTTTCTCGCCATACATGGATATACTTTATGTCATCTCGTAGTGAGGTTTTATCTATCTACAAGACCTTTGCCACCATGATTCGCACTCAGTTTGACTCTCCTATTCGTGTTTTTCGCGCTGATTCCACTGGAGAGTACTTGTCGGGAGTCCTTCGTGGTTTTCTTGCTACGCAGGGCACTCTCTCAGTTTTCTTGTCCAAGTGCTCATGCTCAGAATGGTGTGACTGAGCGCAAGCATCGTCATCTTCTTGAGACAGCTCGTGCTCTCATGATTGATTCTGCTGTTCCACCACATTTTTGGGCTGAGGCTGTTTCTACTGCAACTTTCTTGATCAACATTCAGCCCTCCTCTGCTCTGCAGGGTGGGATTCCAGTTGAGCGTCTCTGTGGCCAGACTCCTGATTATTCCAGACTTCGCCTCTTTGGGTGTGTGTGCTATGTTCTTGCACCTCGTGAGCGCACCAAACTGACCGCTCAGTCAGTTGAGTGTGTTTTTCTGGGCTACAGTGCTGAGCACAAGGGATATCGTTGTTGGGATCCTGTTGACCGACGGATGCGGATTTCTAGGGATGTTACTTTTGATGAGTCTCGTCCTTTCTATCCTCGTCCGTCTCTTTCCTCCACTTCAGCATCTGTCGTTGAGCCGCTTTAATTTCTGACTTTCCTTCCAGTCCTATAGTCACCACTCCACCACAACCTTTGGTCTCTCCGATACCTCCTTCTCAGTCAGCACCTTCTTCATCACCGGCATCCTCTCCCGAGGCTGCTCCTGATCTTGTTCCTTCTTATCCTCTCTACTATACTCGTCGTCCGCGAGTTGAGGTTCCTTCTAATATGCCCTCTCCTTCTGACGGGTCATCTCCTTCGGCTACTCCTCGTTATAGTCTTCGCGATCGCCAGTCTATTCTGCCTCCTGAGCGTTTCGGTTTTGCTGCCGCAGTTCTTGCTGAACCGACTTCTTATCGTGATGCTGTTGTTCATCGGGAGTGGCAGCATGCGATGGCGGAGGAGATTGCTGCCCTTGAGCGTACTGGCACGTGAGATCTTGTTCCTCTTCCTGCGCGTGTTACTCCTATCACGTGCAAGTGGGTCTATAAGGTTAAGACTCGCTCTGATGGTTCTCTTGAGCGTTACAAGGGTCGTCTTGTAGCGCGTGGTTTCCAGCAGGAGTATGGCCGTGACTATGATGAGACTTTTGCTCCTGTCGCTCACATGACCACCGTTCGCACTCTTCTTGCTGTGGCCTCTGTTCGACAGTGGTCTATCTCTCAGTTGGATGTCAAGAATGCATTTCTCAATGGCGAGTTGCGTGAGGTCTACATGCAGCCACCCCCTGGGTATTCTGTTCCTGAGGGTATGGTTTGTCGTCTTCGCCGATCTCTCTATAGCCTCAAGCAAGCTCCTCGTGCCTGGTTTGATCGTTTCTCCTATGTTGTCACTGCAGCTGGTTTTTCGGCGAGTGCTTATGATCCTGCTCTTTTTATCCACACTTCATCTCGTGGTCGGACACTTCTCCTTTTGTATGTTGATGATATGATCATTACTGGCGATGATCCTCAGTATATCACTTTTGTCAAGGGCTTCATGAGCAGTTTCTTATGTCTGATCTAGGTCCTCTTTGCTACTTTCTTGGGATTGAGGTTATTGCTACTCCTGAGGGTTTCTATCTGTCCCAAGAAAAGTATATCCAGGATCTTTTTGATCGTGCCTCTCTTACTGATCAGCGGACAGCTGAGACTCCCATGGAGCTTAATGTTCATCTTCGTCCCACGGATGGTGAGCCTCTTGCTGATCCTACTCGCTATCGTCATCTTGTTGGGAGCCTTGTTTATCTTGGTGTCACTCGTCCTGACATTTCGTACCCTGTGCATATCTTGAGTCAATTTGTTTCAGCTCCCACTCAGCTCCACTATAGTCATCTTCTTCGTGTTCTACGATATCTTCGTGGAACTATCTCTCGTCGTCTCTTTTTCCCTCACTCCAGCTCTTTACAGCTCCAGGCATATTCTGATGCCACCTGGGCTAGTGATCCCTCTGATCGCCGTTCTCTCTCTGCTAATTGTGTTTTTCTTGGTGGTTCTCTCATTGCTTGGAAGACTAAGAAGCAGACAGCAGTTTCTCGTTCGAGTGCTGAGGCTGAGTTGCGAGCTATGGCTTTGTTGACTGCGGAGGTTACTTGGCTACGGTGGTTACTTGAGGACTTTGGTGTTTCTGTTTCTGCACCGACTCCTCTTTTGTCTGGCAGTACAGGTGCTATTAGCATTGCTAAAGATCCGGTGAAGCATGAGCTTACAAAGCATATTGGTGTTGATGCTTCCTACATGAGGACACAGGTGCAAGACCAGATTGTTGCTCTTCAGTATGTGCCTTCCGAGCTTCAGTTGGCAGATTTCTTCACAAAGGCACAAACCAGGGCTCAGCACAGTTTTCATCTCTCCAAACTTCATGTTGTTGATCCACCATGAGTTTGAGGGGGGTGTTAGATGTGTATTACATAACTATGTATTTACCCCCATTGTATAAGGGGTTTCTTGCATATATGCCACTTGTACATGTATATATATTGGCCCTTTGGCCACATGAGGAATACAAGCGTTATTCCAACAGTAGAGACTAAGAAACTGTGCAATTAGCCAATTACACCAAGATCTAATATAGAACAAGTTGACCTCCTTTTCATTAAACATTAATATCGTTTTACTCAAAACAACATCTAACACAATTCACACATTTCTCAAATAGAATACATGATAACTTGAGGAAAATCAGAAGGAAATTAGGATATGAGGAGGGAAAATAGGTTTGTTCTATTCCACCATCACAGTAAATGGGCAAGCGGACAGATAAATACAGAAAAGTTGAAACTTCTGTATGTGTCTTGCGTCAGTGTATATTCACATATTCATTCCTTCAGAATGGACCAGTAATATCCCAACAAAATTATAAGGGATGGGTTGCTATTTGCTAATATGTGGCCTGTTCTTAGAACATTTGGCTGAACAATTAAATCATCTCGAATCTTGAACTTTATTACTGTTTCTGGTGATTGATGCTCTATGGTTTAAGATTTAGGTCGTTAAGAGAAATTAGTAGTTTGTGAGGAGCAATAAATAAAAAAATCCTCGGTGGTTCCAGGTCTGGGAAGCAAAACACCACCTATCGTGCTATGGACAAAAAAATATAGATGGTATCAATAGGTTGGAGAGAGATACACTACAAATAGTTTACAGATGGTCAACACAAGCCAACATCCACAAAATGTAATTACAATCACAACTTTTCTAGATGGTGTTTTGCTTAAAAAGATGTAAGTATGTATTTCTACCACCACTCATTATTCAACAATTTTTTTCTGAAATAGATTATAGATGTAAGTTTTCAATAAGTTGAATTTTCTGTTAATAAAATTACATCTGTTGTGGATTCTCAAAATCAAGAATGCAAATCAAAAGAAAAGAAAGGAAAAGGTTAATGAGAATAACAAATAGAAATGATTACCTGTTTGCGGCTTCTTTTTCCTTTTCCCATAGTAGTATGTTCTTCAATTTTTTGCACGTCATATCGGTCTTTCAATAATTCATCCCAATAGTTTGCTCTGTCAGAGTTTGCAGCTTCAGCTGCAGCTTTTCTGCGTGCCTCCTCTTTTGCTGCTAAAGCCTTTGCTTCATCTATGTACTCAAAGTTTGCAACCTGGCACAGAGTAACATAAGAAATGAAAACTGAGTGTTGCTTAGTAGAATATGCCCCCCCCCCCCCCCCCACCACACACACCCAAAAAAACACAGGGAAAAAATGCAATGCAATATACAGTTGTATTATGTGGCATTTTAACAATAAATGAAACAAAAATTATATTAACCTACAAGTAGCATACCATGTTTGGCATGGAAGAATGAACACAGCATAATGCTGTGACAAACCACCAAATTTATTGACTTAACATAAACACAGGAGGTTAATCCAATTTATATGTGAATAGTTTCGAGATTATTTCACCTTATTTGGTGAGAAGGTTTTCAATTCATATGTGAATACATGCAATGCATGCGTAGGCAGTCTCTTATCTCATTCGCCAACAAACTCACAACACATAGGTGAAGGCGTGAAGCTACGATATTATGAACAAGAATCAACTTTAGCCATGCAATTCTCAAACTTGGTTAGGTGAATAAAAATACAGTATGATGGGAATTTATGACATGGAGTCATGGACAAACGGTAATCAGACTCAGATCTCATTAGCTCAGAAAAAAATCATATTATTGCAAAGTAGATATGATGTGCCTTTAACCAATAACGCATGCAAACAAGCACGAAGCAAATAAAGAACAAGTGGATCACAGCAAACAATTTCAAGAGGATAATTAAAATTAAGAAGCTCCTCATACATTATACTTGTAGTGGATTTTCTCAATGAATTAAGACCTCACTACCTTGAATCCTTTTAGAAATTCATCCTCTTCTTCATCTTCCAAAGATTCTTCCCCATCAACTTGGTCACGATCCAATAACCTGTGAGGCCAGGGCACAAAATGAAATAAAATTGTGTCATCCAACACAAAGCACTCTTTACTGTATACAGTTGTGCAAAGCACCGATAAAACTTGAAAAAAAAATGGAAGTAGAGATAGCGTAATTTATTCTACAACATAGGCAAAACTCATACTCTCGATTATTCTAAGGAGAAGAGAACATGGAAATTCAGAAGAAAATGAGATTAAATAAGTAATTATTTTAGCTGAATTTCTACTTGTGTATTGGATGATTTAGAGTATGAACTATGGCCGTTTACTACAATGTATGAATTTTGGCCACATTTTCAAACATATTGAACAATATCTCCAGTATCATTTTTCGTAAATTTTCAAATTTTTCGGAGTACCTCAAAAAAACTTCACACCATAAAGGCACGTTGCACTAAATATTCTCCCAAGGTGAAATAAAGATAGTGTGTACCTGTCTATTGCAGCATCGTCATAATGGATTTGGCGAGATTTTCCAGCTTCATCATTCTCATCATCAAAAAGCTCCTTCGACCCATACCGTATAATATCATCTAACTCCTCCTAAAAAAACGACATAGATTTATGCTTCTTACTTACCATTCAAAATTAGCTACAAGGATTCACAAGCAGAGCAAAATAACGAATTTGGTAACTACTACACTAGGATCCATCAATTAACACTGCAGAAAGAAACTACAAGTCCACCACGATCAACCACCGCGTATCATCTGAGCTAAACACATCCACAAGGGTTTTGAAACAAAAAACAATTGGAAATTCTACAGCTTAACCAGATTTAAATCAAAAAAGTATACACCATAGCATGGCCAAACAAACTTTACTACCATACTCATGCTATAGGACCAATAGAAGCTAATTGTTAGCATAAACTGCTATTGATATCAAGAGAGTATATCTACAAATCATTTGTAAATGGCAATCCCCACAATTACCTGATTGACATTATTAGCCTTTGTGAGTCGGCCAACAACTAAGTGCTCCAATATCATCTTTTTCTTCGTAAGTTGCATCATTCGCTCCTCAATTGTACCTCGACTAACAAGCCTATATATCATAACCTGCAGAGGAAAACATAGATAATAGTTAAGAACCGGCACAAAAATTATTAAAAATCAACATTTCAACAGAACATAACAGGTTAAGGTAAAATACCTTGCTTGTCTGTCCTAAGCGATGAGCTCTTGCCATAGCTTGTAAATCCGCATGTGGGTTCCAATCACTACATGTAAATGGAAGAAATAAGTTAAAGAAAATTCAAAATATTGACCCTGTTTTGTCTAAACAAAGAGATTGTTTCACCTGTCATAGATTATAACAGTATCAGCGGTTGCCAAATTTATACCCAGACCACCAGCTCTGGTGGAAAGAAGAAAGCAAAACCTAGTAGAATTCTTAGCATTGAAGCGATCTATTCGTATCTGCCTCTCAGCGCCACCTATCTTTCCATCAATACGCTCATAGCTCCATTTCTAAAACATGTGACGTTCAAAATATGGTGCATGAGACTACATTAGCCTGCATAATTAACAAAAGTTACCATGGGAAGATAGTTTAATACCCTGTAACTTAAATAATCCTCCAGTAAGTCCAACATATGCTGGAATTGTGAATAAATAAGAACTCTATGACCCTGCTCTTTCAGTTTCACCATCATCTTGTCCAGCAGCTGCATCTTTCCAGAAGAATCTAAAAGCCTCCTATAAAATCAAGGAAACCAAAGCAATGGTAATGCTAAATGAAAGAAATATAGAATGCAAAATTTCAATTAGTAGGTTCACTCAGCCATGGAAGATGACTAAACTCAATCAGTTAATCTAGTAGGAATAATTTAAAAGGAATCTTAGGAAATAAATAGCATAAGCATTCCAGCAGATGGATCCAGAGGTTTTACTCTACCTACAAAAATAAGATGTTTATAGCGGCCAAACCAGAACCTAAACAATTGGCGTAAAGTTGCTTACATTTTTCAATGGCACATTTTTTTACGATGTGCCATGAAACGATAAAAATATGAGATATTGGAAATCTCCAATATAGCACATGCTTTTTAAGGTGTGCCATGAAAAGATAAGGGTAAGAGATACTGGAAAACTCCAATATCTCTCTATCTGTATATATTTGAAAGTACATAAAACTGCATCAAAAGGTCAAAGTGCTTTTTAAGGTGTGCCATGAAAAGACAAGGGTAAGAGATATTGGAAAACTCCAATCTCTCTCTATCTGCATATATTTAAAAGTACAAAAACTGCATCAAAAGTTCATAATGAGCTTAGAATGGTAGTGACACCAAGAAATATGCAGACACTGGCAGTTTCCAGTTACACACCAGCAAGCGCATTTTGTGAAAGATCAACAGCAAAGCCCAAGAAGGCAAGAAGTGAACCCAGAAGAGTGCAAAACTAATGAAACTAGTATCAAACTACTCAGGCCAAACAGCAAAAAGAAATTAAAGAAACATAAACAAAGCAAAATAGCATACTTCCAACAAACAAACAATTAGAGCACCTTAAACCTTCTTCTGGATTGGCAGGTTCAGTATCAGGTTCATCAGTCATGAATCCATGGCAACAAAGTTTGCGCAGCTCCATTACAACATTTATAAGGGAAATCTGGAATCAGACGATAAAGAATTCTCAATCCAGAACAGACCAACACAAACCACAGCATGAAAATTGAAACAAAACTATTACTTGACCACCACTACGACGAGATAACGCTTCGTAATTCTTGGTGAGAATTGCCTTGTAGTACTCTTTCTGTTTACTCGTCAGCTCAACTCGTAAAATCAGCTCCTTTTTTGGAGGAAGTTCTTTCATAACATCTTTCTTGAATCCTATTTGTACCACATAGGCAACAAAGTTGAAATTATGTCAGATAAAATAACTCAAATGGAACTCAATATATATCTTAAATGGATGACAGCATCTCTCTGCAGCTTTTTTTTAGTTTAGCACCAATCCTACTCAGAATATACTGCACCACAACTTACAATTGTAAAAGCATATATGCTCCACAGTAACAAGAAGGGAACGGAAGAACAACCACGGAACATCAAAATGTATTTTATACACCAATAGATGTAAATATGTAATCAATCAAACTTTATGATGATCTATCTACTTCTATAGTTTTTCATTTTGAAAGATCATCGTGCATATAACATGAATATGCAAATAATATTATGTACTTACATAGTATGCATATTACATCTAAATATGTGCAAAGCTCATCTGAAATTTAGATAACATTATTCAGAACCTTCTATGCCAAAGCAAACCACCACTGTGACTCCAGACATCAGTACATCACTGGCAGTTCAGCTATGCTGATCATGAACCACCAAAAAGGCTCAAACGAGATTACTAGTGATAAGCCCAGGATCCTTTACAAATCATTTAATTGATATAAGCAGAACCATACGCCTGGCAGAAAGAAAAGGTTAAGTAGATTCATACTCCGAAGAAGGTGTGGCTTCAGCACTCCATGGAGCTTCTCAACTTGCTTGTCTTGGTTTATATCCTTAAACTCCTCTTGGAGATCAGCTATACTCCCAAACTACAAACACAAGTGATGTAACATTAGGCGAAAGAAGTATAGAACAAAGCATTTAATGCGATGGGAGATCGAAAGATTGGTCTACCAGCATATGCTAAAAGCTAGGAATTGTCTATCAAGGACCACACTACAATCAAAACCTTGTAAAATAGGCCACAGAAGGAAGGCCTAATGATCTACAGTGTGTCATGAACTAAATAAAATACAATGTTAGCATGCAAGAAGCAGGAAACCTTACACTTTCACCCTCAAGGAAGTGCATAAGCATGAAAAGCTCGTCCAGGTTATTCTGGAAAAAGAAAAATGACAGGAAATCAACTTTAAATGCATATGACAAAGTGACCAAAATCAACGTAAACAGTATAACAGAAGGAACAGCATACATAAAAAATCAAGTGGAAAAAATGGCAGGAGCAGATAAATTGAATGACTAATGAATGGAAGTTGATGTGTTATTTACATTTAGAATGAACGATACTATAATATTATGTGTACACAAGTTAAGGTGCTGTTTATATTTGAAATGAATGATACCATAATATTATGTGCATATGCCAGCATAGGGTCAAGGCTCCTCTAGTTCTTTTCAACATGCCAAGTTTTCGTGCTTAATTCTAATATTAGCAGGTTTGTGTGATGCATGCAGGTATAGCATCAGAAATTGGAAATGTTCAGAAAAGTACATTTTTCTTGTTCGCATAAGCATGTAGTTGCTTATGTTAAATATTGTTAGTTATGATTTGATTAGATATCAATCCCTGGATAGGAAGATATAATTTGATTAGATTTCAATCTCTTATAGATGGAATTAGTTATTTGTTTCCAATCTGCTTATGCTGACTATATAAAGCTAAGCATTTGTCATCTATTGAAATCAAGCAATAAGAATGAATTAATCTAGTCTCTTCCACAAGTTCTATCATCCCAGTCTATAGTCAAGTCTCTCATCCCACCAAGGCGACATTGCACGGCCTTCCTCCCAGCAGTGTTTACCCCGATGAACTAATGTTCATCATATTTGGTATCAAAGCAATCGATCCCTTCCCACAACTTCTGCTTACCATGGCTACAAGACATGTTGTTGAGTCATTGGCCACGATAAAGGCTAAAGCCAACAAGATTGCCACTAGTACCAACAACAATGATATGAAGACAGCGGCCATCTTCCTCGATATGCATACCACCTTGGAGAAGATAATTGCGAATCAGAAGAAGGCGCAACAAGAGGCAGTAGCAACTCTGTTCCCAGTAGCCACCGTGGCGCTGCCGGAACATGTCATGGCAGCTGCAGTTCCGCCAACGCCTGCCGCATCCCGCTGTTTTGCTACCGAAGCCTAACGCGGCAACCATGTCGCTGGCGCGACCTATAACAGTACTACCGACAACAGCCGTGACCCTACCATGTCCTATCCTGGTGCTGCCAAGCCTGCCATGGCCCCGTCGAAGCCTGCCATGGCAACGGCATCGTGGAAGCATACCACAACGCTGTTGTGGTTGCCGCTATGCTTGCCATGGTTGCCGCCACGCTTGCCGCAGCAATCGCATATGCCATCAATGTGGCTACATCTGTATGTGGAGGCCACAGTTTTCAAGGTCACCGGTAAACATCGCAGTCTCTCGTCAACTTAGGGCCTCATAGGGTTGTTGCCATAACCGCCACCACAGCTCAAGGATGAGCTATCGCCGAAGGGGGGAAAGTTGTCACGTGCTTGCTGCCCCTTCTTCGATTACACCGACTTCTGCTTCAACTACGGTCCCTCCCCAGGCACCTGTTTCCGCTCCTATTTTTGCACCAACTAGAGATCAATGCAACTACAGCAAGAACTTTGAGCACGACTACTAGAGTTATGCGAGGTAGAAAAGGCAGAACAAGACGTGTGGGGTGGACGATCCAAGGGGGCAAGGATACCCTTCCTCTACATGAGGACAGACCAGCTCGTCGGGTTCTCAGCAAGGTGACTCTGTTCAGCAGCTCTGTCAGGCCCTTCTTTAGCAATTGTCTCACAGCTCAGCAGATTTTACAGGTCTAGCTCAAACGTCTTCTCCGGGTACCTCTTGGGTTTTAGAATATAGTGTCCTTCCACATGACACTAGACTCCATATCTCTTAGTTCAGCAGGACCTCCTATTTTTGCTACTTCTATTCAGACAGCTGATGGTACTCCTCTGCCTGTCAGCTGTTATGGCACTCTTTTGTCTACTAATTTTTATGTTCCAACTGTTTCCCAAGTTCCTCAGCTTACCATGCAGCTTCTCTCGGTGGGTCAGCTCACCGATCTTGGTCTCTTGGATATAGGGTTGGTTTTGACTCACACCTGTTTTGTCCAGGATCGACAGACAGGAATGGTACTTGGACTGGCTGGTACCGTAGGGATAGTCAGAATCTCTACATCCTCGACCGTCTCCACCTTCCGTCCACCTCAGTTGCTCCTATCACCTCTACATCTACCTCCACTGCCACTGCTGCCACCACCTCTAGAGTTTTTACGCAGTGGCATCACCATTTGTCACTTATGTGGGTCTCGTCTTTCTTCATTAGTTCATCAGGGTGTTTTATGACATGTTTACACGACCATGTTTTGTCAGAGTTGCAAGTTGGGTAAACGCTACAACTTACTTATCATTCTAGTGAGTCCTTGCCTTCCTGTCCTTTTGATTTAGTTCATTCAGATGTATGGGGAGCGACGCCTATTATCTCTAAAGGCAGACATAAATTCTATGTGATTTTCATTGATGATTATTCCCACTTTACATGGCTTTTCCCTATGTCTAATCATGGTCAGTTTCTTGCAATCTATCTTAGCTTCGTAACGATGGTTCGTATTCTATTTGAGTCCTCGATCCATACTTTCCGTTGTGATTTTGCTGGCGAGTATTGTTCTGGTGCTTTCAGATAATTTTTTCTGAACAGGGCACTTTTTACCATTCTTCTTGTCCTGGTGCCCATGCTCAGAATAGGGTTGCTGAGCGCAAACATCATCTGATTGAGACTGCCTGCACTCTTCTCCTTGCCTCTCACGTTCCACCTCAGTTTTGGACTGAGACTGTTTCTACGGCTGCATATCTCATTAATATGCAACCTTCTACTGCTCTTAAGAATGTCAGTCCTATAAAGTGTCTCTACTATAAAGCCCCCCAGTATACTCACATCGTGTTTTTGGCTGCACCTATTTTGTCTTACTGCAGCCTCGTAAGCGCACCAAACTATCGGCTCAGTCGGTTGAGTGTGTATTTCTTAGTTATAGTTCTAAATATAAGAGTTATCGCGATGAGGACATCCCTGTGACTACGACATCTTCCAAGTACGCTAACTCTCCAAGTGTGCACGAGGATACTTATGATATACCTCAAGGTCCTATGACTAGAGCATGAGCCAAACTTTTAAATAAACAGGTGAATTTGTTTCTTAATGAATTTCCGTGCATTGATGAGAACAATATTCTACCTCATACAAGCCATTTGTGTATTCTCATATTTGAACGTTGTAAAGACTTTGGAACCAAGAGAGAGGAGAGGGAGGCCGGGCCAAAGCAGTTTTAGCCAACCGTCCAGGGGAGCTGGGGAGGTTCTACGCATCAAGGAGAAAGAAGCGGCAAGGAAGGCCAATCCGTAATGACCTTCACGTACTTGGCCATGTGACTCGTTGTGGCCTTCACGTATGCATGGCTAGTTGGAATCATTAGCTAGTTGTTTAATCACATGAGTTAGTTTGCTTCCGGTTGTGTACTATGTCAAGTTGAAGAGTGGCTAATTGAGATCAGTTAGTTTGCTTCCGGTTTTTTCCGGTAACCGGAACAGTCTAGTTTGAAAATAGCCTTAATTCAAATTTTGATATTTGAATTTCAATCGATTTTTCCGGTTTTTCTGGTAACCAGCCGGTTACCGTTACCGGCTGCCGGGTGGGAAGTTCCTCGGTATCGGATTTTCTACCCTTGGTGTGATCCACCATGAGTATGAGTTTGAGGGGGTGTTAGAATAGGAAGGAATTCTTTTGTTTCCTTGTATGTATTTGATTCCTTATATGTGAATGTCATATTCTATCGTAATATCCCCTTTGTATTCCTATATATATTGCTCATTGAGCCTTATGAATATATACACAATATTCATAACAGTTTATCGAATAAATAGCCTATTAGGCTACTAAGCTCCTTAGATGTCCTACTACAGAAGATACAGTTATAAACACTCCTGAAAGTATCCATAATCTGGGATAAGCAAGTAAAAATTACTGACCACAGATATTCAACAATTACAGCTTAAAGGTCCAAAACAATGCTGAAACCTCAAAAAAATAGCAGGGATACTTCAACGAGACTATTACTAACCATAAGCAACTTTAACAAGAAACATTTTTCCATATAGCTGAGGAAATACAATAACGATGGTTTTAGCTAATAAATATAGAGCAGTGACCTGAACTGGTGTCCCCGTTAAGAGAACACGATGTTTAGTACGATAATCTTTAAGTTGACCAAACAACTTAGAATCTTTATTCTTCAACCGATGTCCCTCATCCACAATCTGTGATGCAACATTAACAATTGGGGACAAGTTGGTGAAAACTTAGAGTAAAACAAATATCATCCAGAAAATGAAGAGGAAAAAGGAGGTGCCAAAATAGAAGTACCATGCATTCCCATTCTATATTTTTTAGAACAGCTGAGTCCATGTTAATCATCTCATAAGATGTCAAAAGGACATCAAATTTTATTCTCGACTGCTTCTTTTCTGCATTAGATGGAGATGATTTCTTTTTCTTAAGCTTCTTAGGTTTCTCTTTGGGGTAGTAAAATTCATACTTCCTACTAATTTCACGAGAAGCTGCAGATCCAAAATACATTACCTGAAAACCATAAGGAAAAAACTAAGTAGTTAAGACTTAGATCTCTTTGGAATTATATACATGATGGATTTCGAATTAGTTCGATTCACGTACAACATTCATTTGAGGTGCCCAAGTTGCAAATTCACGCTCCCAATTTCGCAAGGTTGAGAGGGGAGCAACAACCAGATGAGGACCAAGCTTGTTTTCAAACAGAGAGGCCAAAAAGGCAATACTCTGTATCGTTTTGCCTGCAATGTTTTTTGTCATCATTTGTTCAAGATCCCAATACATGTGATCCAAAATTCTCATTTTTATAATAAAAATATCCCTTACCAAGACCCATCTCGTCAGCAAGGATGACACGTCTATTATTAAACCATGAATAACGTAAGAAGTTTAACCCTTCAAGCTGATACGGATGCAGTGTGCCTTCAATAACCAGAAAAAAGCATTCAAAGAAAGAACATGGAGACATAATCCACGAGATCTACAGTCAACTAAAACTTAAATATTGATATCCAGGAATAATTCAAGTTTAATAGCAGCATACCACCAGAAAGAAACTTGGGGCTCTCCTCAAATGGATGAATCTCACGATTGACACTCTTGCTCTTGTCAGCAGACTTCTTACGCCTGGATTGAATCTCAATGAAGCGTTCAATCTGAGGTTGGAACACCGAGATGTCGGACTCGTTTTCCCAAGTACATTCATCGTATGAAAGTTCCTTCCATTTCACATAGTACTCCCGTTCACCAGTAGAGCTTTTCCTGTTTACAAAATATGAAAATAATGTCAGAAAATATAAAGATATCAATCAACCTTTGCTAAATGGAAATTAATGGATATACGTGAGGAAGAGAATAAGTAGATATTTAGATGAGTGAGACCACCCTGAAATAGTACTATCAAAGTAAAGTTGAAGTATGCTATTATTTTCCATATGAGTACCGTCATTCAATTGTGGACAATATGAGTACCGTCATTTAAGCTCATTTGTGTCGTTTTGTTCATTGTCAAATTAACCTCCATACCTGCTAGCAAGGATCCTGTCAACAGTTGTCCATTCAGGTCTAATTGCAGCACAGTCATCATCAGACTTATCCATCATACCCAATTGCCTATGGAAGTTATTCAATCTAGTTTTCAACCGAGAGTGTATCTTCGCAACTTCTAAATATTCATTTTCTGAAACCCTGGTATCAAAGAGAGTTGATAGTTAATAGAGGAAAAGCAGTAAGCAGAACAATTTTGCATTGAGCAGGTGACTACCAAGAGCAGTGAATGTGTGATAATCCTTTCCACTTTATAAGATATCGTTTGGCAGATTTATTCTTTGATCCAGAGTCCAAAGATGTTGTCTCTTCAGAAGCAGCATTTTGAGTTTCGCAATCTAATATCTTCTCCATCTCTGTCAGTGGGCTTACCTGGCAATACCAAACAAGGTGCATCGGTATACCAACAGTGTTAATCATAGGTGAAAGAAAGGTGCTTCAAGAGATCGATGACATACACATTCAGGGCAGCTCCATTTATCAGATGTGATATTTAGGCAAGGAACCAAACATTTCCGGTGAAATGCATATGTACATGTTGAACAAGATACTATATTATCATTTTTCCCGCATTTCTGGCAAGCATCTTCTTTCTGCACACAAATGAGTAAGGACAGAACGACCGCAAACAATTGAAACTCCACTACATAGACAAGAAATAGAAGGCAAATCAATGTACAGATCAGCAACTGAGGACAAACTAAAGATGAAAATGCTCGATGCTCTCTCTTTTGTTTTCAATGTTCAAGACAAAGTAGATTGATTCAGTTCATGAATTTTCTTATTTGATTCAGTTCATGAATTTTCTTATAAGCCAAGCAAATACCTACCTCTACTAATTATGACAAAATCTTTGAATCCAAAAAAACTTATTTTGAACAATCCTAAACAAGAGTTATCTTGGTCTTCTAAAACAGATCCAACCATGATAGTAACACAATGAGATCGTCCAGGAGAGTAAATTTTCTCAAATTTCAAATCCCAGACTGGGTAGTAAAACGGCAACCAAATATCAAGCTAAACTGGATGCAACAAGCCTTAGATATGGCATATCTGGAAAAAGCATAATAAGGTAATAGGTGCCATTCCACTTGATTGCCATCACAATTCTACTAATTCAAATAGATTGCCAATGAAAGTTGCGGATGAATGTCTTGATTTGGAAAGGTTCTGCAACAGGCAAGTATTATTAGTTTGGTTTCATTTCATGTTCAGCAGTTTATAACCGAGTCCTACACATCCATTCATCCAAGAGACCTGTTCTTTATTTTTCTTGCCAACATTCTCTCTCATATGCCTGTTGGGTCGAGAAAGTAGAGATCCTAGTTGGGCATCTTCACACTGTACCAGTTCTTTTTGCAGTTGAATCTTCCATTCTGGTTTATTGTGTATAGATTCTTTTTGAAATGCAATTCAATGTACAAGCCAGCTGATGTTTGGTAATTTTATCTTCCTAAAAGGATTCAAGCTTCCGACTATAACTATGTAACGAGGCCTATAAATACATGGGCATGGTTTGGTTGTTGGACAAGCTATTTGAAAGTTCAAATAAATAAAATCCCAGTTAACTGATCATTCTGTATCTAAGGGAAGTCAGCAATAGGCCGATAACAAATAAAATTTTAATCTATGCAAGCGATCCCAAAACAACTGCCTAAACAACTGCCTTCTGATTAGCTCACAAACAATCTTTTACTGAAGCTTGAATTTATGCCTTATGGGACACCAAACCCGCTTATTCCATACCAAAAATGTCAAGCTATTAGCTCATGTCCACATTATGGAAGAATGTAGTACTTACACCACAACAGTTAAGGAACACTGGTGTCACCTCTTTAACTTCCAAAAGTTTGAACTCACATAGCACCGTGGCAACCAAAAGCACCAACCTTAAACCACAGATACATACTAAGGCATCATGGGGTGGATATTGAGCCAAGTTCCAGTTTTGTCGAGCTTTTTTCAGAATTGGCACAATTTTATTTTATATCATCTTATTTACAGTTTAGAAATAATTTTAGAATCGAGCTAACAAGCCAAGCCAAAGCGCAATCGAAATCCATTCGAAATCGACTCATTTCAGTGTTGAACCAATCAGCAAGTGTAATTGAAGCAATTTTAAATAGAGCTCACAAACTCACTAACGAGCTTTTTTTCCACCCCCGTCATGTCCTCTTCAGAATCCACAGATTTCAATATTGAGCTTCTGGCGACCAAACTTCATACAAAATCCCCCAACTATTAGTATCTAGCTGCTTAACACAGCAAATAAACCAAGCCTGAATTCACAATTCAGTATCCAAACGGTATCTATCAAGGAAGTCATCTAACCAAATCACCACTCAGTTTTCTGTGGCACCAGTCAGGCTACCCCAATACCCCTATCCCACACCAATTCCCCAAACCAATTCCTCCCGCTTTGCAATAGATGAGCCATTTCACAACCTAACCCCCTATTCTCCAACCACTAGTCCTACAATAACAGTATCAATTCCCCAAAAACCACTAACTGGCAGCTTCAGAAATCAGAGCAATTCGCAACAAACAGAACAGAGAAGCAGGCCCTGATTAGCCATACCGCGTCCTCGCGCTCGATCCGCTCGGCGGGCGCGTCGCCGTGCCGATCCCTCCCCTTCCCGCTTCCGCCGCGCGGCGGGAGGTCGTCGTCGGACTCATCCAGCGTGTAGAGCGGCCGTTTCTCCGACCGCACGCGCAGCCGCTCGACGAGGCTGCTCATCCCGCCGCCACAACAACCTTACGCGGCTCGGATCAAAACCCTACGAAGCAGGCAGCGCACTGCCTCCGCCCAAGCTCCCCTCCCCACAGCTCCACCTCTCGCTCCGCCGCCTCTGAGCGGGCTAGGGTTTGGTGGTTTTGGGAGGGGGTGAGGAGAAATTTGGGGGTACTTACGCCGCCGCGGTGGGTGAGGCGGCGTGCGAGGGGAAGGAGGCGAAAATGGAAGGTAGCAGCGAGGAGGGCGCTTGGTGTGTACGCCGTAGTTGCGGGCGGAGAGAGGAGGCGCGATAGCAGCGAGGTGACGCGAGTCTCTCTGGACGAGAGGGGAGGGGGAGGGAGGCAGCAGTAACGGCCACTGCCACTGCCCAGTAAGTGCAGGGACTTAGGCCTGTTTGGAATGCGGGAATTTTTCTCGATTCCTGCGGGAATTGAACTGTTTTCTGCAAAATTTCTATAAAATTCCTGTGAAATTCCTCTGTTCCAAACAGACCCTTAAAAGTAGGCCCAACAAAACTTCAATATTTTAACATCCATTCATACTATAAAATTGATTAAAATTTATTACAAATAATTTTATGTATGTAGAGCTACTCTGTATAAATTAGCAGACACATGTGCATAAATGACTTTTACATGTTTTTATAAAAAACTATAACTGAGTATAATAGTCCAAACCTATGGACAATCCAAGTGTCACTCTATTAGACCACGCCACGGGTTAAACCCGTTCACAACCCGATCTCACCCCGAAACTTTTGAACCCACCCCCCACACCACCCTAACCCTTTTTATGAGGTAACCCAACCCAATCTAACCCGTTCACTCTTCTAACCCGTTTCCACCCATCTAAAGTCAACCCAATTAAGAACTCATTCCATTTAACCTGTTTGAACCAACCCATTAGCACCTCTACTGGGAAGGTTTTGGATCTGGCCCCTCTGCTATGCCCAAATTGCCGCAACGTTGTTGTAAGAATTGGAATCTAGCTCACCTATGCTGGAATTGGTGAATTGTGGATTTGTTTGAAAACCAAGATCTTTATTGTAAAAAGATATGTTGCATGGTGTTAATTTGATTACAAGGCCGAGAATCTTGTGCCTGATGTGGAGATATCAAAATTTATACCCCTTTTAAAAGAGAAAATCTATAAAACACTATACCATTCCACGCGTTTCTAATGGCACAACTATTCACTTTTCTCCCCTTCTCCTCTCTCTTTCTCCCAACAACGGTGCAATACTAACTGATTTTTGCCCACTTCCTCTCATTCTCCCTCCCTCCTTGCCGCTATCATCCCCTTATTCTCCTCTTCTATTGGATCTGATGTCGGAGGAGGGAAATCTGGCTTCCCCGCTATAGGTTCATCTTTCTCCCGGGCATAGAAGGAGATCGGGGGAGACGGTGGGCGGTGGCAGGGCAATGGGTAGGGTAGGAGGGCGGTGGCAGTGGCGGCTATGGTAGTTAGGTTGGCGAGCGGCGCGGTAAGGAGGGGTTGAGGGGCTATGTGGCGAGGCAGCAATGGCACCACCGGGCGCGGGTGGTGGTGCAGGGGGCGGCGGAGGAGGCGCACGGAGTTGCTCAGGGCGACACGATGACAACGGCAATTGCACGGTCTGGAGTTTTGGATCTACCCTGTCGAGATGTGTTACGACGTTATACCGTCCTCTAGTCGTTCTCCTTTCAAAAAGGATGTATTTACTTGTTGCTAAGATTTGGTTGAATGAGCACGTCTTAAAGCAAATAAATTTAATGTCAAGCGCGTAGATGTAACTTATCTTAAAAGATCTGGTTCCCACATTATGGGAAAATGTAAGGCACACATGCACATCAAGATTCGAATCAATCATAACAGATTTTATGCTAGGAAACTAGTTGATGTGATAGTAAATTATTATGAAACCTAATATGCGGCGTGAAAGAAGAACCCACTGAACTGAGATCGTTGTCATTCTTAGTGAAATTCAGGAGCTTAGTTCTAGCTGCTTTTGAGTCTTGTTTAAACTATGCACCTCGAGTTGTAAATGCAACGACACACACTTGTGCAAAGCAGGCGTCAACGTAAATGGTGTGTTGTGCTTGGATCAATCAAACACCTGAGTTTATACAGCCTTTCATGCGTTTTTGTAATCCTGCTCTTACCAATTAATGAAAGCTCCTGATGGATTCCCAAAAAAAAACTATAAACCTATTGTCCAATCAAACCAGGGATAAGTAAATTCACCGACACATCAAATGCAATTTCAACATAAAACCAAACATGACAAATCGAGAAACATCTCTTTCCAGCAATCATAAACCCTTGGGATTTGTAGGGAATTCGGGTGATAGGATTAGCATCTAGAATGGCCACTTCTCCGAGCACATGCACAACCACTCCAAGAGATTGCTTGCTTCGTCGTCACAACTGTACGCTAGGAAGGAACCCTACAAAGCAAGCAACACACTCCCTCACTTACCCCTACTAATCTCCCTTTTCAAAGCTCCACCTCATGCTTTGCAGCCTCTGAGTGGGGCTAGGTTAGGTGGTTTTGAGAGAGCACTGAGGTGATGCGAGTTTTTCTCTTTGCACAAGAAAGGGGAGGGCGAGGGAGCGGTAGTAATGGACAGTGCCCAAAAACTCCAAGGTCTATGCCTGTTTTGCGGCTTGGCCCATCTGCTATGCCCAAATTGCCTCAGCTTTGATGTATGAATTAAAATGCAGTCTGAGCTATGTAGGAATTGACAAATTGTGGACTTGTTTGAAATCAAGATCTTTGTTGTGAAAGGAACTTTTCATGGTATTAATTTGTTTACAAGATTGTAATTAAATATTGTGTCTGGTGTGAAGATATCATTTTTTTGTCTTTTCTCTGGGAAGTACTTTATTTGTTGCTAAGATTTGTTCAATGAGCGTATCTTGAAAAACAAATTTAATGCAAAAGCATAGATGAAGGCCTATTTCGCAAGGTGTGGTTCTCATATTAGGGGAATAAACGAAAGGCAAACATACACATCAAGATTTGAATCATGACAAATCATATGCTAGCAAACTGGTCAATTGATAGTAAATAGGTAGAAATATTTTTTTATCAAATCAGGGATAAGTAAATCAATCAGCGACATCAAGTCGAATGTTTTTGCGTGTACCAGTGCACCAGATGGGTCTTCCATAAAAGTATTAAAGCATTTTCATGGAAAAAAAGTTATATCCATTCTATGCAACATAAAGAGATAAATACTAAGTACAAATTCCACATCTTAGGGAATGTGGCAGCGACATGTGAAACTTGTTCCCAGATGACAACCAATTCTCTATTATTGTTGATTTGCGCTTAGCACAAGAGAGATTACATGGAAAAGAAAAATGATACATATGCTCTCTACAACATGAAGAGATGAAATTTAAGTGCAAAGCTCACATGTCTTAAGTGCAAATTCCACATCCTAGGGAACGTGTCAACGATGTATGTAAAATTCATTACCAGATGGCAAGTGTTGGACACATGGAGAACCAATTTTCTATTAATGTCCTATTTGCACTAAGCACAAGAGATTAAAGAGAGAGAGAGAACATGGAAACGAAAATGTCACATCTACTCTCTACAACATATAATGAGATGAACATTTAGTGCAAAGCCCACAACTCATGACACGTGGCAGCCAGCGTGCATTGGTCCACACCGATGACGGAAGCTCCGACAAGATCTTACCAGAGATATAAGATAGCCAACACCGGGTCACAGTTCATCGAAAGATTGGAATACTTGAGATCGTGGAAACTGACATTGCTCCAAAATCAAATCAAGGAATAAGACTTCAATCTCCCATCAACCATGAAGCATATATAAACCGAAGAGCACGATCTCACTAATAGCAACCGGATGGTCACATGAAACAAATGGAAAGAAAATACCAACATTTGTTTCCTTGTCAGTGGCACAATCAGCGTAAATATCAACATTTACTTCCTTGTCAGTGGCACAATCAGCTCCCTCGTCATCGTCGAAATCCTCCAAGGAGATTAGGATGTGAGTGTGACCAAAAGGAACAAGCGGCATCTCTATGACAACGCCAGAAGCGTCAATTTGCAAAACCTCAAGTACAAGCGACAATGGCACAAATTCCTCATAAATAAAATTTGGAAGCAATTAAGCACATGCATTCACTACATCCATTAACAGAATCAGCAATAGCATATCTGCACATATATGACAACGCCAATAGCGTCAATTTGCAAACAAATAAGAGCTACAGAACGAAACGTGTGCAACTCCTGCGTGAAGTAAACACTGATGATTTTGCAAGCCATGACATGAACAACCCCAAAACTTGTCAGCGAGCCATGGCGTGAAGAAACTCAGTACAGGAGATTCACCTCCATGCCATGTCCATCACTCCTAGAATAACATCAGTTCAATTCCTTCCCAGCGGGAGTGACCGGCATGAGTACGTCTCCTTGAAATCTGACTTCCTGGATGACGTGAAAATCGACGCATACACTTCCTTGTTCGCATACGCTGGTGCATGGTCTGCTGCCTTGAAGCGCTTCGCTGGGGCAGCCTCCCCCTTCTTCCCATTCTCCAACTTCTCAACCCCAGCCGCGGCGGCAGCAGCATGCTTACTCCCACTCAAGCCCATTTCCAACCTTCTTCTCCTTCACCTTCCCCCTATCCTCCTCCATCCTCCGCCTCAACACCGCCACCTCCTCCTCGGTCCCATTGATCGGCATCTTGTCCGCCTCGTCAAACTCCTTGTGGCAGACCAAACACGCGGACGTCTTCACCTCCTTGAGAGCCTTCACGCTGAGCACGTGGCCGCACCTAGAGGTGGGAATTGGGCCGTGCCGTGCCGGCACGGCCCAGGCCCACCGTGCTTTGGGCCGCTTCGTGCCGTGCCGGTTCGGCCCAGTCATCCCGTCGTGCCGTGCCGTGCCGGCCCGCCTCGTCTTCGGCCAGGCCCAAGCACGGCCCAAAGCCCACCGTGCCGGTGTTCGTGCCGTGCCAGCCCAAGCCCAGCCCAAAGTAACTATACACGACAAAAGCGACAGCGACAATGGTAGCGGTGGCCGCTATCTTCCTTTCTCTTGTATCCGCCTTATTAAAAACCTACTTAAAATTCGATTCTATTGTCTCATGCCATTTCACCTTCGAACTTGGTCATCTAGTCTAATGGAATGCATATCTTGGTGCAAATTAGACTATGGCGTACGTTGACATCGCCCGACAATCTAGCATAGGCATACCCAACTAGTCAAATAGAAAAGCTTAAGGAGAGTCATGAGTACAATTTACTATAGTTAAGAAATCAATTTTAAATAGTTACTGGCCAACCGTGCTCTTCGTGCCGTGCCGGCCCGAGCACGGCCCGATCTGTCGTGCCGTGCCGTGCCGCCCACCGTGCCGGATTTTGAAGCCCAGCCCGGCCCACCGTTCGTGCCGTGCCGGCACGGCCCGCCACGTGTCGGGCCGGGCCGTGCTTGGGCCGGGCCGTGCCGGCCGTGCTTCGGGCTGGCCCAAAGAAGCCCGGCCCAAGTCCCACCTCTAGCCGCACCCGCGGAGAGCGAGGAACTGGTACTTCCTAGAGGTGGCAATGGGTACCTGAAACCCGAGTACCCGATGAGTTTTACCCGATAAGGAGGTGGGTATGGAAAGATATCTTCACCCGTGGGTATACTGATGGCAAAAATCTCTACCCATTGGGTAGAACGGGTGCGGGTACGGCTGTATATTACCCGTACCCACATACCCGTGGGTAAAATATACCCGCATACCTTATGTGCTTCATGGTGGCGAATTTACACATTACTACGAGAATTGTGTACCATATTAATCATTTGACATCAACATTAAGGAAAAGAACTCAACAAATAAGTAGCCGATACTCTAGAATAAGCTAAATAGAAAGAGGAAAATTTTAGTTCCAAATTGCACAAGATGATACTTCAATAAACTAATCGGGTATGGGTTACCCGTCGGGTATAAATACCCGCGCGGGTGCGGGTACGAGTAAGTTTCTATACCCGTGTGCGGGTACGGGTATCGTAGCGGGTAGAGTTATATCTGTCGGGTGCGAGTATGGGGTGGCTATACCCAGCGGGTATGTACCCGTTGCCACCTCTAGTACTTACCGTTGAACTCGAGTCCGGTGACCGGGCACTGGAACAGGACCTCCTCCCCGGAGGCGTCCGCGTCAGGCTTGGGGTGCAGGTGGATGGGGATCATGTCTTTGAGGCCGCGGATGTGCGAGAGCGCCTTGGGGAGGCGCTTGTGGAGGAGCGCCTCGACAAGGGCCTCCTTATTAAAGAGGTTCCCCAGGCGGTCGGCGACGGCGGGCGCGGTAAGGGGCTCCCCGGAGAGCGCGCAGCAGGTGAAGCGGGACAGGTGGGCCTCGTTGGGGTCGACCTTGTCGGGCTTCTTGGCGAGGTACATGGAGAGGTAGCAGTCGCGGGACTCGGCGCCGGTGGCCCCACCTTCGCCGCCCCCGCCACGGAGCGCGCAAAGGCGGAGCTGGAGGGAGGTAGACGGCGGGAGAGCGGCGATGGGGGAGGAGGTGGGAGACGGGGAGGTAGGACGGGGCGGTGAGGTACCGTGGCAGGAGGGCGAGGTCGTCGAGGCGGACGAGGACGGACCTGGTGGTGGTGGGTGGACCGAAGCTGGCCATGGCGGGCAGCTAGGGTTAGGGTTTCGACGCTGGTGGGATTCGGGAGCAGGTGGGGGAGGAGCTCACGAAGACGATGGGGAATCGATCGAGATGGCTCGGTACGGGTTTGGTACAGAGAAGACTGACGCGGAGAGACCTGGAGTCTGAACTGGCGGTGCCGGGTAGTGCTGTCCAATGGGTCGTGCCGGGCCGGCACGGCACGGGCCCGGGCTCGGCACGGCCTGTTAAGGTCCGTGTAATAAACAGGCTGTGTCATGCCGGCCCGCGGGCCGCGATGCGAGCCCAGGCACGGCCCGAAGCCGTGCTGTACCGGCCCGGGCACGGTTAAGGCTAAACGGGCCGTGCCGGCCCGACTAGCCCGTTTAGCCGAAAAAATTGAAAAAATAAGAAAAATTGTAGAAAATTCAGAAAAAATATAGAAAATTGTAGACATTGTTAAACACAAAAATAAATATTTGCAATGACATAATGAGCTTTATTAACTTATTAAATTACATGGGATGGCTGTTTCATTAAAAACTTTACCAAGTAAAAACTCAATTTGAGAAAACATTGGTAAAGAAAAAAGAGTACAGCCTATAAAGCTCATTAGTGACTATATGTGAGGAAAAATATTGAAAATCCTATTCATTGCTATCTAAATACAAATTCTCAAAAGATTCTTCTAAATCTTTATTATCTGCAGTATGTTGGAGTCTTGATTCAGCTTGTTCCCAGTCTTTGACGGTCAGAAGTACTTCGACCATCTCGTTGGAGAGACTTGTTCGTCGTTGCTGACTCCGAGGAGACTGTAGAGACAGGAACAGTCAACATATCCCGCGCTAATATGGATAGCACTGGATATGATACCTTCTGGGTTTGCCACCATGAGAGGATATTCAACTCCTGCTCGAAACTGACGCTATCACTGTTGAGATAGCTTGATAGGTCTTCAGTGCTTTGTCGCCTTCCTCCTCCTAACTGCTGTGTACCTGCACCTGCACGAGAACTAGACGAAGAACCAAAAATCTTGCCCCATTGCATAGCCCCCTAGTGGTGCTAGGGACTACCGCGGTTCTTTCAAACGCACAGACCCAAACTTATTTTCATATTTATTATATACCTCATATAATTTATCCTTAACTAATGTAAAGTATGAACAATAGTCTAAATCGGTAGCCTCACTTAAAACTTGTAAAACATTTATAAATCCTTGTAGTTTGGCCCTAGGATCCAAAATAAAAGCAAATGCATATAAAATAGGAATTTCTCTCCAATATTTTAAAAACTTAGTTTCATGGCAACTACAACATCCCGTAGTATAGGATCATTTTCAAAAGCCTTTAGGTGAGTGGTAATTTCAACAATATTATGAACAATCATAGGAGATGTAGGGTAGTATACTCCAGAAAGACAAACTGTAGCTTTATGAAAAATTTCTAGAAAGAAAAATATTTTTTCACCAACAACTCAATCGTCCTCGGTAAATTCAGTGTCTCTAACTTGGGTTCTACTAGAGGAGCTATGAGATTGATGACTTTGGGTGTGAAGGAAAACAGATAAAATGCTCTTATATGGCAATATATGTTTAAGCATAAGGTAAGTAGAGCTCCATCTAACAGGCATGTCTAAACTAAATTTTCTAGGACGAGCATTCATTGCTACGTAAAAACTCTTATATGCAGCTATTCGTTGGTTAGAACAATTAATAAATGCAATTGCATCCCTGAAAGAATCAATACAAGCATTTAATCTTTTTAAACCGGATTTAACAATAAGATTAATAATATGACAAGCGCAACGTTGATGCAATAAGAAAGAGTGTGCATAAATATTAAACAAAGGTTATATTGCAACTGTGTCTGGCGCATTTGTATTACTTGCCCTTTTTTCAGCTTGCAGCATGTCGTTGTAGATGACCCGTCCCACCTGAAGATTTTGCAGTCAATTCATTACCACAAATTTTACAAACAGCATACCTCACTTCAGTTCCATCATTGTCGGTCTTGAACTTCTTGTCGAAATCATTCCAAACTGTTGATGTACTAGCTCTTGTTCTTTTTGCACCCGTGCTTTGGGTCGTGGATGCACTTGTTGAGCCAGCAGAAGATGGGTCGATTGGACCCTAAGCCACCGGGCCGTCGTTTCTTCGGCATCTCCAGTTTGTACATGTGGACCTTCCGCGGATGGATATGCTTGTTGAAACGATTGCATATCCTCCACCGAGAGGCCGAATTTGGAGAGTTGAAAATCGTAGTTCTCCATTAAATCAACTGCAAATTGAAATAGTAAAGAACGATTAACTTACTATTAAACCAACAAATAATAGCAAAAAGTTAAACCAACAAATAATACCAAAGAATTAAAATAAGACAACATTATTACCTCCTTTGCAGCTCTCACAAAAAAAATTGAAGATTTTTGAATTTTCGGAATTTTGCCCGAATTTTGACCAAATTTGCGCAAACACTTTCAGATTTTTCACACCTAAACCGAGAGAGAAGAATGAGATTTGAGGTGTGGAAGATGGAGGCCGGGTGCCCCCTATTTATAGGAAAAAAATTCAGATTTTTTGCTATTTTTGTCGAATTGTTTAACCACCCAACGGTAAAAAACGGCTATTTTTCAAATTAATCGGGCCGGGCGTGCCGGGCCGGCATGGCCCGTTTAGAGCCGTTGGGCGGGCCGTGTCGTGCCGGCCCACCGTACCGCGCCCTCGGCCCAGGCACGGCCCGGTTCGCCGTGCCGTGCCGTTTGCGGGCCGGGTCTACAGTGCCGGGCCGCGGTGCGGCCCGGCCTATTTGGACAGCTCTAGTGCAGGGTGGCGACGGGGTGCGCGGTGGAGTGGGCTGGGCTGGTCGGCCGGGTCGGGGACGTCAAAACTGGCGTTTTGACGAGTTGGGCCAAGTATCTGGATTTTTTTACATGCCGCTTCTGCGAAGAATTGGGCCGTTTCCGAGGGGAATCCGGTGGGTTCCAAGGCTCTTCCGGAGGCCTAGTTTGGTTTGACGCCACGGTTCAGGTGTGAAGTGAGGAGTGAGAACTGAACTAAACACATGTTTCTTCTTTTTAGCTGAAATTTATGACTTTTAACTGTGGTTTGTGGTTTTTGGACTATTCGTGTGAGAGATTACAGAGTAACAGAAACTCATGTGCGGTTTTTACTGATATAAATAAAGTTGGTACAATATGTATTACAATTAACTAGTAGACCTTATTTAAAAAAAATACTCCGTTTAAAAGCTAATTACTGTAGAAAAGCTGAAAACAGCTTTTAGAAGCTGAAAATAACAGGCCATGACAGGCTGAGACAGGCTTGGCGGATTTGTGCTGGCTCGGAGCAGCTCTCGCAACATGCTGCTGCTTCATATCTGAGCTTGGAAAGTGTTATTTTGGAACGTGCGAAAGTGGCAGATCAAGAGCAACGTGGAGGCGGAGATAACCTTATCAAGTTCCTGCAGCTTGTTCTCTCGTCTGAATATTCTGCAATCCGCACCTGCACCGATCACTATCCCCGTGCAACAAAACTGCAGCGCAGCAACAGTCACTCGCATCACAAAATTCTCAGCGTGCATGCACTTGCTATTTCCAGTGGTCCCATCAGATTCCTTCTCTCTCTCTCTCTCTCTCTCTCTCAACGCCCTTGCCTGTTCATCAGAGTTGGCACCTCGCTCGGATCACTAACGTGGGTGCGCCTCACACCCGAATCCTTCGCTCTGTGCGTCGTATCGAGTAAACATACCCCTTATTTCACTGCATTTGTTTACCTGAGCCAACCAACCAATCATAAGGACGTGCAACCTTAGTAGCCTGCAACATCCTGCCCTCCCCCATCACTTTACTTGCGAGTTGCAATCAACAGCATCACAAATCTTGAGTCCTGCATCACAACAGGAAGGATCACAAACCAGAATCTCTCCAGCAAATAGTATTGCATGGTGTCTAATGTACTAGTATACAACCCCTGTATGATCGCACTCCGATTGCGTTCTTTTCGTGCGAGATAGTTCGTTAATCGCGTCCATGCAATGTAAAAGGGTGCAAGAAACGGGAAAGCAGTAGGGCAAAATAAGCACAATTTCTTTGTAACAAATGACAAGAGGAAAATGGAAGAGCGGTAGCCGACGATGCAAGACAAGTTTGCTCCTGGAATTGAATAGCACACCCTTCTTTGACACACTCGTGACTCGTCGGCCAACTTCATTGCTTCCCGCCGGCGCCACCATCTTTGACGGACCGGGCATCGTCGCCGCCGGCAACACCGTTAGCCAACACTGGCGACGTCGGTCCCATGCCGTCATGGAGCTGCCCTCCGGCGTGGCTGACGGGGGGGGGGGGGGGGTGTAACGCCCCCATTTCTGGGTGACGGTACGGAACGTCGTAACAGTTCAAGATGAACAGTTACGACGTTCGTAGTTACGAACGATTATCACACCAGTACAAACTTACAGCGAAAGATCCAACTTTATTACAATATAGAGTAGCACTATATTACACAGCGGCGCATAAGCCCATACTACAACACATTACACAGAATCAACGGCCTGAGCGTAAGCTAAAACTTAAGACCAATCCTCATCAGAGTAGATTGGTTCTTCGGGTGCTCCCTCCTCAGTAGGCTCTTCTTGATAGTATTGATCTTCTGGAAAAAATTTGTTTAGCAAGTAATGAGTACCACCGTACCCAGCAAGTTACAGGGGTAAACCCTATTTTATTATATGCAAGGATATTCAAGGGACGGGAATATATTTGTTTTATTATATTTGGTGGATGCAGTTTTATTTGTAAACAAATAAAATTTAAAACATTTGCTCCTAAAATCAGGGGTTTATTATGTAAAGTTCATCATTAAACACATTAAAATCATCATAACTTCTACTTATGCCTCATTGTTGGAATCACCCAATTAACATAGCTTCATTAACCGGAAGCACGGCGTATTCGAATACCATTTATTTTACTCTGCAGAGTTACCCAACTTTTCCCACACGATCCCTTAACTCCCGCGACAGAGTTAAGAAAGCCAGGTCGTTTCACTGCTCAATTCTTTATATAGACTCTACCCAGTAGTATCACTCAGTCACGGCCACACATAATATCACAACTTCTTCCTGCCGTTTTAAGTGCCTACTACCGTTGTTAGGTACCCGCAGCATACCTAACTCCCCAGCATCCTATCATCTCCTCCTGTAGAGTTTTCAATTGAATGGAGCAGCTACTAAACCCGTGTTGACAAGTCAACCCCTGTGGTTTGAGCGGTCACTATGTATTTCACTTGGCACAAGGTTCTTGTCCTTATATTTTCACCTGAGGCACTCAACCACAGCTTCCCATGTGCTCAACAGCACCAACCACATCCAACCCAAACCAGCCTCCATCCCCAGGTAAAGCGGTGGGCGAAGTCCGCCGCACGGATTCCCACAACCCTCTACCCGAAGTCCAACCTTAGAGTCAAGCGGTGGGCGAAGTCCGCCGCACGGATTCCCACAACACCTTCACCCTAAGCTATGTTCATTTTTAAATTCTAATGGCCCGCAGCCAAAGTCACTTAACAGTATAGTAAGTTGAATGTAGTAACGGTATATACATTTGTACATTAATTAAGTTATTACTAAGGTTGTCAAGGTGAATATGGCCATCAATCAGGACATGGCATTTTTCAGTGGTGGGATTAACTAAATAGCATGTCATTCTAACCATTTGATTTATTCAAGTAGCAGTTAACAAATAATACTAATGAAAGTATTGTATATAAATACTTTAAATGTCATAGGATTCAAAATGCTTAAAAACATGTAACTTGCCTTGCTGATCAGGTATCTCTACTAAGTCATAAATCTGAAATGTTGGGTCTGGCTCTTGAACTGCAACTTGGGCGTCTTCGGGAACTAGCGCAAACACAAAAAAAATAACACAACATAAGTCACATGAAATAGCAACACAATTAACTAACTTGACTCTAAAATATTTTAATTAATGAGAAACAACTACACAAAATATTCAACAACTATGTGAATAATACTAGAATGTGATTTTTGACAAAATTGTAAATTTATTATTATTATTGGAGTTAAAAAAATTTTGACCTAGAATAGAAAAGAAGCAATAAACATTTATAAAATTCGAATTTACTGGAATGGATAGCATATTTGAACTTAGGAAATAGAATGGGTCAAAATAATGTACTTTTGATATTTTTGGGATTTCTGGATTTTTCTAGAACTTTTGAGGCTTTTTCTGGACTTTTCGGAACTTCCTAAAATAACTAAAATAGATAAACACAGTGTTGGGCTCGACCCGTTCAACAGTGCGGCCCGGCCTTCTTTCTCGCGTGGGAAAAATCGGCCAGCGGCCTCCTTCCCGCGCTCGGCCGGACGGCCCACGGCCCACACGCACGCGCGGGCGAAGCCCAACGCACGGACGCGCACTCCCGATTGATGGTCGACACGCGCCTGGTGCCAACGGCCAGATCTTGCGAGCGTGAACGCCCGGATGGAGGCGAGGCGCCAGCGTCGGTGGCCAAGATTCAAACTCGAACGGACGGTCGGATGGAACGAGATCGACGACGGAGCGTCATCGTCTTCCTCCCGACCCCCGGCTCTGGCGGAAAAACAGAAAAGAACGGCGGCGGTGGGGTGGCGGCTACAAAGCACTAGAGGAAAATCGGATTCGCCAGTGTGCGCACGCAAGGCTTAGGGTTTCATTTTGCCCTATTGGCATTTAAATGGAAGAGCGGAGATGGCTTACGGTGGCTGGGAAAACAGTGAGCCTCACGGCGGTGATTAGGAACTCTGGCTATACTTGAGCTAATTTGGCTGTGATTTCACCATCTACGGGACCTAGGGAACATGCTAGAGGTGGTGCCTTAGTTCAGAAGTGGCTCAAGTGGCCTAGCCACGGTGAGGTCCTTAGGACTGAAGGTGAGCTCCGACGACAGAGCAACTGGCTAATGCTATTGAACAATTGAAGACGCCACTATGATTAGCATCTAACAAGGATCTTAACACAGCAAGGAATTGAAAAATAATAGACGAAATCATGAGATGGCATCTAGGGTTAACCGGGCTCAGGGCTTCCATTGCCGGCAGCTCGGGCGATGAGGAAGCAATCGGCTGCTCTGGGAGACGCACGGGGATGCTAGAAGACGTTCCATGGGGTTCACACGTTTATATAGCGAGCGTAGGACTGTGGCCACAGTGGGGTGTCCTCGGCTGCGTTCTTCTTACGCGGATGGAGGGGAATGAACCAGAGCTTCTTCGGGATATGGGAGAGGAAGGTGGCGCTCCTCTTCTGCAACACTTGGTGGTCATTTGACTCTGTGAGAGGCGGGAACAGGGAAGTAGGGGATGGGCGTGGCTACGGCGGAGGAATAGGCACGAGGAGGTGGCGCGCCAGGGGGAAGGAACGGGACGGCGTTACGGCTGACTGGTGGGGCTGCTTTGCAGAGGTGACGCGAGATGAGAGCGCCGCAATCCAACGCGAGGGAGACAGCGACGCGTGCGCCAGCGGCTTCGGGAAGAAGAGGGAGTGGCGCTGCGCACGGGCGTCGCCAGAGAAAGAAGATGGCGCCAAAGGAGGGTGATGCCAAAAGGAGGAGAAGGCGAAATGCCAAATAAGGAAAACGGTTTTCCATTGAAAATTGCCAAATTGGGTAAAAGTTTGAATTCAAATACTATTTACACAAATTCAAAAATTGGCTTGAATTTCAGGGTTGTTTCAGGGGGGGTCGGGAGAGGAGCGACGCTGACGAGGTGGCCGAGGAGATGGCAGAGGCGAGGGAGATGGGCATGAGGCACAGGTCCTTCCCCTGCAGGTACTGCATGGCGGTGCCCATGTCCTTCTCCATCATCTTCGCCACCTGCTGCTCCATCACCCGCAGACTGCCGCCGGCGCTCTCGGCGCCGTTGCCGCTGCCCTTGGAGGCATTGCCATTTCCAGCGTCATTGTTGCTCTTCCCGTTGCTATTGCCCTGCACGATGATGCATTTCGGAATTGAAAACTACGTACAAGCAACTGATTACTGATCGATCAACTCTCGTTCCACTCCACTCCTATTTTCTTGCTAAAACATCTGGTCCCGCTGATTATCTCTGAGGACATGCTCGCAACCAGAGGTGCCATGCCAGCCGCTCCGCCCAGCCGGCTCATGCTGAGAACCTGCAATGCTCAATTAGTCAGTACAGATCTTAATTATCAGCAACATTTACAGGTTCTGTTCAGAAGTAGTGTAACTGTCACCTTGACTTGGAGCTGCAGAAACTTCACGTAATCGATGATCTCGTCCAGCATCAACGGCTTGTCCGTCTGCAGAAAAAGAATTCCACGTTGCAATTTCAGTGACAACCACACGTTTACTACGTTTAAGAGCGCGCAAGGAACACATTCATCTGGTAATAGATAGCTCATGACACCCATGCCCAAAACACAGCATTGATCAGCGCTAATGATACTTGGGAAATGTAGGACAGAAGATGACAACAGAGAGGGTGAATGATGTCTTAAATATTTTTTCCTCGAGTATTTACTTATCATTTGCTTCAATAGCTGCAAAGCTATGAAGACTCGGATAAGAACCCTACTCAAAATCTAGATAAACTCAGCACTGTGCCACTGTAGAAAAGCTGCAGGTGCGGTACTACCGCTATTGGTACTGCGGTACTACCGTAATTGGTTAAAAGACAAAGTGCTCAGATACGACTTGAATGATTATCGACCAATGAGTGATCAAAACCAACGTGGTCGTGGTCGTAAACCAACATGGTCAATAGCCAATGTAATCGGAATTCGACTCGAGTGATCAACGATCAGAGAATGGTCGGAAACCAATGTGGTTGAAACAACTATAATTGAAACCGACGTGATCAAAACCAACGTTGTCGAAACCAATGTGGTCAAAAGTCGACATGATCTAAATTGGACTTGAGTGGTCAACGACCAGAGAGTGGTCGAAAACCAATGCAGTCGATAACAAGAGAGCAGTCAAAAAACTAGCGTAGTTGAGGACCATTGAGTGGTCAAAACCTATGTGGTCGATCACCAGTGAGTAGCCGAAAAACTAGCATAGTCGAGGACCAATGATTGGTCGAAAACCTACGCAATCGAACACCAGTGAGTGGTCGAGGACCAATGAGTGGTCGAAAACCTACGCGGTCGAACACTAGTGAGTGGCCAAAAGACCAGTATGGTCGAGGACCAATGAGTGGTCGAAAACCAATGCGGTCGAAGACTGATGTGAACGTAACCTACAAGGTCGAAGACCAGCGAGTGGTCGAAAAGTCAAAGTGGTCAAAGACTAATGAATGGTCGAAAACCAGCGTGGTCCAAGATCCAAGTACAAACCCGAATGTTTTAGGCAGGTTGAAATTCAACCTGTGAAAACAACTACCAGTGAGTGGTTGACCTATGGACGGTCGAAACTAAAGTGGTCGAACCAAGTCAAAACACAACCAAAGAGGTTGACGACTAGTGAAAGGTCAAAAACCAGAGTAGTCGAAGACCAGGGACTATGGTACTACCACTAAAAGGCATGTGGTACTATCGTTTCCAACAAAAGAACAAGGTTTTCAACCGGTCGCGAGAACCAAAATCGACAAAACTTTTAATCGACTAAACCAAAAGCTGTGAAACTTTGTGCGCATGTTTCTTAAGGTCTCAAGAAGCTATTCTATTCCCGAATCAAAAAATTCATGACAAATTTGAGACATTTTTACAATTTAAAGCAACACACACCAACTAAGAACTAAAAACCAAATTGATGATCAAATCTTGCTCGTGGGTAGAAAATAGTCAAGATGGCTTTGAACATGTTCCCACATGCCACAGTAAACAAGCTCACCGAAGGAATCAACCCTAAAACTCTTGGATCAAGAAATCACCTGATTAGGCCGAGAACGAGCAAAAACAAAGTTTCTTGAAAATCTTGCTATTGAAGTGCCTAGATGATTGGAGGTCGATTTCAAGAGGTTATCTTCATCTCGTCCATGTCCTTGGCACATCAAGATCAAGAGAAGCACAGAAGAGAGATCAAACCATCCGAAACATAAGCAACTCAATCAACAGGAAGAGATCAAGAAGGGGTTGAGAAAAGAGAGGAAAAACCAACTCAAACTAGAGCAAATTCAATCAGACAAAAAGATATTTAAAAGATAAATCAAAGATTGATATATTGCTCACTTGAGATTATTCATTTTACAGTCACTCCATTTAGGAGGATAGAAATCTAAGCCTAGAGCACACACTCACTCTCTAATCTATCTCTCATGGGAGCGAGGAAAAGTTAGCCACCAAAAGGCTTAGCCATCCTTCTCAAACCTTAGCTTTTTGCCTCCCCTCCCCTTTTATAGGCTCACAACCTGAACTAAAACCTAATGGTTCCACCTATTATGCCAAACTAGGGATAACCCGTTAACCCCACCTAATACTAGGTTTTACTCTCTCATGCATGCTTATCAAAGTGGCTTACAACCATTAACCTATTAATGAATCAACACTTGATCCACTTCACATTTTTATCACATACAAGATCTAAACCATTTAAACCAACGCCGCGGTTTCACACACCGTCACTTTTCTGGTATTGGGAAATTTACCAAAATGCACCTCTACCGCCTTTCACGAAGCTTTTCGCTTCCTTTGCCGTGAAGCATCACGCATGCTTCGCCATCTTCCACGTGGCCCCAAGACTTACCGCCAAGCCTCTTACACGTCTAGATCCCACTGAATCGTCCTCGCTTGCAAATAACTCAAATCACTTGGCGCACCACATGCTTCTTCTCGTACCTGACGACACCCGGCTTTCTTGACCATGTGGACCTCAACTCCTCTCCGAGCCTCGTCCTGATCCACCTTGTTGTTGCCCATCATGTACATCACTGGTAGCTCCCGCTTCGGTTCCTCATCGTCCTAGCTTGCAACCACCCCGTAAGTCTCAGTCATCTTCGGCATCTCCCTGACCGTTCTGGACCTCAGCACCACCCTGTGTCTAATCTCGGTCCTCCTACGCCTCATCATGACCTAGCTCTGAAGTCCTGTAATCAACGCCAATAAGCAAACCATCACGTAGCACCGCATAATACACAAAGTCTTCAATTTGCACAATGAATCCATACAATGCACCATGTAAAAATATGCAATCAAAATACTGATTCTAAGCTTAGGATCAAATAATGAACCCATGTGCACACCAGCAATAACACCTAAGTCAAACCGTGACCAAAACCCCAAGAATTCCGGAGAACAACCATAAACCACCGAGAGAAGCCAGTCTTACCGCCAAGCACAGGCTGGTCAGATCGCTGGCTGCTCTGACACGAGTACTCGAGGTCTACTACAGAAGATCGCAACACCCACGACTATCGATCGTGAAGTCTACGACTACCGATCGCAAAATCTATGACTACCAATCACAAAGCCTACGACTATCGACCGCAAAGTCTACGACTATGACAACATGCGACGTCTACGATTACCGACCATCGACAATCCGTGGTCATTTAGGCACTGTAGCTTTCGACTATAGACCATCCGTGGTCGATCTGCCGATCGGTCTGCCCAACACATGGCCGTTTGGACCGCTCGACTATAAAGTCAAGGACCACGCCTCTGACTACTGTCAGCGATCGAAGTTTATCGGTCAGACTGTCAAAACAAAGCGGTCATACTGCTTAACCTGAAGATTCCAGCTGGCAGCCCAACTAGAATGCAGTCTTTTGCAAAACCCTCAAAAAACAAACTCAAACTCCATAAAAACTCTAATATAAAGATTAATTATTCATTATAATCATGGAATGATCTTTACATGGTCTCACAGGAAACTGTGGCAAACTAAAGCAAAACAAGGCATCCAATGCGCCCATGTGATCACTTACTACGCTCCACATTTATCAGACAAGCCATCTGAATTCTTCAGTTCAAACTTCAAACAAGAGCCAAAAAAGAGTAAAGTCCATTACCGGTCCTTAAACTTTTTATGCTGTGTCATCCCGGTCCATAAACTTTTAAAGTATGTCATTCCGGTCCTTAAACTTTCAAAGTGTGGCAATATCCTATGTAGTTGTAGCAGTAAACTTTTTATGCTGTGTCATCCCGGTCCATAGACTTTCAAAAGAAATTGCCACACTTTGAAAGTTTAAGGACCAGGATGACATACTTTAAAAGTTTATGGACCGGAATGACACAGCATAAAAAGTTTAAAGACCGGTAATGGGCTTTACTCGCCAAAAAACAAGAACAAGCTTTCAGATAGTGTCGCCTCGTCATCTGAATTATGTCATTCTTGTTATCAGTTAATCAGTTAATATCACCACCCTACATCTCGCCGCAGCAGAGCAACCGGGGACTCGACACGTGTGGCATCTCTTCCCCTGTGCTCCTAACGCCAGATCACATCACAACCCCATGAGCCAGGAGCAATGCCTCACCAACCGGCGTGCCCTTTTCTGTACTACAACCACCACTTGCTTCCGGTCACATGGACAGGCGGGCATTTCGTTTCATTCATGCGTCAGGGAAAGATTCCTAGCTACTAATTTTTTTCACTCTCAGAGAGCGAAGTGAAAGAAAGAAAGAAAGAACGCAAAGCTAGCGTTAAAGCAGCGAAGACGCGTGAGAGGGAAGAATAGGAGAGGGAGTTGACGAATTGTTGATACTACTGACCTTGTTGGCGTTCGGGACAGCTCCTGCAGCGATTTCATCCGCTCCGCTATCCTCTCGCTCCGAAGCTGCGAGCGACACATGCAAACATACGCGGGAAAGTTCAGAAAAAGCTGTGGGAGTTGCAGAACCATGGAGCAGTGTATACGGGCTTGTCATTTTCGACAGATAATGCTACGGTGATTCATGGACACTGATTGACCTGATTAAGTGGCCAAAATTAACTGATGTAGTGATTCCAAAATGTGGAAATGCAGAGGATACAGTGGCTGAAGCTCTGCATTTTTTTTTGTTGTGAACAAGCTTGCTACAAATTGAAAATCCAGAGAAGGGAAAGGTGGTGGGTGGGGAGTGGCGTACACGTTCGGCAATGCTGTGGGGATCAGTGGCCTGCCCTCTCCGCGCCCTCACCCGCCGCCACCCGAGGAAGCTGGTGCTGTGCCGCCGTTCGCCGCCGGCGCTCCGAAGCTCTGACCCGACATCGATCCTCCCTGCAAAGGACGATAAAAACTCTTTTTCAGCCAGTTTTTGCACTGAACTAACAACAAAAACACGACACGATCTTTTACCTGTGTGGATCACAGCAGAATTAAGAAACGTTAATTAAGGCTTCCATCGTATACGTATAATGCATTATTAGTAGTACAAAACACACGTACACACATGAAGAAGGCAGGTTCTTGGACCCCGGAGAGCTTACCTGCCCAAACGGCGGCTGCACGGCTAACCCATTGAACATCGCGTGATCACCTCCCTAAACGCGCGCACAAAAAAGATTCCATTTAAAAAAGGCTCAAAAAAGATCAACGAAAGACACAACAAAGCAAAGAAAACAAATGAGCGCGCGCTTCCAAGACGAGGAGTCGTCCGGTGGCATTGGGCGACTTGAAGCCGCTCTCCATCTCCTCCCGCGCCGGCGTCGAAGCCCTGTCGGTGAACAGCGGCAGCGACGCGAACGCCCCGCCACCATTCTGGCAGTGCAGGTCGCTGAGCTGCAGCATGACCGGCTTCTCTCCGCCGCCGATCTAGTGCTGTCGGAGGCGGAACGCGGGCAGCGCCGACTCATGGAAGGCGACGGGTCCTCGGCGCTCGCCGCGAGTGTTGAATAACTTCACCTAACCAAATTAGTTGGAACTAATTCTGTCGAATTTATTTTTGAGTCTGTTCGAGACAATTTAGAAATAGAATTTCAGATTTCAGAGTCGGTTTAGGTTTATGAGTCATGTTCACATACGTAGTATCGTCTATGTTTAACATGTAATTTTATGTATAAATAGAGGGGAAAACTAAAAAAAATATGCGGCGATTGGAGCACCACCAAAAGAGCTCATTTGTTTTATCTCGCACTTTGTTTCAAGTTGTCACCATCGAAATCGAGGATTGGAGGAAATGCAAGTACCAAATACGAGTGCTCGGAGTACTCGAAGAGGCATCAGAGCGGTCATAATTGTAGGCAGAGGAGAACGTGGTCAAAGATGCTCGAGTCTGTAGTCGAAGCCTTGGTTACTCATAAGCTGTTACGAGTACGCACGCACGACCAAGAAGGAGTGGTCGTAACTCACGAGTACACACGCACAGATGTGGTCGTAACTCATGATGTAATCGAAACTCCATGTGGTTGTAATATGTGTGCTCGTGGTCATAACCTATGACAAAGGAAGGTTCTGTTTTAACAATTGGTATCAGAGCAGTTTTAAAGATCTGTGGCAATGCAACATGGCTCGAGATTGACGTCACCTCCGGCCATCCATACCACTGGCAGCAGCAGCCAATGAGCGATCATGCTCGGCAGCGGCCATGATCCTACAATGCAGGTGGCACCAAAGGAAGCCAGGGTTACGCTTCGGTATTCCGTCCTCACGCGATCCAACTACATGATTGGGCTCTCCTAATGAGAGTAAATCTCCAGGCTCAGGGAGTCTGGGAAGTGATCGAACTTGGCAGCGTGGAGAATCGATTGGATGGCTTTGGCGGCGATCTTACAGTCTATTCTATCTGAGATGCTTGCTTCATTGGTGGCTAAGAACACAACAAGGTCAGCTTGGGAAGCTATCCGAACAATGCACGTCGATGGTGATCGCGTTCGTGAAGCGAGGGTACAAGCTTTACACCGTGAATTCGAGGCCATATGCATGAAAGAGTCAGAAACCATCGACGATTTCTCCATGCAGTTGACCGAACTTGTCAATAACATCCGGTCACTGGGAGATGTCCTTGAAGAAGAGAAAGTTGTGAAGAAATTTTTGCGAGTTGTCTCACAGAAATTCTCACGGATGGCTATCTCGATTAAGCAATCTCTCAATCTTGATAGCATGATGGTTGAGTGGCTTACTAGCTGATTCAAGGCCATCGAGGATCGGTGGGAGACCCAAGAGAATGGCAACACTAGAGGACATCTTCTGCTCATAGAGGAAGAATGGGATGCACGCTCAAGGAGAAAACATTGGAGTTCCTCAAAGGGTGTTTGTCAAGGTGCAAATCATGACCAGACTCGCAGGAAACCAACTTGGCAGTCCAAGGGAGGCACCGAAGTGCAATCAAGGTGAGGCACCGATGCGAGGGATGATGGATCATCCACTGCAAGAAGAGACAAACTAAAGGTAATGTGTTTCAATTGCAATAACTTTAGACATTTTGCAAGGGATTGTCACAAACCGCGAAGGGAGCGCAAGGAATGGCAAGTCAATCTCACACAAGTGCATGAGGAAGAACGCTCTCTCCAGTCTCACTGATACAAGAGAGGAAACACTAGAAGAAGTGTTCCTCAATGACGTACATGCACAAGCTCTTTTGGGACATGCAGATGAGGAGCGTGAAGGGCCTTGGTTTTAGATAACGGAGCAACAAACCATTTGACCAGAGCCAAGAAGAATTTTACTGATCTTGACACAATGATCAGGGGCTCAGTAAAATTTGGGGATGGTTCAATCGTTGAGATCTGCGGAAGAGGCACCGTGATGTTCATAGGCCAAGGAGGAGAGCACAGAATGCTGACTAATGTGTATTTTATTCCAAAGCTCCGAAACAACATCATAAGTCTTGGACAATTGGATGAATGCATCTGCCAAGTGCTTATTCAAGATAGCATTTTGATGATATATGACTGAGAGAAACAACTTATTGCAGAGGTGAGAAGAACCAATAACCGGTTGTATATGCTCTACCTTAGCCTGGACGAACCAATTTGTTTGGCAGCTTGGTGCATTGAGGAGGCCTGGCGCTGGCATGCTAGATATGGTCATATCAACTTTCGTGCATTGCGCAAGCTGGCTCAAGAACATATGGTGCACAGATTGCCAGAGATATGTGTCATGGAGAAAAATTGTGATAGTTGTCTTGTAGGGAAGCAAAGAAGAACACCGTTTCCACACAATACAAAATTTTGAGCTTCTGGTCTATTTAAGTTGGTGCATGGAGACTTGTGTGGTCCAATCTCGCTGGTCACACCAGGAGGAAGGAGCTACTTTCTTCTCCTAGTTGATGATCATACCCGCTACATGTGGGTGTCACTGCTAAGCACAAAGGATGAAGCTGCAGAGGCAATCAAGAAGTTCCAAGCTATAGCAGAACTTGAGAGTGGAAGCAAACTCAAGGTGTTTTACACAGATCATGGATGTGAATTCAATTCAAAGGAGTTCGACCATTATTTGGAAAAGCAAGGTATTACTCGGCACTTGATGGCACCATATTCACCACAACAGAATGGCATAGTTGAATGGAGAAATCAAACAATGCTAGGCGTGGTTCGAAGCATCATGAAGGCAAAAGGCGTTCCTAGAAGATTTTGGGGTGAAGCAGTTAGGACTGCGGTTTACATATAGAATCGATTTCCAACTGCAGGTTTAGAAGGTATGACCCCATATGAAGCTTGGCACGGGAGATGTCCCATTGTACATCATTTCCATACTTTTGGGTGTTTGGGTCATGTCAGAGTTATAAAACTGGATTTGAAGAGGCTTGACGATCGGAGTATTCCAATGGTGTTCAACTGTTCATCGGTTACGAAGCCGAAAGCAAGGCATACAGGATGTTTGAACCTGTTGAAGGCAGACTACACATCACACGGGATGTTGTATTTGATGAAGAAGCAAGGTGGGACTGGAGCAAGACAATGCTCACTCGGATACCTCTATGCCAAGGGAATATTTCTCCATACATTACAGTACCAACCAGATTTCAGAAGACCAACACCATGAAAGTTTAGAGGGTTCAACACCAAACCATGAGCCGGATAGAGGGGAATAGACACCGTTGTTTTCAGAAACATAAACACCTGTGCTACTAGTTGTACCACAGGGAGTGCAGTGGGCTACTCCACCAAGTAATGTGTCATCGAAAACTGAGGATAGGCCCTAATGGTACCGGACACTTCAGAACCTTTACGACAATACTGTAGTCCAGGATTTATCCGCTTCATCTAGTGATATGTGTCTTCTCACTTCCGGTGAACTTGAATCCTTTGGAGTAGTTGAAGCTCAGAGGTGTTGGAGAACGGCCATGAGAGAAGAGATCAAATCATTGAAGAAAACAAGACTTGGAGTCTTGTTGATTTGCTAGCCGTGCACAAACCCATTGGTTTGAAGTGGGTATTCAAAGTAAAGAAGGATGCCCAAGGAAATATTGTAAGGCATAAAGCACGTCTGGTAGCCAAAGGATACATCCAGCAACATGGAGTCGATTTTGAAGAAGTATTCGCTCCCATGGAAAAATGGAATCAATTTGGCTGATGCTAGCACTTGCAGCTGCACAAAGATGGGAAGTCCATCATATGGACATGAAATTCGTGTTTTTGAATGGAGAACTACAGAAGGAGGTGTATGTGTCACCCTCCGGGATTTGTAGATGAAGCCAATCCTCAGAAAGTGTTACAGCTCAACAAGGCACTATATGGATTGAGGCAAGCACCATGTGCTTGGAATGAGAAGCTTGACAACAATCTTTCTTCTCTCGGTTTTTAGAAAACTGCATCAGAACATGTTGTGTATAGACGAGGAGAAGGTGAAGTGCAACTACTTGTGGGTGTTTATGTGGACGACCTCATAATCTTGGGTCCTCAAGTTGAAGTCATCCGACAATTCGAGGAAGACGAAGATGTTATTCAACATGAGTGACCTTGGGAAGTTGACTTATTATTTAGGCATTAAAGTATGACAAGGTGAAGATGGGATCTTTATCAGTCAATCGGCATATGCTCAGAAGATTCTTGAAAAGGCTGGGATGGAAGACTGCAAGGTGTCAAGTTCCCATGGATGTGAGACTTAAGATGAGCAAAAGAAGTAATCAACCCCCAGGAGATCCTGTTCTGTACCGAAGCCTTATTGGGAGTCTCAGGTATTTGGTGCATACAAGACCAGATATCGCATTCTCAGTTGGACTAGTGAGTCGATTCATGGAGGCGCCGATAACTGAGACAAAAGGTTTTGGTTGTTTTTATAGAAGGAGCTCTAAAGAAGAATTAAATATGAAAGGTTTTTGTGACAGTGATATGGTTGAAGATGTGGACGACCAGAAAAGCACGACAGGGGTGCTGTTCACATTAAATGGAGACACAATTAGTTGCAAGTCTCAAAAACAAAGGGTTGTTGCTTTGTCATCCTATGAGGCAGAGTACATAGTAGCAACGACAGCTGTGTGCCAAGGAATTTGGATGGCACATTTACTTGGTGAAATGATGAGCAAAAAGTCGGACTGTATCAAGTTGTATGTGGACAATAAATCAGCCATAACCTTGGCAAAGAATCCAGTTCTACATGATCGAAGTAAATACATTGATACGAGGTTTCATTTCATCCGACAATGTGTGGAAGAAGGAAGCATAGACATCGGGTTCATTATTTCTGAAGAATAGCTTGCTGATGTGCTAACAAAATTGCCTGGGCGAGTTCAATTTCAGAAACTATGAAGCAAGCTTGGGATGATCAGGTGCAGCGAAGTTAGGGAGTGATTGTTGAATAACTTCACCGCACCAAATTAGTTGGAACTAATCTTGTGGAATTCGATTTTGAGTCTGTATCGAATTGAGTCTGAGACAATTTAGAAATAGAATTTCAGGTTTCAGAGTCGGTTTAGGTATATGAGTCATGTTCGGATACGTAGAAAGTATTGTCTATGTTTAACATGTAATCTTGTGTATAAATAGAGGGAAAAACCAAGGAAAATGTGTGACGATTAGAGCATCACAAAAAGAGTTTATTTGTTTTATCTCGCACTTTTGTTTTGAGTTGTCACCGTCAAAATCGAGGATCTGAGGAAATGCAAGTACCGAATACGAGTGCTTAGAGTACTCGAAGAGGCATCAGAGTGTTCGTCGTTGTAGGCGAAGGAGAGCGTGGTCGAAGACACTTGAGTCTGCAGTCGAAGCTTGGTTACTTGTAAGCTGTTACGAGTACGAACGCATGAGCAAGAAGGAGTGGTCATAACTCACGAGTACGCACACATGACCCAGATGGAATGGTCATAACTCACGACGTAATTGAAACTTCATGTTGTCATAATCTGTGTGCTCATGGTCATAACCTATGAAAAAGGAAAACTCTGTTTTAATAGTGAGCTCCTAGGGTGACTTGCCGACGGCGCCCAGGTCGGCCCACGCGGAGGGCAGCGTGGAGAGCATGTGGTCGAAGAAGTCGTCCTAAGCCTGCCACCACCGTCGCTGCAGGCCATTTCGTGGCTGCTCGGCTGCATGGAGCTAACACTGTAGCTTCTCACTGCTTGGTTTGGTAGGGATAGTTGCTAGCTAGTTGGGTAGGGGCGGTGAGTAAAGGTGTTTGAGAAGGCAAAGACTTAGGAGAGAGTAGGGAGGGGAACTTGCAGCGTGCGCGGTTTTGTAATCGTGTTTTATGTGCAAATTTTTTAAGATGTTAAACTCAGTTTGTGCAACTCTTTGGTGTTTATATATTGATCTTATGTCTAGTGTTCAGACTTTGTTTGAACACTACAAATATAGATGGTATAAATGAGACATTATTTATATGGTTTTGCTATTTGTATGTAACCTGATTTTTTCACTCAAAGTTGATTTGTCTAACCTTTAGCTTAGCTTTGAAATGTGTGTCCATGTGATTTTGATAGAGAAGCCTCCCGACGGCATACCTCCCTTGCGCTACCTCCCCTCCCCTATCTTCTTCTGCTCCTGAGTAGCTCCATGCACCCTGTCTGCCGCTCCCGCCCCCTGCACCACCACCCGTGGCCAGCGGTGCCATTGCTGCCTCGCCGCACCGCCCCAACCCCTCCCCATCGCACTGCTCCACCCAACTTAATTGCCACAGCCGCCACCGCCACTGTCCATCACCCCTACCACCACCCACCGTCTCCCCCCAACCTCCTTCTATGCCTGGGGGAAGGGTGAACCCATAGTGGTGGAGGAGAGTGAGGGGATAATAACAGCGAGGAGGGAGAGAGCGGCGAACGGGAGCGAGAGGGAGGGAGTGACGGGAGAGGGAGGGACCAGCGGAGCTTCAGGAGGGAGAAGAGTATGAGAGAGAGGGGGAGGTATACCATCGAACAGTACACCATTCGATAGTTTTTCTCATTTTGATATTAATTTCTTTTTAATAACTTCAGATTGCACATTGACATGAGTTGCACAAAACATCAGGTGTAGCAACATGTCTCATGCAATCGTGCATCACTTTGCCCCATGGTTTGGGTTGGTCTGATTCATTATATATTGTTTAAGTTAGCTGAAGAATGATTTCATTGGCAATTTGTGTGGGAATTTGGTATTTCGGATTTCAGATTTGGGAATTTGGGAATATTGGATAACACGAAAATTTATGTAATAGTGTGTGGTGATCCGTGTCATTACCAAGGGGTAATAATACTAGTCAACGGATCATTATTCATTGAAACACTATTTCACCAAATAATAAGTCCATTGAAGTGTTGCAGCAGAATAATAATTAGACATTGGACATAATATTACATAAACATAGCCACGTAAGGCTAAAGTCTTTTACAAAGCCACTAGGGCTTGAACATTTCAATAATAACGAAAACAATTCTAGTCTAGATAATAATTACACAAGTACTAGGAGAATATAAAACATCGTATTAATTTACATATACTATGTGTGTCATGCTTGATCTACTAGTAATACTCTAGTCATCCTAGGTCTCATATAAGGCATCCGCCTCATACAGGTCATACTCAAAACCATCTCCCTCCCACTCGGTATAGAACTCCTCGGATAGGCCTCATCCACACCAAGTGAAATTCCAAGCTGGCTAACCTCTAAACAAAATAGAATAATAGCAAGAGAAAGTTAGAGTACTCATCAAGCATTAATAACAGCATTGTACCTTATGCTCATAAGCCAACATTTACTAGAATCTATTCTCATTCTCACAACACCTCGAAAATAAATATTTCTAGGTTGAGAAAGAATTTCATATTATTATTTTAAAATTTACTAAACACTCGTATAAATAGATAAAACCTCCATTGGTTCCCATAGCCTCCAGTCCAGGAGACACGCATGAATTTATGATTTATATGGTACTGCATAGGCTTGTACCACTTTACTTTATTGTTACCTTGATTTTTGTAGCGAATGGATTTTTGCATTTTCTTAAATGCCATACCCAAATCAAAGCACAAAACTTTTACATCTATCTTAGTATATTATACCTCCACCCGACTACTCATAATTGTTGGCCTAAGGTGGTTTCTAATTCTCACCTTTACCTGATACTCCACATAGTTAAATATATATGCCAGGCTTATCCTTTATGGCATGAAGTCCAATTGAGACCCCGCTCGGTTTTCTCTTTAGATAAATCTACATACCTAGTTGTGAAATACATGATAATCTTGATAGAGTTACTGATTTTTCCCATCCTTATTAATTGGCAATGGTTGATACGATCGTGAGAGACTATGTGGAGGTAACCCCATGTTTGTGATGATTAATTGACGCCTATTTTAGAGAGTTTGAGTTTATTTTGGGCATTTCATGCTTGAGTACCTTCTACTAATGCTAACGTATGATTATGCTGTTTCGAGCGGTACTATGTGATGTTTTCTTATCTGTGATGGGCTGCAGGACTTTGAGGCTAGGTCGTGGCGAGGCATGGGATGACCGGACTAGGCACGGGCGGTGCTGAGGTCAAAGCGGTCGAGAGATGCCGAAGACGGCGAGGACTCAAAGTGGTTGCGAGGCGTGGATAACAGGAAATAGAAAGCTTCCAGGAAGGTGCAGCGGGGGCATTTCGGTAAAATACGCAAGGCTGGAAAATGGAAGCGGATCTTGTTGAAGACAATGGATAAAGTGCTGTAGCAAATAGGTTGGAGACCCAGTAATAGAAGGAGGAGGTTAGGGTTTGGAGTGGTGTGATTGAATCCTGGTTCTCTCCATTTGGATGTAGTTTTGTGCTTTTATCTCTTGTCTGTGAGGAGAGGTTGGGCTGTGAAGCTCTTTGTCTTATTTTCTTGCTTGGATGAGAGTCATGTAGTGAGAGGTGCCTGACTCTTCTTGAATTTCCTTTTGAGGATGTGAGTTCTTCCCTTCTATATATAGGGAGTGGGAGTTGGCAGAGTGTGGGGTGCTCAAGTGAGTGTAGTTGTGTTCTTGCATGAGTTCCCTCAGGATGTGAGAATGAGAGGAACTGGTTGTAATCATGTACTCATATTAATCATTCATGTCTCTGTATCAGTTTGAGATGTCCTTTGGTTGAGTTATCTGATTTCTTGTGCTCCCTGTGCTTTGCTTCTTTTGTTTGCTCAAGTTCTTCTTTTGCAGCCTTCAGTTTATCTCATTTCTGAGTTGGTTCTTTGGTTAGTTTCTGTTCTTGTTTGGCTCTGTATGGGGAATTAATCTCAAGACCATTTAGTCAGTTCATTCCCAAGAGAAAAAGGGTTGAATCAAAGAGTCTCTCATTTTTCAATCATGCGCCTCACTTCTTCTGTTCTCTCTCTTCTAGGGTTTGAAGCCAGAGCACTCATGATTCTCTTGTGTCTCAGTAAAAAGGGTTGTTTTGGTTTGTGTTTTCCAAGTGTGAGGCCATTTCTTTTTGAAATTTGAAGTTTCATGCTCAAAAGAACTGAGATTCTCAAGTTATTTGGATTCTGTCAAGGGTTCTAGGGTTTCCTGTTCTCGTGAGCAGAGGAGTCTTGTGCTCTTAAAAATCTTCTTGGATTGAGTGGACATTCTTGCTGGGTTTGAGAATTCTCAAGTGTATGATTAGTAAGTCAATATTTGTTCACAATCTGGACTCAATGACTGCGCAATTTTTAGGTTCAAAGGTTCAATTGAATGACTTTCTGTTTTTCGGTTCAGAGTCTACTTTTCTGCTCTGTCTACTTTTCTGCAGAACTGTCTGTTTGTCTGTATTTTCCTTTTATTGAGTTTTCTTTGCTATTTAGTTTGATTTCCTGATCAGCTAACTTGAGAACAGCAGCAGGCATTCATCAATTTCCCTGTTTTAGGTTCCGCTCAGTATTTTCCGTGTCAAAAATTTTCAGTCTTCTGTTCTATGTTTTCGGCTGTTTCCTCAGTGCTCTCTGTTGTCGGCAGGTGCTTATTCAGTCTTTGTAGTCTCCTGCTCTGTATTTGTCTTGACAAAACTGGTAATCACTGCGCTTTTCATTTTCCACAAATGTGGGTCTTTGTTTCAGTCAATCTGCTGCAGACGGGTCTCGAAAGAGTAGTAGCCAGCTCTGTTTTGCTCTCGGCTCTTGCCTGTTCTTATTCTTTTGGTCAGTCATGGTTCTTCAATAGAGTTGTTGTAGGTCTGCTTTTGTTTCTCCAGAATCTAACCCGAGAAGCACAAGATTCACTGCTGTTTTAATATTTAGTCTCTATACAGTTCTTCTTCTTTTGGTTTTGTCAGCACAGTGTTTACCGATCAGCTAGTCTTCAGTTGGCTTGGCTAGTTTGCTCCAGTTTGTTTTGTCCTTGGGATTTGATAAACTTCTATCTCTTAGTTTCAGTCAAACAAATCCTCAATTAGTTCCTCCGTTTAGGTTCAACTTAGTCTATCTGGTTTGACTGCTCTGGATTGCTCTCGACCGAGTCTGCTTCACTTCTTTTGGCGATATGGTTCTTGGTTCTTTGGTGAAGTTGCCAGTCTAATTTTGGTACAGCAGTGAGCACTCAAACTTTTCGTTCATAGCTTTTATAGCTATTGGAGGAGAAGATTGTGTGGATACTTGGGGCGATTTTTGAAGGCGCCATTCACCCCCCTCCTTTGTTGCCATTTCGGTCCTACAGATAGATATAGTCCATTACACGAGTAAAGTTTATAAGTCATTATATTTTACCCCTATGCAGAGGGTCCCAACCTTTCTCTTTATTACCTTCCCAAGGCACTATCTGCCCACCATTTACTTATACGGCAAGTCAATTGCTCCATCAGTTGAGACTGCTACCCCTTTCATTTCTTTCATATAAATTCATTCGGATTAAACATGATTTTATTTTTATGCAAAGTGATAATAATTTAGTAGGTGGATATTTGTTTTACTGAAGATAATCCGATCACATGTTCAAAGATATGATTGCCTGTGAGTTGATCATAGGTCTCGGTCTCAGGTTCTATCAGGTGAAACTCTTTCTTCAGACTCGATTATTTTCATGTATTTAGCATGTATGCTATGGTTCAATTTATGGATATATAATATAAAATATAACGATGTGTTTTTGTGCGATCTCATAAGTTAATCTAGCTAGTCGTGGAATTTTAAAATTAAAAGCTATTTATATCGCCACGTGAATCTTGTTTATTGATGATAAATATTTCAGTTTAATATTTATGAACAATTGTTATCAGAGTTATATGATTAAAAATGATTTGACATGCAACTAAACTTGCAACGGAGTACTGAAAGCATCTAGGCCCCTAAAAATGATTATGGTAATTAATGAAATCATATGAATATGGGACTAATGTGTTTTATGAGCATGTGAAGGGTTAGTCCACATATGAGTGATAAGATGCAAGCCAAAGAACTCTTATGAAGATCCAAATTTTGGCTCAAGGCAAAGGTATGCTTAGTGCAGGATCTATTTTATTTTTACCGGTCTTGGAGAATGGTGGAAGACCGGATTATAGGATAGATGATCGAACCATCAAGAGGGATCTTGGCTAGTAACTTGAAATCATACTTCTAGTGACATTTGGATGATCTTTTGAATCTTGCATTCAAAAAAATTCAATTTAAAAGTTAAGTTTGTGCTCTGTCTGGACGAGCGGTAGTACCGCGCCCAAATGCGGTAGTACCGCAAAGCGGTAGCTCCGCTTCCGGAGCGGAACCTTTTTTTCCAGAGAGCACCCCTCGAACTCGGTTGAATCTTCGCGGAACGGAAGTACCGGCCGTTTCAACGTCGGTACTACCGCTGAGAGCGGTAGTACCGCATACTCAAGCGGTACTTCCGGATTCCGGAAGAACCGGAGGTTCGAGCGGTATGTTTTTTCCAGAAAGCATCTCCGGTTGGTCTCGGATTTTAACCAGACCGGAAGTACCGGCTTTTTCAACATCGGTACTACCGCAGGAAGCGGTAGTACCGCTCCCAGAGCGGTACTTCTGGAGTCCGGTTGATCCGGAGCCCAAGCGGAATGTAATTTCCAGAGAGCGGCATTTCTGAGGACCCTTCGGAGTTTGGCCAGAGCGGTAGTACCGCGCCGACTTTGCGGAACTACCGGAGAGCGGTAGTACCGCAAATATCAACGGCGGTAGTACCGCGCCGCCAAATCCAACGGTCACTGCTCACATCTGACAGAGCCGTTCTGACGCAAAGATTTGGGAGCGGTAGTACCAGCCCCAGAAGGGCGGTAGTACCGCTCATCCTGATTTTTGTGGGAAATTGAGCCAAACGGCTAGTTTGGTTGGTGGAGGCTATAAATACCCCCCCACTGCACAAGGGCAGTGGTTAGAGACTCATTTGCACATTTCCTAAGCCCTAGAGCATTCATTTCACCTCAATTCTTCCTTTGCACATCAAAGTGAGGTGGTTGAGCATTTAGTGCTAGATTTCAATTGCAAATCCATTTGGCACTAGATTGCATTCAAGAGAACACCGGGATTTATTACTCTTAGTGCTTGCCGGCACTTGGACGATCCGGTAGAAGTTGGTTCGGTGATCTTCTCAAGAAGATTGTGAGAAGACCCGGCAATTGTGAAGGTTGGAGCTCGCCTACCCGGAGTGGGGAAGAGCTACATTAGTGATCGAGGTGCTTGGCTCAATTCGTGAAGCCGGTCCGATTCGTTCGGGCTTACCTCAACGTGGACTAGGGGAAACCGGCAAGTTTCCGATTACCACGGTAAAAACACCGGTTGTGTCTCTTGTCTCTTTAGCTCTTGTTTATTTGCTTCATTGTGATCATTTGATTGTTCAAAGCTAAGTTGGCTAAGTTGTTAACTAGAATTGCATAGGATTAATTGCTTTACATCATTGTCATTTAAATTGTGAAGAATTAATCAAGTGAACAAGAAAAATTTAAAAACCTCCTATTCACCCCCCTCTAGTCGGTATCCTTGATCCTACAAGTACCCAATGCATCACTATGTGGTACAAATGCCCTCTACTCCCTCACTCTTCACTCCTGGCCAACTGGGCTTAGCCTATCTACTCCCTACGCCGACTATCTCTCTCTCATTTCTCTTAGCTCACTCGGTCTCTCTCTGGCTCTTAGTTCCCCCTATGCCTCTCGGTTTTTCTTCTCGTGTCGACCCTCCTCACGCCGTCACCTCCACTACTGACGCTGCTGCTCCCCTCTACACTATTGCCTTGGGCTGGTGCATCGCCGACGTCGCGCCATGGCCTCACTCCCTAGTTGATTCCTCTCCCTCACGTGCGCCTGACTGCTTCTTGGTTGCCTCCTACCAGGTCGTCACTCCTTCTTGGCTCGGCTGCCGTCGACTGCCAGCGCCTCCCTGGCTTACCACCGATCAGATTTGGCTTTTGTCATCGTGGATCCGATGCCAACCGTCGGGAACCGAGACTCTCTTTACTAAATTTTCCCCTCCTGGTTTACTTTTAGTTCTTGGATTTTACTTGATTTACTCTTTGATTTGAGTTATTTTGGACAAGAATGGGGTGGAGGTGGTGATGGTTGTGGAACCCATGGGCTTGCCATGGCGGGGCTCAAGGCTCTCACACGCCGGGGAGTGTGGTGGCCGTCGGATGAGCACGGTGGCCTGCGGTGGCACGCCGTCACCGTGGTTGCTCTCTTCTGGTATATGCTACTCCCTTCCCTACTTCTCCTTCTTCCCCTCTAGTTCACCTCTATGTATGCCTTGGATTTGGTGCGATGTTTGTGAATGATGATGCATGTGGTGTGGTCCCGTGATGGTGATGGCAAGATCGAAGATGGGTTGTAGGGCTACCTTGTCGAATGATGGTTGGCTTGATTTGGGAAAGAACCGAGGTTCGGTCTTCTCGGTTGCTAGCTTGGCTTGGTTGTGTTCTGATTGGCTAGTGGTTGGTTCAACTCTCACCTCCTCCTGGAGTTGTTGTTCCCTGATGCTTGCTCCTCCACCTTCTGGCGTCTTCTTCTCTAGCCTTGCTGTCGGGCTTCACCTCGGCTCTTTCTTCTCGGTTGGCTTGGGGGATTCGGGGGAAAATGGGTTGGACCTAAGGAATGGGGCTGGTGGTGTTGTTGTTGTTCAGCTATGGTGAATGGTCGCTGGTCGTGGGTGAAAATGGATCTCTCTCTCCTGGCTATTCTCTTGGCCTTATCTCTTCCCCTGTGCCTTCTCTATGCGGTGGCTATGCTGGAGCTTCACTATGTAGAGGAGTGGTTGGCTTTCCGGTGTGGGCTAATTGGTAGTGAATTTGGAAGCTTGGAATGGATTTATGTTGGTTTTTAACGCCAGATAATGAAACCCTACAGCTGTGAGAGGTGCCAACTGGCCCCAGACGGTCTGGTATCTCAACGAGCAAGAAATGCCCATTTCGATGACTGAATGACAAGCTGGTTTTTAATTTCTTCTTTTATTCAGTCTTTTTCGGTATCTTAATATTTGGTTTTCTTGCAATTAATACTGTCAGTTGATTTGTAATTTCTAGTTAATTGGAAATATGTAAGAAATGAGCTCAGTTGCAAATTTAATTATTGTGTTCACTATGTGTGTGAAAATGAATGTAATAATATTGAATTTCGATGTATGTTGTAATTTGTATAATTTTACTCTGTCATCTTTTACTCAACTGACTTGTTGTATTATTTTGGTAATTGAAATGGCTGCAATGACTTAATTACGTGGTTAATTATGGCTTACAACGCGAGGTTAGCAACTAAGACTAGTTTAAAAACTCGGAGTGTTACATAGTTATAGCCGAGTGGTAATTTATAAATGGCTTCGGATTGCCATTGCAAGATGATTACGAGGCTGACCACGTGGACCTCAAGGCCATGTCTGCGAACCACATCACCGCTAATTTCCACCATATCATGGTATTACCTGCAAGTAGGCCCAGCACACACTTTTTTATTGAACACATGTTAGTCTATACTATAATTAAATAGTCACATTGTGTCGATACGCATGAAACCTAGATGAGGAGAAACAAACACGTTTACTCCTGCGTAAACATCTTATTGCATTTCCCCTTACTATACCTGACTCTCTGAATGCTCAGGACTCTATACAAAGTGGCTACTATATTTTTTCGACGATGAAACATTAAGGAACTGACGTGGTGGTAGTGAGACCACAGCAGTCAACAATCGCGTCCGATCCATTGGATCAGACCATCGCCAGATGAACGGTGGTCGAGGCTTCTTGCAGCTTGACCTCTTCAGTTCAGGATGCAATTTTCTGCACTGCGCTGCACGTGCGACAATCGGCTTGAGCTTCTGACTTCTGGCTTATTTTTTACTATTCATAAATTTCGTCTTTTTTTAACTTTTGGCTTTTTGTTGAACTTTTTTGCCGGTTCTTTTTTTCCCGTATTCATTTGTATAATACATATTGGGCTAACATATTTTTTATATTTTTAAATTTTTTAAATTTAATTATGCTAAATAAGACTCTATCAGCTACAGTGCTTTTTTCAGCCAGCTACAGTGTTTTCAGCCATAAACCATGAGCTTTTAAGCCGAACCGGTCACCACCAGACCGACCCACACCACACGTGCTCAGCTCCGTGCGCGCGTGCGGAGTGGAGCGGAGGCGAGGCGAGTCAAATACTCAAATGGCGAGATACAGTAAGCATCCAATGACGGGTAAGTGCGATTGCATCGGTGGTGCAAAAGATTCAGAGGCTGGGTTAAAACAGATTAAGAATAATCACTGAAGAGTGTAAAATAAGCCATAAACTTCTAGTAGAAAATATTGCTGTCTGTTAGTAGGTCTAATTAATAAAATTATACATTCTCTCATGTTTCTCTCTCCCCCTCTACTCTATCATCCATCTACCAATTTAATGTTATGATACAACTCTACTCACCAACGCAAATTTTAGTTGTTTCTTGATATTGAATTTTATGTCCATGCAATGTCTTATATAAGATATTGCTTCTCTCTTCCTTAACTATTTGTCACATCATATTTTATACTATGTGAATTGCTAGTTAATTCTATAAATATTATACATGATAGAGCATTGAAAGTACCTAGAAAACCATACATTAACCAGAGGATTATTCATTATTCTCACGCCCCCACTACGAGTCATGTCTCGGTGTTCTTCCAATTAAAATAACAGCTCAAATGCCAATCCAAGGTTCTATCTTCTTAACAAGTGATCATTATTTATCAGCAGCAGCTTACCGGTAATAATAAAGAGGATCCTATGCCTTTGCTTAGCAAAATATTCGTTAGATTCTTTGATAAAGTAAGAAAGGCCCGGCTGCTCGAGAGGACCCTGCGACTTGTAAAAGTGGCGAGATAATGCGCCGGATTAGTGCTGGCTTTATGATCTCTCAGCTTTTTACAAATCAACGGGGAAGTGTTTTTTTTGGTTTGTACACCCGTAACTGCGAAGGCTAATCGTAGGTATATACTAACTACTACCGTTGTTCGACACGTTATTGTTACTTGCTAGTGACATGGATGCATCAGATGCTAACCTCGTCTTCATGCTAACATAGTAGCCGTGAGCTCTCCGATCAATACAAGAGGAGGTTATCATTCATTCGATCATGGTAAGCTGACAATGCTCAAGGATGCTAATGTTCAAAATGTAAGCAATATTTTAATTAGAAAATATTATAAATAACTAGTGATGCATAGCTCATTACTAACAAAAGCAGGCAAATCATATTATACTTTAAATATATACGATAACAACATTATATCAGAGTCAATCGGATACACGAACGACTTACAGTAGAATTTGATGAAGAACAGAAAGCATCGCAGGCTACATGCAGTGCAGAACGTAGATGAAGCAGTGAAACAAGCAGTCGTGCGATGTGTGTTGCCCAGAAACGTTATTGCCACTGCCTCGTGTAGGTCTTCACAGCAGCAACTGTTTGGAGATACCGCTCCCCCTTCTTCACGGTACACGCTAGGAAGTAAGAGTCAACGAGGTTTAGACGGTGTAACACAACAAGACAGGTTTGCAGGAGAGAGGAAAAGAAATGGAGGCAGCGATTAGGACTCTCTGCTCTAAACGTCTTGTTGGACCGAAATGGCGACAGAGGGGGGGGGGTAAATGTCGACTTTTAAAATTGACCCCCTCAAGTATTTACTCGGAAGCTCTCCTCCAATAGCTAAAAAGCTATGAAAGAGGTTTATGGGAACGGGGTCCCGATCTTCCAACAGGTTCTGGATATGTTCGATTTGGTGGAGGCGCGACACAAATCGATCCGGCTTCCGAACGACACGTTCCAAACCCCGCAATCGCAGCACCACGTCTCCTCAGGTTATCAACCGTGCGCGGCCCGGTTGACCTCGCCAAGAAGGCTATTCCTTGCCTGCGAATCGAAGAACACAAACAAGAACAAGGAAGAACACAACTGAATTACGGATGTATTGATGTAGCACTCGAAAAGTTGGGGTCTCACAAACCGATGAACGGCGAAACTGTTCAAAGACAGAATTAATCTAAGCAAAACCCCCAAACCCTAATAGTGGGGGTGGCGGCTGGATATAAAGGAGTGAGGGGCGTGCAAAACCCCTGGACGCGCCCCTAATGGGCTCCAACACGATACAAAGCCGATCGGCCCAAAAGACGGTGACGCAGCACCCTGACAGATTCTGAATGCCCACTTGTTTCGACGATTCCCGTTGACTCAGAAGGAATTTTGATATGGAACCAGAGCCATTAGAAAGGTAGTCTTCTCAGCTTTCCATACATATGTAGAACGTCCAAAACGGAGTCCGGATGTGATCTGGGCGTCCGTTTTAGTGCGGCCTGGTCCTGGACTCCGAATTGGATTCGAAGTCGGTTTGAGTTGGGCCTCCAACATGATTCGACCGCCCTTGCTGGACTTGTGCGCCTCGTAGTCCTTCTCCAGGTACTTCTAGGTCCTCTCCATGGTTCCTAATCATAATTAAATCATTAGGTAGCAATCGATTCTCAAGTGAACAAAAAGAAGTACTTAGGAACGAGCTCACTTGTAAATTCAATTGTCGGGCGCGAGCTCTAGTGATTGATCCTTGAATGTCAAGTGGAGGAGTGTTGTGTATATTCGAAGAAGTGATGTCCTCATCATCCTCCCCCTCTTGAAGCGGAGTTGTCCTCAACTCAGCCTCATCTTCTTCTCCCAAGTATGGCTTCAAATCTGAAATGTTAAAGGTGTGACTAACCCCAAACTCGGGAGGCAACTCAAGTTTATATGCATTATCATTGATCTTCTCAACTATCTTAAAAGGACCAGCAGCTCTAGGCATCAATTTTGATTTTCTTAACTCAGGAAATCTATCCTTTCTCAAGTGCAACCAAACCAAATCACCCGGTACAAGTTTAACTTCCCTTCTACCTTCACTACCAGCAATTCTATACTTTTCATTCATCTTTTCAATATTTGCCTTAGTGGTTTCATGCAATTTGAGAATAAATTCAGCACGCTTTTCAGCATCATTATGTGTTCTCTCAGTGGTAGGTAAAGGCAAAAGATCAATAGGAGCACGGGGGTTAAATCCATACACTACCTGGAAGGAACTTACCTTGGTGGTGGAGTGTACCGCCTTATTATATGCAAACTCCACATGCGGCAAACACTCTTCCCACATCTTCAAATTGCGCTTCAAGATCGCTCTCAACATGGTGGACAATGTTCGATTCACTATCTCTATTTGTCCATCAGTTTGGGGATGACAAGTTGTAGAAAACAGAAGCTTTGTCCCCAATTTATTCCACAAAGTGTGCCAAAAGTGACTCAAGAATTTTGCATCGCGATCTGAAACAATAGTAGAAGGCATACCATGCAAGCGAACGATTTCTTGAAAGAAAAGGTCAGCAATATGAACAGCATCGTCGCTTTTATGACAAGGAATAAAATGTGCCATCTTAGAAAAACGATCAACCACCACAAAAATACTATCCCTCCCCCTCTTAGTCCTTGGCAATCCCAAAACAAAGTCCATAGATATATCAGCCCAAGGAATAGAAGGAACGGGAAGAGGCATATACAAACCATGTGGGTTCAACCGCGACTTAGCTTTTTGACATGTGGCGCACCGAGCCACGAACCGCTCTACATCTCGTCTCATCCTTGGCCAAAAGAAATGTGTGGCCAGCACCTCCTCCGTCTTCTTGGCACCAAAATGTCCCATCAATCCTCCTCCATGCGCCTCCTGCAACAACAAAAGACGAACGGAACCAACTGGAATGCATAGGCGGTTAGCCCTAAACAAAAACCCATCATTGATCACGAATTTATTCCATGCTTGTCCCTCTTTACAATGCAACAACACATCCTTAAAATCAGCATCAAGAGCATATTGTAATTTAATGGTTTCAAGACCAAAAATGCGACAATCAAGTTGAGACAACATGGTATAGCGTCGAGACAAAGCATCAGCAATCACATTATCCTTCCCTTTCTTGTGTTTAATGACATAAGGAAAAGATTCAATAAATTCAACCCACTTAGCATGTCTACGATTCAAATTGGTTTGACTACGAATATGCTTAAGTGATTCATGATCAGAATGAATGACAAATTCTTTAGGACATAAATAGTGTTGCCACGTCTCTAAGGAACGAACAAGAGCATACAATTCTTTATCATACGTGGAATAATTAAGAGCAGGAACATTCAATTTTTCACTAAAGTAGGCAACAGATTTGCCTTCTTGCATTAAAACACCACCAATACCAATTCCGCTAGCATCACATTCCAGCTCAAAAGTCTTACCAAAATCCGGAAGTTGGAGCAATGGTGCGTGTGTAAGCTTGTCCTTCAAAAGATTAAAGGACTCTTCCTATGATGGCCCCCAATGGAACACAACGGCCTTCTTTGTCAACTCAATCAACGGTGTCGCAATGGTGCTAAATTCCTTGACAAAGCGGCGATAAAATCCTGCAAGGCCAAGAAAACTCCGCACTTGGGAGACTGTCGTGGGTGTGGGGCCAACTCCATATCGCTTCCACCTTGGCTCTATCAACCTCAATTCCCTGTGGAGTCACAACATAGCCAAGAAAAGAGACTCGATCCGTGCAAAAGGTGCACTTATCAAGGTTACCAAACAAACGTGCATCTCTCAAAGCATTAAAAACAGCACGTAAGTGAGTCAAATGTTCATGCATGGACTTGCTGTAAATCAAGATATCATCAAAGTAAACGACCACAAATTTGCCAATGAAAGGACGTAAAACCTCGTTCATTAATCTCATGAAAGTGCTAGGTGCATTAGTTAAACCAAAAGGCATGACTAACCACTCATACAAGCCGAACTTAGTTTTAAAAGCAGTTTTCCATTCATCGCCAAGTTTCATTCTTATTTGGTGGTATCCACTACGCAAGTCAATCTTTGTGAAAATTATAGCACCACACAACTCATCAAGCATGTCGTCTAGCCTAGGAATAGGATGACGATATCGTATAGTCATGTTGTTAATGGCTCTACAATTTACACACATACGCCAAGAACCATCTTTTTTGGGAACCAAAAGAACAGGAACAGAACAAGGACTAAGGCTCTCACGTACATACCCACGGTCCAAAAGGTTTTGGACTTGTCGCTGAATCTCCTTAGTCTCTTCAGGATTGGTTCTGTATGCCGCACGGTTTGGCAAACTCGCTCCAGGAATCAAGTCAATCTGGTGCTCAATCCCTCGAATGGGTGGAAGTCCTGGAGGTATCTCATCAGGGAAAACATCTCTAAACTCCTGCAAAAGGTTAGTGACAGGAGCAGGCAAAGTGCAAGTCATATTATCAAGAGAAAATAAAGCATCTTTGCACACAAAAGCATAGCATGTATCATTAACATCATCAATTTCAGCAAGGTCTGATTTTGTGTTAAGCATAACAGAATTTTTCAAATGAATTACTTGCTGTTTTTCGGATTTATCATGTTCCTTTTGATCATTAGCAGCAGCAGCTCTCGCTCTATCGGCCTCTATAATCTCAGTTGGGGTCAAAGGCAGTAAAGTAACTTTCTTTCCCTTATGCATAAAAGTGTATTTGTTACTACTACCATGGTGTAAAGCATCATTATCAAATTCCCAAGGTCGACCCAATAAAAGAGAGCATGCTTGCATGGGAACCACATCACAATCAACATGATCAGCATAACCACCAATGGAAAAATGGACTCGGCATGTTTGCGTTACCTTAGCTTTTCCAGAATCATTTAACCACTGAATATGGTATGGATGTGGATGCGGTCGCGTGGTCAAGCCAAGCTTCTTGACCAAATCAGAACACACCAAGTTGTTGCAGCTCCCTCCATCAATGATGACACATGCGCGCCGGTTCTTGATTTGCGAAGAAAGTCTGAAACAAATTATGGCGTTGAAGCTTATCGGGTTGTTGTACCTGTGTGCTGAGGACTCGCTGCACAATGATGCTCCGTAGCGTCGCTGTGGACGCCCCACCAAGGACCAAGTCGTCATCACCACCGCCATTGTCGTCCGAGGCAGCAGCAACATCATCATCCTCCTCGACATCTGAAGTGCTGATGTAGCCTCCATCTTCTGTGGCGATGTATGCCCGTTGGCTAGGGCAATTCTTCTGCACATGACCAAGCCCATGGCAGCGGTGGCACTGAATGTCGGAGGAGCGGCCCGTTGAAGCCACGGAAGAAGAACTCTTGGCTGGAACCTGCAAAGAATTTTTTGTAGCATCTGCAAAGCGTGTCATGGAAGGTGGCTTCGGTGGCGCTGCTGCAATCTTGTTCACAGGTGGTGGAGGAGAACGAAAACTCGAAGAAGACTTGGGCAGTCCCGTCGATGTAGTCGTGCGCGGCGTGTAGAAGGGTCGTCCGGTGCTTGCCTTCGCTGATTCCTTGCGTCCCTGCAATTCTTTTTCTGCAAATTACACGAAGGGAATGAAGAACAGCGTCAAAACCCTAGAAAGCAAACTGAAGAACCAAGTGGCCCCAAAAGTGAAATATGAGATTAAATGAGATTAACTCTTGGGAAAATCGATCAAATAATCTTGAGGCATAATCCCAACATAGAGCAACCCATTTTGGGCCTTCCCAGCAAGAAACAACTCAAAATCACGAAAATAAGAAAATCACACAAATGAAGAACGAAGAACAGAGAGGAGCTCGTGAAATAAACTTCTGGGATTTCATTCCTGGAAACAAGAGATACAAAGAACTACATCCACATACGCATGGACATTAGAACAGGGATGATTACATACTCATCAATCCATCCTCTCCCTCTCCCAAACACAAGAACACTCCCTACATGTTTCTTGGAAGAGGGGATGAACGAAGGGGACAACACAACAGAACCTCTGTATCCCTCAACCACTAAAGACTCAAAGGTAAAACCACCTCCCAAAGTCTCTTTTGACTCACAAAACCCTAACCCTCTCCCAAAGTCATGAGGGGGCATGCAGCCACTCCCTCCTTTATATAGCCCTTGGCTAACGGGTTTCCACCCCGTTACGCCCGCTAAACCCGAACGGAACCGGCCTCCACTCGTGCAACTTTGCGTTTTTACCGAAACACCCCTCCTGCACCTTCCGGGAAGCTTCCGCGTTCCTTGTCGTCCACGACTCGCAACCACCTCGAGTTCACGCCGTCTTTGGCACACCTCGACCGTTCTGACCTCGGCACCACCTGCGCCTAGTCCGGTCCTCCGTGCCTCACCACGACTCCGTCTCGACGTCCTGCAGCCATCACAAACAAGAAACACATCAAATAGCACCGCTCGATACATGAAAGCATAAATAGCATCAGTAAGTCATACTTACGCATAATAGAGTCCAAACCTGTCGAATCAGCAGAATATGCATCCTAAGCACTTTGACCAGGTTTGACCAAGTCCGACCGAGCCCGATTGCACCACGCAACGCCAAGGTCCGAACCAACCAAATCAAACTTAACTTTCTTAAACCGATGTCAATTACTCATCACACACATGAGATGACCTCCACATGGTCTCTCACGTCTCCTGGCATATACATAAATGTAGCCATGTAGGTTATGAATTGACATGATTAACAAGTTATTTGCCTATTAGTAACTGATATATTTAACTAGCTATTTATCCATTGGTAATTGCCTGTCATCAACACTCTATAAAGCCTAAAATTCAAATGTTCGAATATCATTCAAACAAAGAGATACACGGTTCAGCAAAAATAAGGTGGAACTTGGTCTGTCAAGTGGCGCATTGTAACATCCTGAAATTTCAAATTTGAAAATATGAATTTCTTGAGTTATTTTTGCAATATGTTCAATTGGAATTTGGATTTTATGGTGTTTTCCTGATTTTGGTTGAGTTTACAGATTTTTTTTTAAAAAAAAAATTCAAGAAGGAAACAAACACTACTGATTCCATAAAGAGGAAATGTGCAAATAATAGAGAATTAGAAATTTAAAATTTGAATATGAAAAGATAATCCATAAAAGGAGGGAGAAAGCTGAATTATAAACATAAAATCTTGATATTAACAAAAGTATTGCAAAAGGGGCCTAACAAAATGAACAAAGACATAAAAAGGGTATGCACAAATAAAATAGCTATAAAAGGTGAAAATCAGTAATTAGTAAGAATGTGTATATACAGATATATATATATATATATACATGTATACATAAGTGTAAACACCAATGAGTAACTACATAAATGATTAAAAAAAATGATGATGAATGAGAGGGGGGATCAGACCAAGCCAATCGACCCAGCCCAACCCCCTCACTCTGCTCCCGCACCAGCCAGCCGGCCGCCCGCTCCCCCTTCGCTCTCCCCGCGCCTCTCCTTCCTCTCTTTCCCCCCCTTCTTCTCGCGCGTGCTCTGACTCTCTGACCCCCCCCTGCGCTGCGCCCGACCCGTCCCCTCCGCGCGCTTGCGCCCCGAGCCCCGCGCCCTGCCCGCCTCCCCGCGCCGAGCCCCGTGCCCCCGCCGCCCGGTCCTTGCCCGGAGGATCCGCCCCGCCGCCCAGTTCGTCCTCCGCCGCCCGGTCCGTCGCCATCGCGCTCCCTCACCCCCTCTGCCACTATAAGAACTGCAGACCTCCCCTCCATGGTTACGGCGCCATCCCCCTCACGTTTTCCTCCCCGATTCGACCTCCTTCCCCGGAAACGACCGCTGCCGCCATTACCGTCGCCCACACCTCATCGGAGCACCCCCGTCCGATTCCTCGCCTTGGGAGCTACTACTCGGCGTGCTGAAGCTCTCCCGTCGGTCAGCTGGTGTCCTCCCTCGCCGGAGTGACCCCTCCACGGAAGCCACCCGCCGCCGCCCTGGGACTTCGTCGCCGGCCCATTCCGGCCTCTCTCCGGCTCCGCCAACCCCCAGGTGAGCTTCCCCGTGACCCAATCACGCTCGTGCACACTCTATTTCATCCTTCCTCCTCTCCGGCCACCGGCGCCTCGATCGGCTTCATGCACCCGACCGCTCCCCACCGCCGCCAGCCCGCCTCCATGTTTCCCGGCGGGAGCTACCACCACCGAGAGCCTCCTCACCGACTGGACATTTCATTTTGGTGGCCGTCGTCGCCTCCCCGACTGCGTTTCACCGGCGACGCCGCCATTGCCAAGCCTCGGCTCCCCCTCCCCTGTTTTGTTGCTTCTGCTCAGTTCAGTGCCCAGCTCGGCTGACAAGCTCCACTCCCTCTGTCTCCCTCTCTGGTATGACCCGTGGGTCCAGACCGACAATTGAGCTGAGGAGTATGTGTAAGAAATGCGCATGCAGGGGTTCTAGTAGCATAAACTATGGCTAATAATGAGGATAAAGAGATTATTCATAACTGCATAAAGAAAAGATTTATGCAATAAAAACTAACCATTTCCATTTGTAACTTATATGCCAACCAAGGTTCATAGGTTAAATCCTCATGTAAAAATTAAAACAAATTATGCCATGAACTATTTTCCTACTACTAAGAAAACTAATTTAGGTTCAATTGAAATTTACCTATACCTTGAATATAGAGTTATGAGCACATGGTCAAGTAGGTGATGCAGAAAGAGGATGAATTGGTCTAGGAAAGTCGACAAGTCTTACTAGGATATAAATAGAATTTTCTTTAAGGTTTACCATTTGATTACTTGTCATATGTGTATAATTATTGTACCTTCATTATTAATCTAAACATTGAGTAAATGCATTAATAAAAGGGGGATTCTAAACTTAGTAGAGACCCCAATCAACAAGACGTCCAGGTTAAAGGTAGGAAATAAAATTAATAGCTATGTTTAACTATAAAAATGAGGGTTTAAGTGAAAGGTGTCCTCACCAATGACAAAAATTTGTATTCCAACAGTTAACTTACCACCGTCAAATAAATATCAATGGTAAATTAATAGCAGGCCAGACTATCACCTAAATAATAAGTATACAATCTTTTCTTTAAGGCTTACTTTGCATTGAATAATAATTAAGCGAATAGGGTCACATAAAATGATACATATTAACATATAACACGAGTAAATAGGATCTCATAAAACGTTACATACCAAGTTTTGCCTCAAATAACCCAAACCATCTATTAACTCACAATAATACAAAAGTTGAGTTTATTTGGATTTATCTAGATCTTTTGAGTTATTGTTTTCATTTGGATTCAGTCGTCTATCGCGTAGTTAGAAACTGGATCCCTGAAGATTCTACGGATCAAGCCTGGATGGAGCAAAGTGAAGATAAGGGATAGAAGCCCAGGAGAAAAGCGTTGTGTGATCTCAAGACCGCGGTAACACGCGCCAGGCGAGTCAATACTTTGATCATGTTGAACCTACATTTTCTGAAATTACTTTGATTTAAATTATCAAATTGCATGCTGTTATTTTATAAGCAAATACATGTTTAATTTAATATTCTAGTTATATGCCATTTGTTACCTTTGCTAATATTACACCTCCCTTGGAATACTTGAATATGTGGACTTTGTCGCCTTAGCAAAATTATAATGGTATTCTTTCAAAAGTAAGTCCGTAAGTATACGCCATGCTTAGTACTGCATAGATACTTGGGGGCGCTGAAATGCCCAAAACATCATTGTCATTTTAAATCCTGAAGAACTGGTTTGGGCAGTCATGGTGGTAATGACTGGTATATGTTGGATATAATTATTTTATACTCCCAAAAACCTCAAATTGCTTATTTATCTGGGCGGATGGTTCGGGGGTATGGTGCAGGGGTGCACGAGAGCGTGGTTTGTGGTAGACCGCCCAGATAATTCTAAGGACTGAATCTTGTCATGACCTCCTGTGTAAAACAGTACAACCACAAGTCTGTAAAGTATAGCTTGGCTTAGTAGATGTACCGGACCCCGAAAGTCATCCTTCCAGGAGAGGGTGTGGAGTAGTGCAAGTGGCAGTCGGTGAGACGGCTTGAATGGGGCACTCGTAGGAGTGAAGTTCTGCTGTGGCGGGCTAGCAGGGGGGTGTCCAGCTGCTAGACGTTCAGAAGGAGAACATCCCGCACAACGTATGGGACCCACCGCAAGTGGGAGTGCCCCATAGGGTGAAATGATGGAAGGGGCGAGGTACTTTGAACGGTTACTGTGATGGTCTGCTCAACCACACTTCTAAGGAATCGTGTGGGGCAATGAGTTGATTGTCTCTTGTGGTGAAAGTGTACAAACTCTGCAGAGTCTAAAACTATTCGAATAGCCGTGCCCACGGTCAAGGGCAGACATGGGAACTTAACTAGATATAGTTCTATTTCAAATGTTTTGTGGGTGGGATGGAAAAGTGGAGGGCAACGTAAAGCCCTGATTTGAGTTGTCCTGGGTGTCGTCCCAGTGGTAAGTTAAGCGGCTATAACGCTGAAAGATGTGATATGGTGTGATGCCATATGTATGGGAAAATTATGGTGGTATTAGGCATATGGTGTGATGCCATATGTATGGAAAATCATGTTAGTATTCCTTGAACATTATGATTTGTTCCAAAGCTGCTAGGTCTCAGGAAATTTTATGTATTGTATTTCAATTAGTGGCATTTCTATTCTTACAAAATAAAATATGGGTAGAATAAATAGGGTCGTGAGTAAAGGAGATGGATGATTGTAGTATACACATAAAAGTATTGGTGGATTCATGTCAATCAAAAATAGGAAACGATAGTGTGGATTTTGGGAGAAATCAATTGGTGGAGCCCAAATGGATATATAGTCTAGATAGATGATTTAAATGAATTTGGAGAATTAGGGAGTATAAGGGAAATTGTTGGATTGCAACACTGATAATTAATATAAATTCTTGGAAGATGTTGACAGTGATGGGATTAATAAGATTTGATCAAATACTAGATGGATGAATTGGATTTTTGGGAGTATTGGAGGAATGATAGCAATTATTGGATTATAATCTCGATCTTTGGTATTCATGGTGGAGGTATACTAGTGAATTAGTTAGAGATAGATAGTAGCAAATAAGACTGATTATTGGGAGAACAAATCATGAATTTGGATCAATAACAAAAGGAGGGAATTATTGGAAAGTCCCGATACGAATGATTTCGGTGGATATAAAAGCAATCATGTTAGATAGTCATTAGAATTTAGAAACAAAGAGTTGATGATTAGCCACAACAAGATTGGATTGTTAGAACTTTGGAATACAAAAGATATTGGGTGATCTAAATAAAGGATGACCCTCACTGCTTGGAGTCTTAGGCAGTAATGAGTGCATGATCAGTGGATTAGAAAAATGATGTCACTAGCTGTTTGGAGCTTTAGACATCAATTGATTGGTGGACTGGATAATTGATGAAATACACTGTTTGGAGTTTTAGACAGCACGCAGTATAGAAAGAGTATGTTCGGTGGATTAATTAAATGATGTCACTCGATGTTTGAAGTCTTAGACAACAATAAATATAGGAAGTGTACTCTCGGTGGATTAGGTCAATTATGGCCGTTGCTGTGTGGAGTTTAGGTAACATTAATAACACTACGATTGAATAAAAATAGTGTCACTAAAAGCGACTTTTGGCAAATAAAATAACCCGAGCCTCTCCTTTGTTAAGCCATGCATATTATTTATTTGCATTCTGTGTATTGGCTCGCGGAGCACGGGGTCGGAGTGCTCACGCTCGCTTTTGCGACAAAATACAGAATCAGGAATCAAGTCACCTCGCCTCAGCAACAAGATTGGACAAGCTGACGGAGAAGATGAAGATATCAAGGGCTAGGTCGCGAACCTCCAGTTGGCTGCCTGTGGGCATGTCCTGAAGGTCCCACCTGTGTGCTTCGTTCTTCCGTTGTTGCAATTTATGATTTCGGCCTAGCCGGCCCATGTGTAAGTCTTCTATTATATTTACGCTTCCGCATGATATGTACTTTGATATTCAGAACTGTAATCTGTGAGCACTATCTACTGATCCAGGGAATAGTGCAGCTAAACACAGTAGATTCCGGATTGTAAAATATGGGTCTGACAGGGATGGTATCAGAGCATATCGACTGCAGGTCGTGACCTAGTTAACCTGGCCGTTAGTTTCATGACTAGAAATAATTCTTTAAAAATACTATTTCCAAAGATATAAGTTATACTGCTCATTCTTATCTCTCTTAGATGATTCTTTCTCATCCAAATGCTACCTTAGCCATTTTTACATCTAAAGCTCCCTTACCCCTAAATTCCAAATAACAACCTCGAGTGGGTGCTGATATCAATCAAATTATCCCCCAAATACTTTCCTTTTCTGTCTATTGATTCGAAAAGAAAATTGTGATCCTCTTCTCGTACCCTTGCTCTAAAACTTAAGGATACGGACGTTGAGGATGGTCATGAAGATAAGGTGGTCTCGTTTTAAACGGGCTATGCAGATGAACCCTACGTTCTCTTAAGTGTGCTCCCTGAGTAGGCGATGTATTGTTGCAAGATTTCTATTTGGCCCTGTGCACTGCCTTCTTGCCCTCGGGCAATACATTTCGCGGTCACAGGAAAAGAGTGTTTTAAAAACTTGTGTGATGCATGTATCACCCCAGCTTCCGGGGTATACCCTTTTAAAATTCGAATGGGTTTAGATTACCTTATCTCCACGATTCTACCCTTACCTCATGCTATTCCCTCTCACCTTTTGCTGAAAACCCATTGGATCCACAGAAGCGAAATAACGGATAACCCAAGCTAGGACGATCAAGAAGAAGTAAAGACTCTGCAACTTTCCAATATTTAAGGAAAACAACATCACTATGAAGAAGACCACCCGCCAGGAGAAAGCCCATAGAGCAAGGCCACATGTTTCTGTGAAGGACAAGACCCTTGTCCCATGAGATGCTACTCTAATCTGTTGTTGACCAAGACAGCTAGAGTATAGTGGATGAATAATGACAATCGTCATTTATTTAAGGGGGGTAGCACGAAGTGACAAAAATGTCAAGGAGCAAGTAGATGGTAGTCTACGACCTATCCAGGAGAACAAGGTATCTCTCTTTCCTTTTTGACTTCTTCAAGTGTTAACCCCTATTGTGCAGATTTCCATCCCTCTATGGAGATAAGGAACTATACGTCGAGCAACACCCCAAAACCCATTGCTAGCCAATATAACCCACCTCCATTATTTCTGCTCTGCCGGAATCTCGGGGTCGAGATTCTCTTTAAGGGGGGTAGGTTTGTAACATCCTGAAATTTCAAATTTGAAAATATGAATTTCTTGAGTTATTTTTGCAATATGTTCAATTGGAATTTGGATTTTATGGTGTTTTCCTGATTTTGGTTGAGTTTACAGATTTTTTTTTTTAAAAAAAAAATTCAAGAAGGAAACAAACACTACTGATTCCATAAAGAGGAAATGTGCAAATAATAGAGAATTAGAAATTTAAAATTTGAATATGAAAAGATAATCCATAAAAGGAGGGAGAAAGCTGAATTATAAACATAAAATCTTGATATTAACAAAAGTATTGCAAAAGGGGCCTAACAAAATGAACAAAGACATAAAAAGGGTATGCACAAATAAAATAGCTATAAAAGGTGAAAATCAGTAATTAGTAAGAATGTGTATATACAGATATATATATATATATATATATACATGTATACATAAGTGTAAACACCAATGAGTAACTACATAAATGATTAAAAAAAATGATGATGAATGAGAGGGGGGATCAGACCAAGCCAATCGACCCAGCCCAACCCCCTCACTCTGCTCCCGCACCAGCCAGCCGGCCGCCCGCTCCCCCTTCGCTCTCCCCGCGCCTCTCCTTCCTCTCTTTCCCCCCCTTCTTCTCGCGCGTGCTCTGACTCTCTGACCCCCCCCCTGCGCTGCGCCCGACCCGTCCCCTCCGCGCGCTTGCGCCCCGAGCCCCGCGCCCTGCCCGCCTCCCCGCGCCGAGCCCCGTGCCCCCGCCGCCCGGTCCTTGCCCGGAGGATCCGCCCCGCCGCCCAGTTCGTCCTCCGCCGCCCGGTCCGTCGCCATCGCGCTCCCTCACCCCCTCTGCCACTATAAGAACTGCAGACCTCCCCTCCATGGTTACGGCGCCATCCCCCTCACGTTTTCCTCCCCGATTCGACCTCCTTCCCCGGAAACGACCGCTGCCGCCATTACCGTCGCCCACACCTCATCGGAGCACCCCCGTCCGATTCCTCGCCTTGGGAGCTACTACTCGGCGTGCTGAAGCTCTCCCGTCGGTCAGCTGGTGTCCTCCCTCGCCGGAGTGACCCCTCCACGGAAGCCACCCGCCGCCGCCCTGGGACTTCGTCGCCGGCCCATTCCGGCCTCTCTCCGGCTCCGCCAACCCCCAGGTGAGCTTCCCCGTGACCCAATCACGCTCGTGCACACTCTATTTCATCCTTCCTCCTCTCCGGCCACCGGCGCCTCGATCGGCTTCATGCACCCGACCGCTCCCCACCGCCGCCAGCCCGCCTCCATGTTTCCCGGCGGGAGCTACCACCACCGAGAGCCTCCTCACCGACTGGACATTTCATTTTGGTGGCCGTCGTCGCCTCCCCGACTGCGTTTCACCGGCGACGCCGCCATTGCCAAGCCTCGGCTCCCCCTCCCCTGTTTTGTTGCTTCTGCTCAGTTCAGTGCCCAGCTCGGCTGACAAGCTCCACTCCCTCTGTCTCCCTCTCTGGTATGACCCGTGGGTCCAGACCGACAATTGAGCTGAGGAGTATGTGTAAGAAATGCGCATGCAGGGGTTCTAGTAGCATAAACTATGGCTAATAATGAGGATAAAGAGATTATTCATAACTGCATAAAGAAAAGATTTATGCAATAAAAACTAACCATTTCCATTTGTAACTTATATGCCAACCAAGGTTCATAGGTTAAATCCTCATGTAAAAATTAAAACAAATTATGCCATGAACTATTTTCCTACTACTAAGAAAACTAATTTAGGTTCAATTGAAATTTACCTATACCTTGAATATAGAGTTATGAGCACATGGTCAAGTAGGTGATGCAGAAAGAGGATGAATTGGTCTAGGAAAGTCGACAAGTCTTACTAGGATATAAATAGAATTTTCTTTAAGGTTTACCATTTGATTACTTGTCATATGTGTATAATTATTGTACCTTCATTATTAATCTAAACATTGAGTAAATGCATTAATAAAAGGGGGATTCTAAACTTAGTAGAGACCCCAATCAACAAGACGTCCAGGTTAAAGGTAGGAAATAAAATTAATAGCTATGTTTAACTATAAAAATGAGGGTTTAAGTGAAAGGTGTCCTCACCAATGACAAAAATTTGTATTCCAACAGTTAACTTACCACCGTCAAATAAATATCAATGGTAAATTAATAGCAGGCCAGACTATCACCTAAATAATAAGTATACAATCTTTTCTTTAAGGCTTACTTTGCATTGAATAATAATTAAGCGAATAGGGTCACATAAAATGATACATATTAACATATAACACGAGTAAATAGGATCTCATAAAACGTTACATACCAAGTTTTGCCTCAAATAACCCAAACCATCTATTAACTCACAATAATACAAAAGTTGAGTTTATTTGGATTTATCTAGATCTTTTGAGTTATTGTTTTCATTTGGATTCAGTCGTCTATCGCGTAGTTAGAAACTGGATCCCTGAAGATTCTACGGATCAAGCCTGGATGGAGCAAAGTGAAGATAAGGGATAGAAGCCCAGGAGAAAAGCGTTGTGTGATCTCAAGACCGCGGTAACACGCGCCAGGCGAGTCAATACTTTGATCATGTTGAACCTACATTTTCTGAAATTACTTTGATTTAAATTATCAAATTGCATGCTGTTATTTTATAAGCAAATACATGTTTAATTTAATATTCTAGTTATATGCCATTTGTTACCTTTGCTAATATTACACCTCCCTTGGAATACTTGAATATGTGGACTTTGTCGCCTTAGCAAAATTATAATGGTATTCTTTCAAAAGTAAGTCCGTAAGTATACGCCATGCTTAGTACTGCATAGATACTTGGGGGCGCTGAAATGCCCAAAACATCATTGTCATTTTAAATCCTGAAGAACTGGTTTGGGCAGTCATGGTGGTAATGACTGGTATATGTTGGATATAATTATTTTATACTCCCAAAAACCTCAAATTGCTTATTTATCTGGGCGGATGGTTCGGGGGTATGGTGCAGGGGTGCACGAGAGCGTGGTTTGTGGTAGACCGCCCAGATAATTCTAAGGACTGAATCTTGTCATGACCTCCTGTGTAAAACAGTACAACCACAAGTCTGTAAAGTATAGCTTGGCTTAGTAGATGTACCGGACCCCGAAAGTCATCCTTCCAGGAGAGGGTGTGGAGTAGTGCAAGTGGCAGTCGGTGAGACGGCTTGAATGGGGCACTCGTAGGAGTGAAGTTCTGCTGTGGCGGGCTAGCAGGGGGGTGTCCAGCTGCTAGACGTTCAGAAGGAGAACATCCCGCACAACGTATGGGACCCACCGCAAGTGGGAGTGCCCCATAGGGTGAAATGATGGAAGGGGCGAGGTACTTTGAACGGTTACTGTGATGGTCTGCTCAACCACACTTCTAAGGAATCGTGTGGGGCAATGAGTTGATTGTCTCTTGTGGTGAAAGTGTACAAACTCTGCAGAGTCTAAAACTATTCGAATAGCCGTGCCCACGGTCAAGGGCAGACATGGGAACTTAACTAGATATAGTTCTATTTCAAATGTTTTGTGGGTGGGATGGAAAAGTGGAGGGCAACGTAAAGCCCTGATTTGAGTTGTCCTGGGTGTCGTCCCAGTGGTAAGTTAAGCGGCTATAACGCTGAAAGATGTGATATGGTGTGATGCCATATGTATGGGAAAATTATGGTGGTATTAGGCATATGGTGTGATGCCATATGTATGGAAAATCATGTTAGTATTCCTTGAACATTATGATTTGTTCCAAAGCTGCTAGGTCTCAGGAAATTTTATGTATTGTATTTCAATTAGTGGCATTTCTATTCTTACAAAATAAAATATGGGTAGAATAAATAGGGTCGTGAGTAAAGGAGATGGATGATTGTAGTATACACATAAAAGTATTGGTGGATTCATGTCAATCAAAAATAGGAAACGATAGTGTGGATTTTGGGAGAAATCAATTGGTGGAGCCCAAATGGATATATAGTCTAGATAGATGATTTAAATGAATTTGGAGAATTAGGGAGTATAAGGGAAATTGTTGGATTGCAACACTGATAATTAATATAAATTCTTGGAAGATGTTGACAGTGATGGGATTAATAAGATTTGATCAAATACTAGATGGATGAATTGGATTTTTGGGAGTATTGGAGGAATGATAGCAATTATTGGATTATAATCTCGATCTTTGGTATTCATGGTGGAGGTATACTAGTGAATTAGTTAGAGATAGATAGTAGCAAATAAGACTGATTATTGGGAGAACAAATCATGAATTTGGATCAATAACAAAAGGAGGGAATTATTGGAAAGTCCCGATACGAATGATTTCGGTGGATATAAAAGCAATCATGTTAGATAGTCATTAGAATTTAGAAACAAAGAGTTGATGATTAGCCACAACAAGATTGGATTGTTAGAACTTTGGAATACAAAAGATATTGGGTGATCTAAATAAAGGATGACCCTCACTGCTTGGAGTCTTAGGCAGTAATGAGTGCATGATCAGTGGATTAGAAAAATGATGTCACTAGCTGTTTGGAGCTTTAGACATCAATTGATTGGTGGACTGGATAATTGATGAAATACACTGTTTGGAGTTTTAGACAGCACGCAGTATAGAAAGAGTATGTTCGGTGGATTAATTAAATGATGTCACTCGATGTTTGAAGTCTTAGACAACAATAAATATAGGAAGTGTACTCTCGGTGGATTAGGTCAATTATGGCCGTTGCTGTGTGGAGTTTAGGTAACATTAATAACACTACGATTGAATAAAAATAGTGTCACTAAAAGCGACTTTTGGCAAATAAAATAACCCGAGCCTCTCCTTTGTTAAGCCATGCATATTATTTATTTGCATTCTGTGTATTGGCTCGCGGAGCACGGGGTCGGAGTGCTCACGCTCGCTTTTGCGACAAAATACAGAATCAGGAATCAAGTCACCTCGCCTCAGCAACAAGATTGGACAAGCTGACGGAGAAGATGAAGATATCAAGGGCTAGGTCGCGAACCTCCAGTTGGCTGCCTGTGGGCATGTCCTGAAGGTCCCACCTGTGTGCTTCGTTCTTCCGTTGTTGCAATTTATGATTTCGGCCTAGCCGGCCCATGTGTAAGTCTTCTATTATATTTACGCTTCCGCATGATATGTACTTTGATATTCAGAACTGTAATCTGTGAGCACTATCTACTGATCCAGGGAATAGTGCAGCTAAACACAGTAGATTCCGGATTGTAAAATATGGGTCTGACAGGGATGGTATCAGAGCATATCGACTGCAGGTCGTGACCTAGTTAACCTGGCCGTTAGTTTCATGACTAGAAATAATTCTTTAAAAATACTATTTCCAAAGATATAAGTTATACTGCTCATTCTTATCTCTCTTAGATGATTCTTTCTCATCCAAATGCTACCTTAGCCATTTTTACATCTAAAGCTCCCTTACCCCTAAATTCCAAATAACAACCTCGAGTGGGTGCTGATATCAATCAAATTATCCCCCAAATACTTTCCTTTTCTGTCTATTGATTCGAAAAGAAAATTGTGATCCTCTTCTCGTACCCTTGCTCTAAAACTTAAGGATACGGACGTTGAGGATGGTCATGAAGATAAGGTGGTCTCGTTTTAAACGGGCTATGCAGATGAACCCTACGTTCTCTTAAGTGTGCTCCCTGAGTAGGCGATGTATTGTTGCAAGATTTCTATTTGGCCCTGTGCACTGCCTTCTTGCCCTCGGGCAATACATTTCGCGGTCACAGGAAAAGAGTGTTTTAAAAACTTGTGTGATGCATGTATCACCCCAGCTTCCGGGGTATACCCTTTTAAAATTCGAATGGGTTTAGATTACCTTATCTCCACGATTCTACCCTTACCTCATGCTATTCCCTCTCACCTTTTGCTGAAAACCCATTGGATCCACAGAAGCGAAATAACGGATAACCCAAGCTAGGACGATCAAGAAGAAGTAAAGACTCTGCAACTTTCCAATATTTAAGGAAAACAACATCACTATGAAGAAGACCACCCGCCAGGAGAAAGCCCATAGAGCAAGGCCACATGTTTCTGTGAAGGACAAGACCCTTGTCCCATGAGATGCTACTCTAATCTGTTGTTGACCAAGACAGCTAGAGTATAGTGGATGAATAATGACAATCGTCATTTATTTAAGGGGGGTAGCACGAAGTGACAAAAATGTCAAGGAGCAAGTAGATGGTAGTCTACGACCTATCCAGGAGAACAAGGTATCTCTCTTTCCTTTTTGACTTCTTCAAGTGTTAACCCCTATTGTGCAGATTTCCATCCCTCTATGGAGATAAGGAACTATACGTCGAGCAACACCCCAAAACCCATTGCTAGCCAATATAACCCACCTCCATTATTTCTGCTCTGCCGGAATCTCGGGGTCGAGATTCTCTTTAAGGGGGGTAGGTTTGTAACATCCTGAAATTTCAAATTTGAAAATATGAATTTCTTGAGTTATTTTTGCAATATGTTCAATTGGAATTTGGATTTTATGGTGTTTTCCTGATTTTGGTTGAGTTTACAGATTTTTTTTTTAAAAAAAAAATTCAAGAAGGAAACAAACACTACTGATTCCATAAAGAGGAAATGTGCAAATAATAGAGAATTAGAAATTTAAAATTTGAATATGAAAAGATAATCCATAAAAGGAGGGAGAAAGCTGAATTATAAACATAAAATCTTGATATTAACAAAAGTATTGCAAAAGGGGCCTAACAAAATGAACAAAGACATAAAAAGGGTATGCACAAATAAAATAGCTATAAAAGGTGAAAATCAGTAATTAGTAAGAATGTGTATATACAGATATATATATATATATATATATATATATACATGTATACATAAGTGTAAACACCAATGAGTAACTACATAAATGATTAAAAAAAATGATGATGAATGAGAGGGGGGATCAGACCAAGCCAATCGACCCAGCCCAACCCCCTCACTCTGCTCCCGCACCAGCCAGCCGGCCGCCCGCTCCCCCTTCGCTCTCCCCGCGCCTCTCCTTCCTCTCTTTCCCCCCCTTCTTCTCGCGCGTGCTCTGACTCTCTGACCCCCCCCTGCGCTGCGCCCGACCCGTCCCCTCCGCGCGCTTGCGCCCCGAGCCCCGCGCCCTGCCCGCCTCCCCGCGCCGAGCCCCGTGCCCCCGCCGCCCGGTCCTTGCCCGGAGGATCCGCCCCGCCGCCCAGTTCGTCCTCCGCCGCCCGGTCCGTCGCCATCGCGCTCCCTCACCCCCTCTGCCACTATAAGAACTGCAGACCTCCCCTCCATGGTTACGGCGCCATCCCCCTCACGTTTTCCTCCCCGATTCGACCTCCTTCCCCGGAAACGACCGCTGCCGCCATTACCGTCGCCCACACCTCATCGGAGCACCCCCGTCCGATTCCTCGCCTTGGGAGCTACTACTCGGCGTGCTGAAGCTCTCCCGTCGGTCAGCTGGTGTCCTCCCTCGCCGGAGTGACCCCTCCACGGAAGCCACCCGCCGCCGCCCTGGGACTTCGTCGCCGGCCCATTCCGGCCTCTCTCCGGCTCCGCCAACCCCCAGGTGAGCTTCCCCGTGACCCAATCACGCTCGTGCACACTCTATTTCATCCTTCCTCCTCTCCGGCCACCGGCGCCTCGATCGGCTTCATGCACCCGACCGCTCCCCACCGCCGCCAGCCCGCCTCCATGTTTCCCGGCGGGAGCTACCACCACCGAGAGCCTCCTCACCGACTGGACATTTCATTTTGGTGGCCGTCGTCGCCTCCCCGACTGCGTTTCACCGGCGACGCCGCCATTGCCAAGCCTCGGCTCCCCCTCCCCTGTTTTGTTGCTTCTGCTCAGTTCAGTGCCCAGCTCGGCTGACAAGCTCCACTCCCTCTGTCTCCCTCTCTGGTATGACCCGTGGGTCCAGACCGACAATTGAGCTGAGGAGTATGTGTAAGAAATGCGCATGCAGGGGTTCTAGTAGCATAAACTATGGCTAATAATGAGGATAAAGAGATTATTCATAACTGCATAAAGAAAAGATTTATGCAATAAAAACTAACCATTTCCATTTGTAACTTATATGCCAACCAAGGTTCATAGGTTAAATCCTCATGTAAAAATTAAAACAAATTATGCCATGAACTATTTTCCTACTACTAAGAAAACTAATTTAGGTTCAATTGAAATTTACCTATACCTTGAATATAGAGTTATGAGCACATGGTCAAGTAGGTGATGCAGAAAGAGGATGAATTGGTCTAGGAAAGTCGACAAGTCTTACTAGGATATAAATAGAATTTTCTTTAAGGTTTACCATTTGATTACTTGTCATATGTGTATAATTATTGTACCTTCATTATTAATCTAAACATTGAGTAAATGCATTAATAAAAGGGGGATTCTAAACTTAGTAGAGACCCCAATCAACAAGACGTCCAGGTTAAAGGTAGGAAATAAAATTAATAGCTATGTTTAACTATAAAAATGAGGGTTTAAGTGAAAGGTGTCCTCACCAATGACAAAAATTTGTATTCCAACAGTTAACTTACCACCGTCAAATAAATATCAATGGTAAATTAATAGCAGGCCAGACTATCACCTAAATAATAAGTATACAATCTTTTCTTTAAGGCTTACTTTGCATTGAATAATAATTAAGCGAATAGGGTCACATAAAATGATACATATTAACATATAACACGAGTAAATAGGATCTCATAAAACGTTACATACCAAGTTTTGCCTCAAATAACCCAAACCATCTATTAACTCACAATAATACAAAAGTTGAGTTTATTTGGATTTATCTAGATCTTTTGAGTTATTGTTTTCATTTGGATTCAGTCGTCTATCGCGTAGTTAGAAACTGGATCCCTGAAGATTCTACGGATCAAGCCTGGATGGAGCAAAGTGAAGATAAGGGATAGAAGCCCAGGAGAAAAGCGTTGTGTGATCTCAAGACCGCGGTAACACGCGCCAGGCGAGTCAATACTTTGATCATGTTGAACCTACATTTTCTGAAATTACTTTGATTTAAATTATCAAATTGCATGCTGTTATTTTATAAGCAAATACATGTTTAATTTAATATTCTAGTTATATGCCATTTGTTACCTTTGCTAATATTACACCTCCCTTGGAATACTTGAATATGTGGACTTTGTCGCCTTAGCAAAATTATAATGGTATTCTTTCAAAAGTAAGTCCGTAAGTATACGCCATGCTTAGTACTGCATAGATACTTGGGGGCGCTGAAATGCCCAAAACATCATTGTCATTTTAAATCCTGAAGAACTGGTTTGGGCAGTCATGGTGGTAATGACTGGTATATGTTGGATATAATTATTTTATACTCCCAAAAACCTCAAATTGCTTATTTATCTGGGCGGATGGTTCGGGGGTATGGTGCAGGGGTGCACGAGAGCGTGGTTTGTGGTAGACCGCCCAGATAATTCTAAGGACTGAATCTTGTCATGACCTCCTGTGTAAAACAGTACAACCACAAGTCTGTAAAGTATAGCTTGGCTTAGTAGATGTACCGGACCCCGAAAGTCATCCTTCCAGGAGAGGGTGTGGAGTAGTGCAAGTGGCAGTCGGTGAGACGGCTTGAATGGGGCACTCGTAGGAGTGAAGTTCTGCTGTGGCGGGCTAGCAGGGGGGTGTCCAGCTGCTAGACGTTCAGAAGGAGAACATCCCGCACAACGTATGGGACCCACCGCAAGTGGGAGTGCCCCATAGGGTGAAATGATGGAAGGGGCGAGGTACTTTGAACGGTTACTGTGATGGTCTGCTCAACCACACTTCTAAGGAATCGTGTGGGGCAATGAGTTGATTGTCTCTTGTGGTGAAAGTGTACAAACTCTGCAGAGTCTAAAACTATTCGAATAGCCGTGCCCACGGTCAAGGGCAGACATGGGAACTTAACTAGATATAGTTCTATTTCAAATGTTTTGTGGGTGGGATGGAAAAGTGGAGGGCAACGTAAAGCCCTGATTTGAGTTGTCCTGGGTGTCGTCCCAGTGGTAAGTTAAGCGGCTATAACGCTGAAAGATGTGATATGGTGTGATGCCATATGTATGGGAAAATTATGGTGGTATTAGGCATATGGTGTGATGCCATATGTATGGAAAATCATGTTAGTATTCCTTGAACATTATGATTTGTTCCAAAGCTGCTAGGTCTCAGGAAATTTTATGTATTGTATTTCAATTAGTGGCATTTCTATTCTTACAAAATAAAATATGGGTAGAATAAATAGGGTCGTGAGTAAAGGAGATGGATGATTGTAGTATACACATAAAAGTATTGGTGGATTCATGTCAATCAAAAATAGGAAACGATAGTGTGGATTTTGGGAGAAATCAATTGGTGGAGCCCAAATGGATATATAGTCTAGATAGATGATTTAAATGAATTTGGAGAATTAGGGAGTATAAGGGAAATTGTTGGATTGCAACACTGATAATTAATATAAATTCTTGGAAGATGTTGACAGTGATGGGATTAATAAGATTTGATCAAATACTAGATGGATGAATTGGATTTTTGGGAGTATTGGAGGAATGATAGCAATTATTGGATTATAATCTCGATCTTTGGTATTCATGGTGGAGGTATACTAGTGAATTAGTTAGAGATAGATAGTAGCAAATAAGACTGATTATTGGGAGAACAAATCATGAATTTGGATCAATAACAAAAGGAGGGAATTATTGGAAAGTCCCGATACGAATGATTTCGGTGGATATAAAAGCAATCATGTTAGATAGTCATTAGAATTTAGAAACAAAGAGTTGATGATTAGCCACAACAAGATTGGATTGTTAGAACTTTGGAATACAAAAGATATTGGGTGATCTAAATAAAGGATGACCCTCACTGCTTGGAGTCTTAGGCAGTAATGAGTGCATGATCAGTGGATTAGAAAAATGATGTCACTAGCTGTTTGGAGCTTTAGACATCAATTGATTGGTGGACTGGATAATTGATGAAATACACTGTTTGGAGTTTTAGACAGCACGCAGTATAGAAAGAGTATGTTCGGTGGATTAATTAAATGATGTCACTCGATGTTTGAAGTCTTAGACAACAATAAATATAGGAAGTGTACTCTCGGTGGATTAGGTCAATTATGGCCGTTGCTGTGTGGAGTTTAGGTAACATTAATAACACTACGATTGAATAAAAATAGTGTCACTAAAAGCGACTTTTGGCAAATAAAATAACCCGAGCCTCTCCTTTGTTAAGCCATGCATATTATTTATTTGCATTCTGTGTATTGGCTCGCGGAGCACGGGGTCGGAGTGCTCACGCTCGCTTTTGCGACAAAATACAGAATCAGGAATCAAGTCACCTCGCCTCAGCAACAAGATTGGACAAGCTGACGGAGAAGATGAAGATATCAAGGGCTAGGTCGCGAACCTCCAGTTGGCTGCCTGTGGGCATGTCCTGAAGGTCCCACCTGTGTGCTTCGTTCTTCCGTTGTTGCAATTTATGATTTCGGCCTAGCCGGCCCATGTGTAAGTCTTCTATTATATTTACGCTTCCGCATGATATGTACTTTGATATTCAGAACTGTAATCTGTGAGCACTATCTACTGATCCAGGGAATAGTGCAGCTAAACACAGTAGATTCCGGATTGTAAAATCTGGGTCTGACACGCATCATGCACAGTTCAGCAAAAATAAAGTGAGATTTGGTTTGCCAAGTGATGTGCCATAGTCGCAAGTCACAAATTGCATGATTTTTCACGCGAAAATATACGAATATGCGCACGTGTGTTTAGCTAAAGTCATTCTCATGCCATCTCCATGCTATATGTCACATGTTTCAAGGAGTGACAAATACTCCATCTTATAAATTACCTTTCCTCTACTTAAATATGCAATATAGTACTAAACTATACATGCTTTGATATTATAGAAAATATGTTTCAGTCATATGGCATATTTCTAACAGCTAATACAACATCAACTTCCCTAAGGAAGCAATCAGCAATATAGTCCTAAGATTTTTTTTTTGAGAACACACAAAAGGATATCTTTGCATTAAAGTTAGAAGAGGAATAACAACAAACGAATAAATGTGTTTCAACAGATTGTGGATTGAATAACTTATCGTAGAGTTTGTATGTTAGCACCCAAATGTGAGTGTTAGCACCGAAATGTTAGAGGTGATACATTCCCAGTACCAAGAGGATTTGGGTAGCACAGAGTAAAGTATCTAAGGATGACACTACTGGTATTAGCGTGTCGATTAGCGAGGATTAGTTGAACCGTTGATATGCTTAAAAAAGCGACGGGGCAAACGAGAGTGCACGGGGAGTCGGGGTGGCGCGAAGTCAATGTTGAGGAACCGTCGTTGTTGGCGACTAGTCCGATTGATTCATCTGCTTATACAAAAAAGATCAAGACAGAAAATAGTAGATTAAAACGCAGAGAAGTAAAGAGAACTCCTGATCTTTCTTTATTACTTTCTTTCTAATTTCTGTTACAAAATTACCAATAATACTCTCTATTTATAATCTAATGATGAGGTATCTACCACAGAAAGGCTTCAAACCTAAGTTTTCTAAGAGCAAGTTCAATAATAGAGACAAGTGTTTGGCTATAAGTCAAGTTATAAGAGCCAAGCTATACAATAATCTGTCTTCTATTTGTCTACAAAAGATTTTTTTATTATTATGTGGTACCATATCTCACATTCTCTTTCCTACTCCTCCTCACATACATTTATTATCTGGACCCACCACTGCATAGGCTCCCGTGTGCAGCTTGTTGCTTGCATGAGAGCCAAGCTCTCCTCTCTCTCCTCTCTTCTCTCCTCCACATCAGCAAAAATGCTGACTAGTTTGGCTATAAGACCATTGTTGTACTTGCTCTAACAGTCAGCAGCGAGCATTAACTGCGACACATTCTTTTTGTAGAGCTGAAGATCAAGGGAATGGATGAGAGTAGTGGCGGTTTTAGGTCAAGCCCTGCATTAACTGCACTAACTAAATCTGCTTGTGTCATTAATGATCCCTGGATTAGTTTAAGCCCTCCTGCATCCAGAGTTCCAAGCATGTACATTTGCAACCCTTTAGGTATAGCTTCGAATCAAACAGTTCCTAGTCCTAAAACTCAACACGAGCCTTAGATGATCTAAAATGGACAACCGAGACAGGTCTTTAGAGCAACTCCAAGAGAAGAGCTAAATCATTTTCTAAAGATAAATTTGGTTATTATTGGAGAAAAAACGTCTCCAATAGACTCTGTAAATGACTCTCCAAATTTAGTAGCTCTCCACCCCTCCTCCTTCGCTCTCTATTTTTGGATAGCCTACCTCGCTCACCATCCAGCCTCTTGGCGCGGTCGGCGTTTCCTTCCCGCATGCTGCGCCCCATTCCCGCGCGTACGCGACCCACCGCGCGCCCTCTAGTTTAGATAGCCTGTTGGAGTAGTCTTGTTTTTTTAGGTGAGATTCATTTTAGAGAATAGCTAAATCACTAAATTTAGATACTTCTTTTGGCTAATCTCTTGGAGTTGCTCTTACACAGTGGATTTATCTTCAGCGACCACGTAGGACTCTTCGGCTCTGATTGGAAAGCAATAATTTCACTTGCAACAATTGTAAGAGCAACTCCAAGAGATTAGCCAAAAGAATTATCTAAATTTAGTGATTTAGCTATTCTCTAAAATGAATCTCACCCAAAAAAAACAAGACTACTCCAACAGGCTATCTAAACTAGAGGGCGCGCGGTGGGTCGCGTACGTGCGGGAATGGGGCGCAGCGTGCGGGAAGGAAACGCCGACCGCGCCAAGAGGCTGGATGGTGAGCGAGGTAGGCTATCCAAAAATAGAGAGCGAAGGAGGAGTGATGGAGAGCTACTAAATTTGGAGAGTCATTTACAGAGTCTATTGGAGACGTTTTTTCTCCAATAATAGCCAAATTTACCTTTAGAAAATGATTTAGCTCTTCTCTTGGAGTTGCTCTAACACCCCGGTCCCTTTCTAGGCCTAAAGTGCTACCACCTACTCTATAATGTTACCAACTCCAACTTTTGCCGTTGGTCTTGCGAAGCAATTCTTTTATTTAAATATCAACAAAACAACAAGAGCCGGTACACTTGACACTAAGCGCAGTAGACGTATAAATTTGCTAATTACCAAAAAGGTACTTAGACCATCCAAGGCTAAATATGTCAACTGTAGATAGTATATGAATTACTGTTGCAAGTAAAACAACTGTGCTACTCCCGTCCATGCATGTTGCCTTCAACAGATTCCTAAAAAAACAACAACAGAGTAAGGGTGAGTCCGAAGACTCAGCAAGCACACGATAAAACAGTAACATCACTTTAGCAACTCAATCGATTGCATGAACCGTAAGATGTAACTCAACTCTATAACTGTAAACTGTAACTCAACTCTGTAACTGTAATATGTAAATAAATTATGTACTGTAAACTGTATCATTTCCTCTATCACTTTCATGCAATGCATCTGTAACTGTAAACTGTAAATCAATTCTATGTCATTGGTACAGTAACCATCAAATCACATTTATGAACTGTAACCCAGAATCTCTGGGTTTCCTCCCTGTTTCCTGTTCGTTTCCTGCAAATGCAATGCGATGCAATGCAGCTCTGTATCAACTTATACCAGTATAGTGGAGTTGCTTCACCCGTCGGTGAAGCCCCTCTGCCTCCATCCCTGGAGGTGCCTATCGAAGTAGGTCTAGATTTCCCCACTGTCGTGGGAGGCCTACCGTCGTAGATCCATGAGTGCAATACATAATGCACCACTGTATGCCACTTATACCGGTATAGTGGAGTTGCTTCACCCGTCGGTGAAGCCCCTCTACCTCCATCCCTGGAGGTGCCTACCAAAGTAGGTCCTGTCATTCCCACCACGTGGGACGCCTACCGTCGTAGGACTTTCATGATGCTCATGATGCAATGTAAATGCAACATTATTCAAACGTTGATACTCAATTATAAGCATCACTCATTGCAATACAATCAACAGATAAGCCGGGATATCATTTCATCTCCCGGCATAAATCAGGGCATAAAACAAACACCAGACATTCATCACAATCCATTATTCTACCATGCACTTGCCTGTTAACCTGGTGGACGGTGTGTGGACGGCACCAAACTCGAACCGCCACCTGAACAAGCATTAATCATTTCAATTCATTGCTAATGCTATACATTCATATACAAGCAAATCGCTCTAACGTCCAACCCGACAAAATCAAACCCTGTCCCACCAGGCAACTTTTCATTGCCCCGATGCTCAACCAGTCTGTAAAATTAGCGATCTCATTATTTATACTCGCCAATCGAATTCTACACACTTAGTCTCAATTTAATCGATCACACTGTTTAACCTCAATTTATTCTCTCCTCCCTCTTTTGCCACGGATCGACTAGATCAACAGTGGCAGTACTGATTGCACCGATCAGGTATTCATATTAATAAATGATACTTAAATGGTCACATGCATCAATTCTAATTATCGACATATTAACTTATGCCCAACTCGGTAAAATAAATATGGAGAAGGATTTTTGAGGCGTTACCCTGGCCCCGAACAACTGGAGCGGGGCACTTCCTATCGCTTTTTGGCCAGATCTGGCAGCGGGTCAGCTTTTCCTTTTCTCTTCCTCCTCTTTTCCTTCCTCTCTTCTCTTCTCTCTCTCTCTCTCTCCAACGCCGGCACCCCTGGCTTTTCTTCTTTTCTTTGTCCAGTCAGCAGCAATAGACAGTGCCTGCGTTATAACCAATGTATGCATCAATGGATCTTGCCTTTCCTGCAAACTGTTGACTCTGCTATCGTGTGCCATGGTGGGAGTACTTAATGTTTCATGATATGTAACTTGAACAGGGCAAGCTAATAACATTTTACAAATTGGAAAAACTTAGGTTACGCACGAATCATGGTGAGCTAATAACTCCTGCTTTGTTCGGTAGTAACTTTCACAATGCTATGATAGGAAAGTTACTGTCGATCCCGTTACGCATAAACCGCTGATGCAAGCCCTTTCGTGTGCGCACGTTGCGACCTACGCATAGCGCACGTGCACACACTGGATAGCGTACTGGATAGCGTGTCCGTGTGTGTATATATATAGGAAGGCTATTTACTACACCCAGATGTAGTTATACTCATGGTATCTACTGTCCATCTATCTCGGGATAACACAAGTACTTGGGTTATTGGGTCGAACAACAACGCCGCATCCTCCAAGCTGACCCGTGATGCAACATACTCGTCCGAAACACACACGAGCTGCAAAGGCACCGTGCAATAACAGCAGCGGTAATTAGTATTGTGATTATCTCATCGACTGATGGTAGGAGTAATTATGTTTTGTTGCACGGGCTTGATTGATGTATGACATTTTAAAATACTCAGATGCATAACACATACTCCCCATCGTGAGAAATTTACAGAATGAAACTTGCTAGGGTTTTTGCAACTGGGCTGAAACTGGATGGTATGGAACTTGATGGTAGTATGCACATACGAACCCCAATTGACTGAAACTCAATGGTAGTATAAGCATATGAAACCAATTGTCCTGGTATCAAATGGAGTGAAACTGAATGGCATCCATCTGGCTGAGGTTATCCATCACGTTGGGGTTCGCTTGGGCCACCGATCGGGACACCTCGATGAGACCGGCGATGGCGGCCAGCGCCGAGCGGATGTCATGGCTGGCACTGGCAAAGGCGTTGCTTTTGTTCATGCTCTTGTGATCTGCCGATGGCGGCCAGCGCCGAGAGGTACAAAAGCTTTCTGTGCGGAAGACAGACCATTGATTTGGGAGGCTGCAGCAGCTTCAGTTTTGCCATCATTCTTTGAGCAATGTTCTGCTAAAGTCTTGCTGATAATGCCAGAGTGGCCATTGCTTATGCTCTGCAACTTTTTATCTACGAAAGGAGATGAGGGACCATTCAGTTTTGCTTCTATTACACCACTTTGGATTACAGCATTTAGACATGAGATCTTTTCAGGGATCATTTTCTTTCCTGGCATATTAGCAGTGCTATTGTCTTTGCGCACCATTGTGTTCCCGACTCTGTCACGTACATAAAATAGCATATAGGATTTCTGTTTCAATACATCTGCCTCGCGAACTTGGCGTACCTGAAGTCGATGGCCATAGGAATCAGTATGACAAAAATGAAAGACTACCAGAATAACAAAGGGACATAAAGTAGAATCAACCATGAAATTTAGCTCAGTAGAAGGTAAGGTTCAATTTCGTTTTCTTTCCAGCAATAACAGAACACAATTCACACTTCTTGTACTCCTAGTCTAGCTAATGGATTCTTCCCTAACAAAATGACCCTAATGTAGTAACTTATCAAAACATATTCAGCATATACTTATACAGGATAGCACATCACAAATTAGTAAATTACTACAAGCATATAAGACTAGCTTTCAGGCAACACGTTCTAGAAACCTGTATGACTTAACTGGGCTCGCTAGCATACATACAGACAATATTGAAATAGAGAAGTCAATTAAGCAACTAAGGGGAAGGACATGACATAAAGGCAGTAGTACAACTCTAGTTGGACCTAGAAATACATCAATACAACATGCAGTTGACAGGTTGTGACCAGTGAACCCTCAATGCTGTAAACAGAAATTTTAACGATTCCACGACATTATGACAATGTAAAGTGGTGTCTGTATCATGTTATACAATGCAACTAAGTTTTCGAAAAAGAACAGGATAAAGTTCTTAGCAAAGCCCTTCTGAAAGTTGATGGTGCTGCAGGACTAAAATATGAAGAATTTTCTTGAAAAGGAAAACAAATAGTTTGACAATATTATTTTCATGGCCGGTACATGAGGCTGCCTACTAAAGTTATCAATATCAACTAAAAATGAATTAGTAAAGCTTCAAGGAAAGACCAATGCCATACTAGACCTGGTTATCGTCAAGATTGTGCCACAACCCACTGGAAGTCCGAACAAAGCAATGATAATGACCAGATTGAGTGTTCCAACCAGCATGAACCAAAACACCATAAAGGCTGTATTTACAATCTGTACCCTATACACATAACCATAACAAATGAGAATGCTAAAGATAAGTTAATTGAAAAAAATTAAGGTAAAGTTAAAACTTTCAAAACTAATTACTCACTTTAGAATCACTAATAAATGGTTTCAAGTCTAGGGCCGGTTGAAAATCCACTTTTTTTTCGATCTTTTCATGGGGGTTGAAAGGGCTAAAGCGTTTAAGATGAATTGTCAAAACATTTGGAGCCTTATCAATTGTAAACTTTTTCTTTGCTACAACTTTTTGCCTGCAGCGCTCGCGCTGATATTGCTTTTCACCCCCATCTAGTAGCTCTTCCTCGGTGAAATTTTGAAGTGCTGTCACCAATGTAGTGGCCTTGGCAATATCAAGACTGAGATCCAAGAAAGGTTCAAATTTGTTTGAACTATGTGTGCACCGTGTGCATTTCACCTGGATCATATATATGTAGCAAAGCAGTTATGAGAACAGAAATGGGGTTTCCTTAGAAATTGTTAGTCCCAGTGTAACCAAACAATGCACACAATGTACCTGACTTCTTAGACGGCCACCAAATATTCTGTGAACTAAGCTCTTCTCATAAGCACTTGGAGACTCACTTGGTACTCCAGAAGGTAAACAGCATTTATGCATGGACTCAAGCAAGTTAACCATTAACTCATGTGCATCTTCCTGCCTCGAATTGCGGAAACTACGAGAAATGCCTATTTGCAGTCAAAGATTCACATTCTGATGATTGGATAAAAAAATAGACGGGAGAATTTCCAAACGTTAAATCGAGAAGAGGTACTCAATTAAGCTAGAGCACATGAAAGGATACAGCGCAAGCTCTTGACAAATTGTGATGGTGTCACTATGTTTCCCGTTGATTGTAGAGCAGTCTTAACATGATTCTGAAGAGCACATGGTGCACAAAATCCAGCAGTGCGACCTTAAAATGGGAGAAAGAAAGGAATTAGCAACAGCTACAAGAGAAATGCCATGCAGGAGGGGAAATAACAGTTGACCTATGCTTAATTAACATGATGGACCATACAAAACATACGCTTAGTTCTTCTTAAACAGGTTATGTAATACAAATAATAAAGGTTGCAAGAAACATAACATTTCTCGGCATTTGCTTTCTCAATGTGCAAAGCCTTATATTATATGCAACCGAAGTCATACCATATTGTATATATGTAGAAGATAAAAGAAAAACCACAGAACTATAATCTAGATATAAAAAACGGTTTTATTAGGTTTGCGTGGGACCTGACGAGGTTGCAACATGTTACTACATATATGTACGTATGAACAGAGGTTATCTCAAAATTAACTACTTGACAGGTGGTCCTATAAATAAATCAAGATTCAAAGAGGTCTGTGAGCACTGTATTGCTGTAACAATCCATTCCTTTGTGGAGTCCATTTGGAAATCATTTTCCACACAGAAAGGCATATTTCAGCTAGCTTGTCTCCTATGGCAAAAGAAAGACATAGAGGGATAACAACAAACAAGAGAGCCATGGAACAGTACTACAGTGGTGTTAATTCCTTACCAGTGGGATTAGGATCCAGAAGTGCTTGAAAAAACTACTCCATTTGCCAACTTCTTCTTCGTTCCTCATGGTCTTAAAAACTATTAAGCAAAAAGCAATCTTTATGTGCGAGAACAAGGAAGACTATAGGAAGCTAGCTTAGCTCTTGACAAATTGCTTAGATGCCTTGATGCCCCTTATATAGATGCCTAGCAGCAACATATAATTGGAAAGGAGCGTTTGATGTTAATTTTTGCTCAATACCGCTGGTTTGGAAAACCACATGTATAGCGGTATTTCTATTTCTATTAATCCATCAGTTGACAGCAAAACAAACATTGTGGAGAAAAGAGATACAGTACATAATCTGCAAATCATTTAGAGGCAAAATTCAGATTTCTAGTCAACCGTGTGCAATTATTTGCTCTTCCCCTTGAAATACTTCACACGTGTGTCCGCACATGTACTGTCACAGTTTTGCACAGTTTTACCAACCGCTCGATCACCATCTGATTAATTGTGCTAGTGTACGTACGACTGTCCTTCGTTCCAATTATAGGTACAATTAATTCCTAACATTCATTGAGTTAATTTAGTGCAATTAGTTTTGTTCATTCTACAGATACTATGAATTTGCAAACTTTTTTGAGATTTTTTTATTTCCTTGCTTACATGGATGTGGTTTTACCCAACAATTCCACAATGGAGAAACTCAGCGCGGCTGCAGATCAACCACTATGGCTCTCAGGTATTTCCACCCTATAGAAACGACAACGTAATGTACCTAGCAGAATTTAACTTAATAAATTCTGTTCAAATAGCATCAATTATTATCTTTGCAGACATGGTAAACAGCTTCTACTATTCTTTTCCTTTCTATTGGCTTTGTCAGGTGGAGATCCATTCCGGCTTGAATAGCCTCCTGCAGATCCTCCTCCATGGCATGAGCAGTCAATGCGATGATTGGAGTGTGAATTCTGCAGCGGCTTTCTTCCTCACGAATGCGCCTCGTTGCTTCATAGCCATCCATCAAGGGCATCTAAAACAAAGAAAAAATAGTAGTACTGTCAAGCCATCTTCGTACAAGCCTTGTGTGAAGGGAAAAAATTGTCCTAGAAAGAGTAGTTGCTCCCAGTGAATTGAACAATGAAAGATTTGATCGGTAACATTATAAGCAGAAAGAACAACATAGCACAAATAGAAATGAGGAGTTCAAGATTGTACTGGTACTAGAAGTTCTAGTTGAAACAAACCTGGCAATCCATGAAGATAACATCATAGGGCAAGGGCAATACTGTATGCTCTTCTGAAACAGTTACTTGCTCAATAGCATCTTTAAACATCTCAACAGCCTTAGATCCATCCCCTGCTATTTCAACAATTGCTCCTAGTTGGTTCAGCATCTTCCTCTGAATAATTTGCAGCACCAAAGTGTCTTCAACCAGTAAGACACGCATACCAGCCAATGGCTTATCATCTTTGACTTTCGGCTCCTGAGCCAAACACGCAACTTCAGCCGATGCAGCAGTCCCTGGCAAATCTTTTGTACCAATCTCTGGCAAATCTTGCTGACTAGTACCAGCATTGTCAGGACCAACTCGAGATGATTGTTGTGTAGGTGAGACATGGAGGTCCCTCAAGATCCTCATAAGAGCATATAACCGAGACCCATGCATCGGCTTTCGCAGGACAAGATCACAGCTCATCTCCCTGAACCTTCCAAAATCATCAAAAGAGGTCTTCAAATCAGCCAAGAAGACAACTTTGCAAGGAATCTGATGCTTGATATTGACGAAGTTGGTCACCTCTCTGCAAATGTCATCTAATCTTCCATTGGACACATCAATGACAACAAGCAGACCAAATTGATGGTGCCATCCAAAGTTAGCTCCCAAGCTATTTCTGCTCCTCAATGCCATTGGCAAAACTTGGCTAACCATCTCTTTTGGGCTGAAACACCGGTCCCTGCTGTCACAATCGACGCCAGGTGACAAAGTCCTCGAAGGCGACATACTAGTAGAACACACCTTCTCCAAAGTAGAAGCGATGAGCTCGACTTGTGGGATCAACCAAACTTTCATCCCAATGTTCCCCATCCATGTTTGCAAGATTCTTCGGGTTTCATCCCCATGAACAAAAAGAAGACAATGTCCACCCTTAAAGCAGTTAGCTTCTTTGAACATCGAGGCTCGAACGTCAAAATCACTCACTGTTGTTGTCCCTTCTTCTATATCTTCAACTTTTTGCCTTTCATTTATCTTTAGAAAAACATTGAACCCGAAGCATGTTCCTGTTTCTCCTGGTTCTTTGTCTTTAATACTGATCTCTCCACCCATCAGGCGAACCTATGAGCAACAAATAATAGCCAAAATTAAGCAACAATTTACAAAGAGAAAAGAAACACACATCATAGATACTTCAGAGTTTTAACACAAAAAAAGAGATCTTACAAAAGATTGGACGATTCCAAGCCCCAAACCAGTGCCTCCATGTCCTTCTTTTACCTGCACATAGTTCTCAAATACAGACCCTCTCTTCTCCTTGGCGATCCCTATGCCAGTATCAACAACCTCAAAGTAAAACTCAACCGAGTTTGGATCATTCTGCGTAGGATTGAAAGAGTCCTGCTCGGTGCAATCTGTCTTTGCTCCAAACAAGCATCCCAAAAAACTGTCGGCGCGCCTTCGACAAGCGAATCTCGAAGGAACGCTAATGGAGTTCCTTGCGATCGGCCTGTTCGCCCAAGCCCGGAGAACGACGTGCCCTTCATGTGTGAACTTTATGGCGTTGCCAAGTAAGTTGTCAAGGATTTGCTTGAATATCTTGCTGTCCCCTATGACATTCCCGCATTTCAGGACAGAGAAATCACAAGGGTCCCAGACCACTTCGATTCCTTTGTTGATACCCATGACATTGACCATGTCGACAGATTCTTCCAAGACGTCAGACATGTTGAACTCAACTACCTCAAGCTGCATCTTTCCAGATTCGACCTTGCTTGTGTCTAGTATCGAGTTTAGTATATCTGCAAAAGTTACACAACATACTTAAAATTCTATCAATAACCTTTACAGCAAATATCAGCAAAAAAGGAAATTATAATATTTTTGACAATAAACCTACTTGAATGGTTTTGTTGTGGTCAATCTTGATACTTTTGTATATGCAAGTGGTCAACCTTTAAAAAGATTAATTACATGCATGTATACTACGTATAGAGATATACATATACAAATTTCAGACTCACCAAATAGCTTCTTGGTGCAGATGTCCATCTGGCTGAGGTTGTCCATGACGTTGGGGTTCGCCTGGGCCTCCGATCGGGACACCTCGATGAGACCGGCGATGGCGGCCAGCGCCGAGCGGATGTCGTGGCTGGCGCTGGCGAAGGCGTTGCTTTTGTTCATGCTTTTGCGCTCTGCCTGTCGAAGCGCCTCCTTCTGCCTGACGAGGTCGGCATTCAACACCGCCTCCCGCGCCGCCGCCCGCCTCAGCGCCCGCGCCATGAAGAAGCACACCCCCAGCGCCACCAACAACAGGGAGCACACGAAGCAGATCATAGTGGCGCCCACCTGCTGGAACATTTCTTCCTCGTGACTGTTGCGAAGCACCAGCCGGAATCCCTGAGCAATCGAAGCAAAAGGACGCGCGTGCATGTCAGAATCAAGGCACAGATATGTTGCAGTATTCGTTCGAAGCTCCCATGTATGCATGCATGCTACTCTTTATGAAAGGAAATACGAAGATGAAATGCATTAAGGAAAGGTAAACAGTCATTACAAAATAGGATCGAGGCTTAGTGGCGGACCCAGGAATTTTAGAATGGGTATTTGAAGTTACAAAAATACTATTTAATAGAAAACACAAAGGTCCACAATAGCGAAAATTAAAGTACAATTGTTCGTACTACAGACAACAACTGAAATAATACAAAGAAATTAAAAAATAATTAAAAATTAAAAATTAATGCGACAATGTTTCATACCTTGGAAGCGAGATATAATGTGATCATCCTTAATTTGCAGACTTCTTCATTTTTTAAATCTCAAAGATCTACAAAATCAAACATATGAAAGATCATATTAGCAAAGCAATGCTAAAGCATACATGCTGCACAAGTAATAAAATAATGTGAAAAAGTTTAATTTACAGCAGAACTGCGGAAGCATATTCCACAAGAGTATGGTTCAGTCTTCACACAATTCTTCACATTGTGTGCATGAACAATATATACCTACAATAATTCAAGTTATGTAACCGCTGTTTTGTCTACAAATAGCAGCAAGAATCTAACAAAATATTTGCGGAACAAGCACTTTGCACTCTAATTCTGTTCTTGTTCAAGAATTGGTGCATCAAATGACTGAAAGCATGTATTTGTTATGTTCAGCTGGTAGCATACGACAAAAGGTTGTCCTCCTAAAGAACTCACTTCAGCAAATTGTAAGGATAATTGATGGCTCAGTCCTTTCTCCTACAATTTTTTGTTTGCACAGAAAGATTTATTCAAACATGTTATTACAGCTTAAGGGACAAGATGATCTCAAAGCACTCCTTGAAGGCAGCACAAAAAGCAATCCTGATCAGCTGAGTGTTCTGAACCCTCACACCAGTAAATTGAGTGAGATATCCTCGACCCTTTCAGTATGGCCAAAACAAGTGCAAGCAGATTTAAGTACAGTACATGAATGTGAGGTCCAATTGCAATTTGTAACTACTTTGTCTATTGCAATCATTAGAGACAAGATGCATCACGCATGTCTTGCAAAGACAAGGCACATGGCTGGAAATTATCATCTCTGCATAAGTGCATACCAATTTTGGAATGCCATAAATGGAAACTTGCACTGGGCCACTGGCATAGACGCATTGCAGAAGGCCAGAAGCCAGAAGGAAAAGAGAATTAAAAAGAGGGTAAGCAATTAAGCATCAGTACTCAGTAGGAAGAGCTATGGCAATGTCAAGCTTGAAGCACTTCTCATCTCATGTCAACAAATCTGTCTTTTTCATGATGTAAGAGTTTTGATATCTTTCTACTTGAGCAATGATAACTGAACTAATGTGGAAATGGTTAACTTGAATTATAGCAGGAATCACCGAATCAGATCTGGCAATCTGAATCTGGCATACAGGCATAGTGGCAATGTGGCATAGAGAAACTGAGAAACTACCTCCCCACTGTCCCAGGCCGTTGAGGGTGAAGATGAGGTCGCCGCCTGCCCGCCTCGCCGGAGTGCCGGACCGGCGACCGCCCGACACCCGTGCGCGGTGCGCCGCCACGGAGAGAAGCCAAGTCGCCGAGTCGCTGAGAGTCTGAGACCGTGAGGCGTGGAGAGTCTGATACCGCTGGGCCAAGCACCCCGTGGTGCGTGGGCGGTGGGCCAAGCACTGGGCCATGCGGCAGCCAGGACGCGGGAGACGGTCGGTCCAGGTTGGCCCAGGAGACGGAAATGAGATGATATATACTATGCTGCTGCAGCAAAATAATTCCTATCACCTAAGGGCCTGTTTGGCAGAGCTCCACCACTGAAAAAATAAATCTGGAGCAGCAGATCCACCAAAAACAGCTCCACCGTGAATCTAGATCTCACCATGGAGCTAGACAACTGTTTGGCTTGCACAGCAGTTCCAGATCCACGAAACTGAGTTTTTGGTGGGAATGGCCTGTTTTGCCCATGGATTTTATGGTGGTATAGGATGGGGTGTGTAACCAGTGGCAAAAGGTGGGTAATTACCACCCAACTCTACGAGTAGGTACGAAATAAGGTTTCGTGGAGCACCCCTTGAGGTGCTCCATGGATTTCATGAATCTGGAGCTAGATTCAGTATTTTGGTGGATCCAGATTTCATGGAGCTGGAGTGTTTGGGTAAAAATTCGTGGAGTGGAGCTGTTTTTGGTGGATCTGGAGTTGGTGGAGCTCTGCCAAACAGGCCAAACCACCATTTGGTTAAACTGTAATACCAGCACAAAATCATCCCCATGCTATGATAGCCTGGTAGGATGCTGTTTTAGTAAGATACTTTTTGAACCCAGGATTTTAGTAAGATACTTTTCCAATCTTCCTGCGATTCATACATCACCCCTTATCACTCTCACTTGTAGGATGCATGGTGGAAAGCGGAAAAGGTTATGAAGTGAATAAAAGAAAAATGTTTCTACCCTATGTTAGATTGATCTCTCCCAGATTAGCCCAACGGCTAATCTGGACCTTGATCACGCGCCCTGATCGGGGGCGCTCAGCCCAACAACTGGCTGATGGGCCCCCGTCGCGCTGCGCTATATAAAGAGGTGGGGGCCGACGGCTCGCGTAACGAGGTTCGACTGAGCCGTACACCCCACCGACAAAACCCTAACCGATCTAGAGGGGGCGCAGCCAGCGGCGGGAAGCTCCACCGTGCCGCCACCGTCGCCGCTCACCGGGAGACGCCGTTCTTCCCCGACCGTCGCTGCCCGTGCGCAGACCTCACCGACGAACCCGAGATGGCCACCTCCTCCTCCACGCCGTCGGACGGTTAGTACCTCTCCCTCTCCTCTCCACTCTCGGATCTAAACCCCAAGCGCAAAAGAGAGAACCAAACAATGGTATCAGAGCCGCGGGTGTAGAGGGGGTCTTACGGGTGCCGCCGTTGCCGCCTCTTCCCGTTGCGCCACGCCGCCGCTGCGCGCAGCCCGCGCTGAGGGGCCGCCGCCGCCGTCGCCTTGCGCGCTGGAGCGCCGCCGTCCGGCTGCCGCTGCCCCGCCATGGCGCCGCCGCTCGTCGTCGCATCGCGCGGAGCCGCCGCTTGCCGCCCCGCGCGTGTGCGCCGCCGCCGCCGAGATCTTCTGGGGCCGAGGGCCGCCGGCCGCTGCCCCGCTCCGCTCGTAGCCGCCGCGCCGCTTGGGCCGCCGGCCCTCCCGCCGAGAGCCGCGCCCCTCCCGCCGTGCGCGTGAGCCAGCCGCCGCCGCTTCTCCGTTTTTTTCGGGTGGAGCAAGGGGGAAATGCCCTAGGGTTAGGTTTTGCCCTATTTTGTTTTGGCTGGCACGCATGGTGGCCGTCGGATGAGATCCGACGGTGCGGACGAATTTTGGGCTTGCGCATGCTGGTATGGGCCGCGTCTTGTGGGCCGCGGCCGAAAGAATGGGCCAAATGGCCGTTTGAACAGTAATTCTTGTTAAATGATTTTATTGTTATTTTTCAGAAGCATTAATGATTGAATTTGATTGAAATTTGAATTAAATTTCTGGAAAATTTTGCACCAACGTGTTAATTTTTCAGAGATTAAAAGTGTACAGTATAATGCTTCTGTATAATGAATTATTTTAGAATAATTACAGTTTCCGCTGCAAAAGATAATATTGATTGATTTTTCATTATTAAATTCGAACCAACGGGAGAATTTAATCTTGGAAAAAATAGAGATAAATCCCATATAATTATGATATTGTTATTTTCTGACCAACGTTGATAATAACAATATTATAATATTATAATTTTTAATTGATGATTTTATGCATTATTTCTATTTCTGCCCAACGGTGATGTAGATTTAATGTATAGATAAAATGATTTAAATTGTATGTCGTATTTTTGACCAACGTTGGAAATAAGGCATATGATTTTGCTGTTACGTTCTCACTTTATTTGAAATATTTTTCAGGCGGATACAACTTGATGAGTTGTATCAGAGAGATCCCCACTCTCAAAGGTGATAATTATGGAGAGTGGAAGAAAAAGATAGACTTAGCGTTTATCTTGGCTGAGGTGGACTGGGTCCTCACTACAGCACGTCCCACTGAGCCTTTGGCACCAGTGAGGGAACAAAATGAGGATGATACTGCATGGCAGAAAAGACAGAGGGATCATGCTCCCTTACAGATGTCTTATGACCTTGATCATAAGAAATGGACCACAGCCAACAAGAAATGTATGGCTGTGATAAAGAACACAATTGAGCCTGCGATTGTGGGCTCAATTGCAGAGTGTGACACTGTCACAGAATATCTTGATAAAATAAAGAGTCAGTTCACTGGCTCTTCAAAGACTTATGCTACACAGCTGATTAAGCAGCTGGTAACAGAAAGGTATTCTGGCAGTGGCAATGGCATAAGAGAGCACATTCTTAGGATGAGCAACTTGACATCTAAACTTAAACCAATGGATTTGGCTCTCAAGGATGAGTTCCTTATTCACTTGGTTTTTGCTTCCTTGCCCAAAGAGTTTGACACTTTTGTTGTCAACTACAATATGCAGCCCGAGAAATGGGACTTGGAAAAGTGCATAGCCATGTGTGTGCAAGAGGAGGAAAGAATCAAATCCTCACATGGTGGTTCTATCAACTATGTGAAGGATAACAAGAAAAAGAACTTCAACAGTACCTCCTTCTCAAAGAACAAGGGAAAAGCCTCTGTCCATTAGCCTCAACAGAACAAATTTGCTGTAGACAAAGACCAGTGTCTTCACTGCAAGAAGACGGGACACTACAAGAAGAACTGTCCTGATTATTTAAAGATGATAATGGCAAAGAAAGGTGAGAACATTATTACCTTTATAAATGAATCCCTGTATGTGCAATATTCGAAATCCACTTGGTGGATTGACTCAGGAGCAACTATTCATGTTGCTAATTCTTTACAGGGATTCCGTTCGACGAGGACTACGCAAAGAAACGAAAGATGCATTAAAGTTACAAATGGAGTCCAAGCTGAAGTTGAAGCCGTTGGCGATCTTTCATTAGAGTTAGCTAATGGCTCCAATCTTTTACTTAGAGATGTCCTTTTTGTTCCCTCCTTACAGAGGAATTTGATTAGTGTTTCAAAATTGGACAAAGATGGTTATGATTGTAATTTTGGAAATGGCAAGTGTGAAATAATGTTTAATAAAGAATGTGTTGGTCTTGCCATCTTACAGAATGAGCTTTATTTGTTATCATTATGTGATGATGTGAATGTCGTATGCGATAATGAGAATGTTGCGTGCGAGAAAGTGATTGAATCCTCGTCTACGAATGTAAACAGAAAACGAAAGAGAACTTTAGATGAGTCGTCGAAATTATGGCACTGTCGTTTAGGCCATATTTCGAGGGGGAGAATAGAAAGACTAGTTAAGAATGATATTCTTCCTCCATTAGAGTTCTCAGACTTAGAACAATGCAGAGAATGCATTAAAGGAAAATATGTAAAGAAAATTAAAAAAGACGCTAAAAGAAGCACAGGAGTTCTACAAATTGTTCACACAGACATTTGTGGTCCTTTTCCTGTGAAAAGTGTGGATGGTTATGACTCGTTCATAACATTCACGGATGATTACTCCCGTTATGGATATATTTATCCAATCAAAGAAAGAAATGAAGCCTTGGATAAATTCAAGATATTTAAGGCTGAAATTGAAAACCAACACGATTTAAAGATTAAGATAGTCCGATCTGATCGTGGGGGGGAGTACTACGGTCGACATACCCCATATGGACAAGTTCCTGGACCTTTTGCAAGGTTTTTACAGGAAAATGGCATAGTGGCCCAGTATTCTATGCCGGACGAACCTCAGCAAAATGGAGTAGCTGAAAGACGCAACCGTACCCTGATGGATATGGTGCGAAGTATGATGAGCTACTCCACACTCCCATTGAGTTTATGGATGGAGGCGTTGAAAACCGCCATTCATATTCTCAACAGAGTGCCTAGTAAATCGGTGCCCAAAACACCGTACGAGATGTGGACATGAAGAATTCCCTCACTAAACCACTTACGTGTGTGGGGGAGTCCTGCTGAGGCTAAAGTATTTAACCCAAACCTTGGGAAGCTTGATCCCAAAACAGTAAGTTGCCATTTCATTGGCTACCCTGAAAAGTCAAAAGGTTATCGTTTCTACTGTCCAGACAGATATACAAAGTTTGTAGAAATGAGACACGCTGTCTTCTTAGAGGATGAAATGATGAAGGGAAGCATGGTAGCTCGAGAGATTGACCTTGAAGAGAAGCGGGCGTATGCGCCCACTCCGATGATTCAAGAGCCATTCTTCACACTACCTGCTGTCGCTGCACCATCGGTGCAAGACACTGTGGTGCCAGCACCTGTTATTGTTCCTCCTGTGGCAACAATGAATGATAATGAGGAATCTGTTCTTCAGGATCCTATAGAACCTATTGCCACAGATGAGGGGGAGCAACAGCAGCCTCAAACAGAAGATGTACCAAATGAGGAGGCCCCGAGGAGGTCTCAAAGAGTAAGAAGATCAGCTATTTCTGATGATTATCAGATTTATCATACAGAGGAATTTCAAATGGAGGATGATCCCACCTCATTTGAAGAAGCCATGAGAAGCGAAAATTCCTCAAAATGGCTTGAGGCCATGGAAGAGGAAATGAGGTCCATGAAGACTAATAAAGTCTGGGACTTGGAGATTATTCCTAAAGGAGCCAAAACAGTAGGCTGTAAATGGGTCTACAAGACAAAGCTTGACTCCCAAGGGAATATAGAAAGATACAAAGCGCGACTTGTGGCAAAAGGCTTTACGCAAAGAGAAGAGATTGATTACAATGAGACCTTTTCTCCAGTCTCATGTAAATATTCCTTCAGAATCATAATGTCATTAGTAGCACATTATGATTTAGAGTTACATCATATGGATGTAAAGACGGCATTTCTTAATGGGGATCTGGAGGAAAATATTTACATGGCACAACCGAAAGGTTTTGTCGTGGAAGGAAATGAAAGAATGGGATGCCGCCTAAAGAAATCAATTTATGGGTTAAAGCAAGCTTCAAGACAGTGGTACTTGAAGTTTGACAGTACAATAAGAAAATTTGGGTTTAAAGAGAATGTAGAGGACAACTGTGTTTATGCAAAGTTTAAAGATGGGAAGTTTATTTTCCTAATCCTGTATGTGGATGATATCCTACTAGCTAGTAGTGATGTTAGTCTACTACTGGAGACAAAGAAGTTTTTGTCCTCAAACGTCGATATGAAAGATCTTGGTGAAGCTTCATTCGTTCTAGGAATCGAAATTCACCGAGATAGAAACAAAGGGGTATTGGGACTGTCACAAAAGGCATACATAGAGAAAGTCTTAAAGAAATTTGGTATGCATAAAAGTAGTCCTTCACCTGCACCTATAGTCAAGGGCGACAGATATGGGGATTTTCAATGCCCCAGGAACCAGTATGAGATCGATCAAATGAAAGCGGTTCCATATGCTTCAGCTGTCGGAAGCTTACAGTATGCTCAAGTGTGCACACGCCCTGACTTAGCATTTGTTACCGGGTTACTTGGTAGATTCCAGAGCAATCCTGGAATAGAACATTGGAAATTGATAAAGAAAGTCTTGCGTTATTTGCAAGGAACAAAAGGCCTCATGATGACATACAGAAGATCAGATTTACTCCATATAGTGGGGTATACAGATTCTGATTTTGCGGGAGATGATAGAAAGTCTACATCCGGATATGTATTCACTCTCGCTGGAGGAGCTATATCGTGGAAAAGCTCAAAGCAAACCGTCACTACATCGTCCACAATGTATGCCGAGTTTGTAGCATGTTATGAGGCTACGGGGCAGGTGAACTGGCTAAAGAAGTTCATACCCGGTTTAAAAGTGGTTGACGACATCAATAGACCACTTAAGTTGTACTGCGATAATGAACCCGCAGTAACGTATGCCCACAACAATAAGTCAAGTGGTGCTGCCAAACACATTGACATAAAGTACTATGTTGTGAAAGATAAAGTTCGGGATCAAATTATAAGTCTTGAGCACATAAGTACCGCAAAGATGTTAGCGGATCCGCTTACTAAAGGCTTATCACCCAACGTGTTCAGAGAACATGTAGCCGGCATGGGTTTAAGGGAAAGCCTATGATTCCTGGACTAAAAGATGGCCCAAAAGATTAAAGTAACTATTTCAGAACAGAGAGATGTATTGTAGCTGTTAAATCTATCGGCGTTTGACCGTGACGATGAGACATGTTCTATACACTAATCTGTGATGGAATGAGTAAAGTCAAAAGTAATTAAAGTTAAAGCATAAAGGAGATCAAGGGGGAGAATGTTAGATTGATCTCTCCCAGATTAGCCCAACGGCTAATCTGGACCTTGATCACGCGCCCTGATCGGGGGCGCTCAGCCCAACAACTGGCTGATGGACCCCCGTCGCGCTGCGCTATATAAAGAGGTGGGGGCCGGCGGCTCGCGTAACGAGGTTCGACTGAGCCGTACACCCCACCGACAAAACCCTAACCGATCTAGAGGGGGGCGCAGCCAGCGGCGGGAAGCTCCACTGTGCTGCCACCGTCGCCGCTCACCGGGAGACGCCGTTCTTCCCCGACCGTCGCTGCCCGTGCGCAGACCTCACCGATGAACCCGAGATGGCCACCTCCTCCTCCACGCCGTCGGACGGTTAGTACCTCTCCCTCTCCTCTCCACTCTCGGATCTAAACCCCAAGCGCAAAAGAGAGAACCAAACACCCTAGTCATTCGTTAGTTTATTTTACGACAAATGCACACAAATCATGAAAGAACACAGCATGAAAGTTTATGTTATGAGTTATGACACCCATCCTACTTGTGCCAAATTCATGTGACCTATTATAAATTTGAAAGATGTTATTGGTCAAATATCAAAAAAGATTTTATATTCACATGGCTTTGTAAATGGAGTACCCTGGAATTTATTGTTCCATTTATAGTATTGTTTATATGCTTTTGTTCCATATTCCTTGTGATTATGTGCATTCCAGTATGAGTACCCATATAAATAGAAGCCAATTCAGGTCTGAAATGTTTAGTATACACATATCCAATCTATTAAGAGTCAGTTATGCAAAACTACACATAAGTCAACTATCAAAAAAATACAACATTATTGTTCGCATGTCACAGAACTACACGCACTTTGCCAACATGTTTCAATAAACACTACATACGTCACTTCTTCTTAAATGTGCAAATTTGACAAGTGGGTCCCACTCATTAGTGTGATCGACACATGGAACCCACCTGTTTCGTCGCCAGCTTTGTCGACGCCCACGACCACGTCTTCCGCAACGTATTCATAGGCCACTTCTATGACCATATTTTGGTCGCTCCTGGGTCGACGCCTACAACCGCCTCGCCGTCAGAATTTTGTCGACGGCTGTACTACCGCCTCGCTATCCCAGCTCCGTCAATCACCTCATGGTCGTGACTTCGTCGGCAATCATCCGACCATTGCGGGGTCCAAACTTTGTCGACACTTCATCCACGCATGACCACGTCGGGGTCATAGCTTCGCTGACATACGCTTAACCACCTCGTGGTTGCACCTTCATTGACCCTCCGCTGACAATAGTCTGAGCGGTTGGGACAGGCCGCGCGCACTTCTAGTCCTCCCCCCGCCGCCAATTACGACCACACCCACAACCGTGTCGTGAGCGACATAGTCATGAGGCCCTCTCCGACCAACTCATGGTCATCCGACCATTGTTGTCCGCGTCCACGCGCCGACCGTGTTGGAGGCACCTACCTGACAAGGCACCTGGGCCTTCGCGCATGGGACTTCGACTCCCGCGTTTACGTGCCGCCCGAGTCTAGGGCAAGACCTCTGTGCATCGGCTCAGCCTCTGTCGAGAGATTTCACGACCACGTCAAGATCGGTGAAACAACCCTGCTCTGGAAGGTTTACATCGTCCACACCCCCGGGCCTTAGGCTAGTAGTTGCATCAGCTCGCCCATCAGCACCTACGTCGTAGGTGCTTGCTGCAGGGGGACAGGGGCTGAGCCAATTGTTCACTTTAGCTCGCCCCTCGGCACCTCCACGCTTGCTGTCGAGGGAGTACTGTTGTAGGGGTGGCCCAGCCCAAAACAACTGGACCTTGTAACAAGCCCAATAATATAGGCCCAGTAGTATAAAGGAATGTACTAGTGTACACCTACCTCTTGTAATTATTAAGGATTAGGATGGAAAATTTTTATCCTACCTCACTCATGTATATAAGTCCCCAAGAGGGATATAAGGTGGACAGATCCACTCATTTTATACACGAGAACACTCTCTCTTGTCGTTAGCCCACTTTAGCTCCGTCTCCTCCAACGGAGAAAAAGGTACTACGTACCTACTATTGTGATCATACTACAACGGTACTAATTAGCGATTCTAACAAAGGTGGTGATCATTTGGGCTTTTTTGTGGCTTATGACTGAAAAGTACTGTAGCTGACTGAAAAAACATTGTAGCTGATAGAGGCTTATTTAGCATAATTAAATTTAAAAAATATAAAAAATATGTTAGCCCATTACATATAATACAAACAAATATGGGATAAAAAGAACCGGCAAAAAAACTCAACAAAAAGCCAAAAGTTCAGAAAAAGACGAATTTTATGAATAGTGAAAAATAAGCCGGAAACCTGAAGCTGAAACGATCACAGCCAAAATCAAACTGCTTAAATTGGACAGATTCAAACATAACATGTTGTGATCATGTGATGTTACATTAATTCCATGTTTCCATGGGAGCCACAACATTTTGGATCATTGGCTCACAGCTATCCTTATCCTAGCTCCAACGCCTGGTGATATTCGCACAATTGCCAAAGCAGCAAGACTAGTAGACTATGGGCTTGTTCGGCTGGCCACAAGCCGACCAGCTTTTCGCAGCCGCTACAGTACCTAACTTTTAAACATAGTATTTTCTCAAGACGGGGTCTACAAGTTAAACGTAGTACACGTTAAAAACCCAACATCTGTACCAGCCAAAATCGCAAGTGAGTATCGATCTCTCCATAATCTGTACCGTAAACAACCAAAATTCAAAAATTTCAGCAAAAGTCATAAACCGCAGCAAAAAAGAACAGGCCCTATAGCGCTTAGGTTGTGTTTGGTTTAGGGACAAAGTGGGATGGGATGGTCATGTCCCTAGTTTTGGGATGAGATGATCCCATTTTTTGTTTGGTTGGGGGGATAGAGTTATTCCTGTTTTTTGTTTGGTTGGAAGGATAAAGTAGGATGGAATGATCCCATCCTTTGTTTGGATGGAATGATCCCATCCTTTGTTTGGATGGAAGGATGAAGGTGGGACATGTGTGGCATTTGAGTTTTTTTTAAAAAAATTGAAGGCTATTGTTGATATGTTTCTACACATAAACCTTTGAGTTTTTTTAAAAAAAATTTAAACAAAACAGTACTTAAAAAAACAAAGAGATGGGATGACTCTATCCCATGTGGGATGACTCCGTCCCATGAAAAAAGAGGATTGCCTGGTCCCGGATCTACAAGGAATATTCCTAGTGGGATGTCTTTGACTCTGCTTGTCTCCCATCCAAACACATACAAAAACGGGTCCATCTCATCCCGTCCCACCTAGTCCTTGCAACCAAACACATGGTAATAGTTCAATCCAGATGCCAATAAGGCTCCCCTCACTTATCACCTCTCCTACAGTAGACACCCTCTTGGCCTGTTCGGTCTATGCAAGACTACAAAATCCCCTCCTTCACACCTTGGCTGCCAATGCCAACCCCGGCTGACCGGCTCCCCGCGGCGCCCCGCCCCCCGGCCACCGCCTCCCCTGGCCCGCCGCGAAGCGTCGTCCTCTGCCTGGTGGCGTCTAGGGTTAGCGCCGGCGTGCCTCTCTGCGGTTTGCTCGGCGCTCCCTCGGTCGGTCTGCGCTGCGCCACTAGTTGCCCCGCCGGCTCGTGTGTGTGCTATACTCATCTCGATGCATTACTCTGGGCCTGGACTGTTGATTGCTGGGCTGTGTGCTTGCTGTCGGCCAAAGGCCAAAGCCCACTTGGGCAATTGGCGGCTTCGTCTTCGGCAATCGGCTGTCCGGCCGCTGCCCCTGGTCCATGCAGGAGGCAGGAGGAGCCGACCACCAGGGAGGGGCCGCCGCGGGGGGAGGGGTCCGGTCAGCGAGGGAGCCCTGGCTGAATATGTCATGTATATCTGCACCCCCGAGGTGAGCGCAAGTCCTGCGGAGCCTACGTGTTAGTGGCTTTCACAAAGTGGATTTCTTACGTATTTCCTGCACAACTATTCGTGTGGATATCGAGTCCAAACTGCAGTTTGGGTTGCGAGCCCCAGCAGCCGAATCAGTTCAGTTTGTGCACTGCGTTTGGCGATTATGTCCATGAGTATGACAGTACAATGTAAGAACCAAAGATACAAAGACATCCACATGAACTCATCTGCAGCCTGCGCAAAATGTTCCTGCAGTGCACTGTGGAGCGGTACTATTTTCTGATTTCTAGGCATATGCTCACAAATTTTGCCTATCTTTGCCACTGCACTCAGAGCTGCTCTTCCTTCTATTCGATTCTACCTCGAGTAACTGCTGCGCTGGTGCACTGCACTGCAGTTGTCAACTAAAAGTTAGAATGGCACTGCACTTTGGAACATGGTGTTTAACAGCGTTGCTCCTTTGCTGCCGATGTAATGCCTCTGCCCTACACTGTAGCAGGCCGCCTGCTCCCGCTCTGCAAAGCTGCAGTCTCCAAGTAAATTCGGTCAGAATCAGACCGTTGCTGCTTGAGATAATGTTGCCTGGTCCCCATTTTTTTTCCCTCGCTGAATTTGGAACGAAACAAATTAAGAGAAAATCCATGCTAAAATTACGTTGATTACCACCATCATCGATTCAACCTCAAACGATCCATTACCAACAGCAACATGGCTAGCGACTGCTATTAGAATTCCATTAGGATTTTTTTTTACATGACCTTCAAAAAACATTAGGACTATCCACTTCTCTCGAAAATAAAGAAACAGAGAAAAGCTTCGTAAAAGGTTTTTAGAACCCCAGAATTCCATTAGGCTTTTTACGTGACCTTCAAACAATATTACAAATCTATTAGAATTCCTCCGTTCCGAACAGACCAAACAAATACTCAACCGTCAGGTCAGATTCTACAGGCCCTATCTGCCCGAGTTTCAGAATCTCTACGCAAGCATCGATCCAACCCCAAACAATCCATTGGCCAGCAGCGGCAACTGATTTAACCGAACAACACAACAAATAGACAATGAATCACACATGCCTCGCGTTTGGATTTCTCAAGAAATTCTGAACGGAGCAAACCGAAACATTACACACAGAATCACCCTGCTGCGACATGCACGCAAGCATGCACCGAAACTTCCGGTTTTCTCAACGCGTGCATGATCGAGCACGACAGGACGCTGCAAGCGTTCAGACTTCAGAGCAGCTTAGCGCGGGCGGTGGGTTATGCTTTTGGCTTAAATTTTTGAACTCTGGCTATTTACGAGAGAGAGTACGAAGAGAGATACTCACATACGATTTTGACCGATTAGATAAAGTCAGTATAAAGCAAGTCTTATAATACAGCCTTCAGCTGGCTGTATGGATACTTACAGCCCACTTATCAGCCTACTCATATAGTAGTTACAGCCAACTGAATGCTGTATGATCTACCCCTTTCTCTCACAAAGTTTCTTGGTTCTTGTGCTTCAGCTGGCTGTAAGCTTAGAGCAAGTATAATAAGAGACTGTTAGTAGGCTGTATGATGAGGTGGAGGAGAGAGGGGAGGAGAGAGAAGAGAGGTGGGCTGTAAGTTTACAGCCAGCTGAAGCACAAGAACCAAGAAACTTTGTGAGAGAAAGGGGTGGGTCATACAGCCTTCAGCTGGCTGTAAACTACTATATGAATGGACTGATAAGTGGGCTGTAAGTGTCCATACAGCCAGCTGAAGGCTGTATTATTAGCCTCGCTCTCTCCTCTTCTCTCTCCTCCACCTCAGCATGCAGCCAACTTACAGCCTCTTATAATACTTGCTCTAATGTTACTTCAGTCCATTTGTAGACCCGTCACTTACACCGCTTTCACCCGCGCAGCGTGATGAGACGACACACCCACCCAATCGCGCGTGCAAGGACACACTGACTTCTTCAGGCTGCGGCGAACTAACTACCGGCACCAACTGACGTGCATAACTAGCGGGCGAGCGAGCTGCTACGCGCACGCGCGGGATGTACGTGGCATGCATGGCGTCGTACATGGATGGATGCAGGCGCCCTGTGGCTCTATCATCTGAGCCGGCGCGACTCGTCCCGGCGGTGGGAGGCGAGCTTGGCGGCGTCGCGCCACCACACGACCTCGCGCTCCTTCTCGTGGAGCCGCCGCTGCGCGCTGTCCAGCGCGGACTCCAGCTCCACGATGCGCTCCTGCTGTCGCTTCTGCAGCAGCTCGTGCAGCCGCCGTTCCAGCGCCCGTGCCGACACGCCGCCGTGCAGGGGGCTCTTCTCCACGTCGTTCCGGCCTTGCAACTCCTCCTCATCCTCGGGCTCCTCGTACTCTTCCTCCTCCTCCTCCTCCTCGTCATCAACCTCCTCTTCCGCATTGCCTTCTGCCACGTCGTCGTCCTTGACGCCGCCGCCGTCGTCGACGCAGCTCCTCGCCGGGCTGTCGGAGGCGTTGCTCTGCGTCTTAACCTGCAGCAACGGCAGCTGGAGAGGATACGAACATCATCAGCAAACGTACGTGCGTCGCGCGCGTTTTCCAAGGTGCACGTGTACACGGAGTACGTACTACGCAATAAGATCCATTCTGATATGTACCGTACCTCGAGTGCTTGCATAGGTGCGATGCGTTTCTCGCCGTGCGCGGCGCATTGCAAGTTGTTCAGCTCGACCTGGAGCTCCGCCTCCATCTGGTCCATCATGACGACGGTGCGACCGCGAAGCGGGTTGTCTCGCACGGCGCAGCTCGCCGTCCGGGAGCAGTTGGACAGCGCGTCCTCGGGGGCCGCGCAGGCGATGGGGTCCTTGATCACGGCGGTGGTGGCGGTGTTGCTGCCGTTGGATTCGTGGGAGCTGGAGGAAGCAGAGTCCTTCTCCTTCCTCTGCGTCGTCTCCTTCCTGATCTCCCGCACGAGCGCCTCCACCTGCGCGCGCAGCTCCACCATCTTATTCAGCTCCACCGCGCTCTTAGACAGGAGCAGCACCAGGCTTGCCCCCAGGCCAAGGTTCGTGGACATCAGCTTCTCCTCGGGCTTCTTCTTCCCTGCAGAATTCATCCATAATCCGCTCAACATTGACAGTTTAACGTACCTCGAAGTGGTTTGATAAATTTTGCTCTGAATTATACATTCTCTGTGATTGCATTGCACCGCAACCGCACGTACCGAGAGAACTCCGCGGTGTCTCGATGGGCAGCCCCGGCGCCCTCTCCACGACCTTCACCCTAGGGGTGGCGGCCGCCTGCTCGGCGTCGTCCTTCCTCTCCTCCTTCCCGCCGCCGCTGGAGCTGTACCGCCGCGGCAGCCGCACCCGGAACCCGAACCCTCCGTTGCCGCCGTCCCCGCGCTGCAGGATGCGCGACAGCAGCGACCTCGGCGACTGACAATCGCCCACGCCAGGGCCGCTGGCGGTTCTCGCCAGGAGCGCCCGGATGGACGCCGGATAGGAAGAGATCGCCGCGAGGCGCGGCGGCGGAGGCAGAGGCAGCACCTCCGCCCCCGCTCCACCGCCTCCCACTCTACCCCTCACCGAACTCTCCATTGTCGCTTCTCCGCGTGCGCGAGGAAACAGAGGAATTCGAATTCCTGGATGCCGCGTGCTCCGGCGACGACGCTCGCGCGTATTTATAGGGAGAAGACTCAGAAGAGCATCCCATCCTTACGCGCGGCAAGTTTAAATCCTACTCCACTCCTTAAGAAACCTGATTAAATGCTGCTGTTAATCAACACGGTGATTTTGGAAGCCTGTGGCATTGAGTGTGCGCGCGCGTGTGAGTGAGTTGAGTGCAACGAACGAGCTGATGAGCTAGTAATGGTAATGGTCCGGGGTAATTGAAGGAGCAGAAAGAAATTAACTGCGCGGCGCGGGCGAGCAACCCACGTTGACGCTGCAGAGGAGAAGCTGGTACTGCTGCCTGCACCCAGCTTCCATTTTTACCTTTTGTTTTTGAATAGGGACTGTGAATTCTGCTTCTTACTGGCCGCCGTGCGCGGCTGCCGGTGGAGCAGAGCAGGCCGTGGCAGCTGCCGCGCTCAGCCGCCACTGCATGGCCAGGGGATTTCGTCTGAGAGCCAGGCGTCGCGAGCGTCGTAGTACATGACAGTGCTTCAGTGGCGTGCCGCTGCTTCCTCTTCTTGGAATATGTGCTTATAGAACCACTTCTTGGTGAGTAGTGGAGTCGTGAGTGTACCACCCGATTCACCAGGGTTCAGATCTCAGTGTCTACCTATTAGTGAAAATTTTATAAGGTTGTAGATTTATTTCCAATCTTTCTCTGTCTAAGCGTGTACTACAGGGTGCACTCGATTGTATGCACAAGTAATGTACATGTGTGATGGTATGTGTATTTTCCTTGTAATCACAAAAAAAAAAGTAATTTACGCTCAGGCTAGGAGACAATCAGACATGTACCTTAGCGTGTGCTATTAATCAAGGTTCTTGTTAGTACTAACACCCACGATTAATTACCATGTGAAATTCAAACTGAGGCCCCGTTTGGCACAGCTCCACCACCAGCTCCTTGGAGCTGTTTGGAGCTGTTTTGTGCCAAACGGGATAAAGCAAAATAGCTCCACCCAAGGAGCTCCTTAAAATCTGCTGAGACAAAAATAGCTCCACCCAAGGAGCTGAAAAAAGTAGCTTCACTTGGCTCCACTTGTGAAGCCAAAAAAACAGCTCCACTTGTGAAGAGGAGCCCTGCCAAACAGGGCCTGAATCCGTCGAAGAATTAAATGGAAGCCATGGAAGGCTAGATCAGTAGTAGAGTAGAAGGGAAGGGAAGCATTTGACCGTTCAGTTCAAATTCTCCCGTAAAGCTAGACCAGTCACCGCCTTTCAGTCAGAGGCAACGCCGTATTGATAAAACTGGTTGTATACCAACAACCGGAGGGGTAGGTACTGCACCCCTTTGTAGCTACGGCACTGATTACCGAAACACAGGCACAAGCAGCAGCCGCCGCAGCGAGGTACATTACTCCGTAGGATTAAACAAATGCGGCCTTAAACTCTCGTCTCTTGATGATCAGTACGAGCAGTAAACTTAACTGTGTCGGACTTGCATTGAAAGAAAATTAATGTTTATCTATAATAATTATAGTATCGAAATGAGATTGTGGATTTATTATTTGAATCTATTGGTGGAAACTATATTCTGAATTCGTAGTGGTCTATTGTAGTGTCTATATGACATGGAGGTATATAGGGCCTGTTCTTTTTTACTATGGTTTATGACTTTTAGACTGTTTGTAAAATACTCCGTTTAAAAACTAGTTACTGTAGAGAAGCCGAAAGGAGATTGTGGATTTATTATTTGGATCTATTGGTGGAAACTATATACTGAATTCGTAGTGGTCTATTGTAGTGTCTATATGACATGGGGGTTATAGACACTATTGTGTAATGTCTACCACTAGGAATGCCTTTATTTGGATATAGATTAGGAACAAGCTTTATTTAGGGCCTGTTTGTTTCAGCTGTAGATTCTGAGAAGTAATTGGTGAGTATCCAGCTAGTCAGAATCTGGAGAAGCTGGATAACCCAAAATTCTGGCTACTAGTTCATTTTCTGGATTCTGTAGCTTCTGGCTACTTAGAATCTGAATGAAAATCTGGACTGTTTGAGGGAGCTGCAGATTCTACAAGTAGCTGTAGCTGCCAGAAGCTGAAACAAACAGTGCCTTAATTAGGAGACATATAAGATGGAAGCGCGCTTTAAGACGGAATCGTAGAAACCGTTTTAGCACGGACACCAAATCAGCATGAAAAATCCCGAAATAAACTCTCGTCGACCGCATTCTGCCCTGATTCCGAAATATTTTACGTGATTGCACCTAAATCATGATGTGCACTAGTTTTGTCTACGCTAAACCCATGGTGTCAGATGTAGCATGGGTACCAACACCAACGGTAGAATCCCAGTTATTTCCAGCAGTTCGTCTACGGATCGCATACTGCCCCTAGCTAAGCTCGCAGCAAGCCATTCATACCTAGTGAAACAGTACCGGGTGACGGGTACCAAGTGCCAGTTAACATGGCATAATTAATCTCGCCACGTAGGTTCCATCCGTAGCACGCTTCCATCGTTCGAATTTCCAAGTTCATATGGGTGCACTCGCCTCGTCGCCGTGGATCGACGTTACCACTCACCGTCGATTGGTCGCTCCCAAACTGCAATGAACGCATGCCGTCCGAAGCCAAGATTCACACAGCAACGCATGGACGCCCTCACCATCTTACTAGTAATTTTGGGCTATGTTCTTTTTAGTTTTTAAAAGCCACTTTTCGATTTTTCTACAGTAACTAGCTTTTAAACGGAGTATTTTTTTTAAAAAAATAGAGTCTATTAGTTAATTGTAGTATATACTGTACCGACTTCATTTATAACTGCAAAAACCATACGTGAGTTTCTGTTACTCTATAACCTCTCGCACGAATAGACCAAAAGCTACAAATCACAGTCAAAAACCATAAACCACAGCTAAAAAGAATAAACCCTTAGAGTAGTTTCCATGGCTCTACCTTAGCTTGCATGCCGCAGGGATCCACACACATCACGTGCCCAAGAACTCCAAATGTTTTGAATCCCCAGGAGTTTTATTTACTCGATCTCGCTCCCGTTCTTCGCCATCATTCGACCTGCAATCATATGGAAGCATGATGTGTATCATTCATCACCGATTCGCCGTCTCATCCTGATCCCGTCCATCAATGCGCATGGCTCGTGAAGATGGATTTTCAGATGTAGTAGTATACTCATTGCAAGTGTGAATTTGTACTGGTAGCAGCAGCAGCAGCAGCAGCAAGTAGACAAGATGCAATCCAAAGGATTTGTGGGCAGGCAGAGGAGCAGAGCATGCAGGGGGGCTCTCCCCGAAGCCGTGATGTCTCCTTGTCTTGCCTCTTAGTTTTTTAGCTTTTGTTTTATCTAAAATTCAAAATAAATAAGACAATTTTTCAAAGTAGTTTTTTAACACAATTTATTAAGTCTAAAATTATATGCGCCGTCTATATTAATATTTTTATCGTCTCTTATTATCTCAAAAAATATAGATAAAAACTATAAACAACAGCGCAGAAAACTGCCCCAACGACGCGCGCGCGCCCAACCGTCATAGGGAACGCGTGAGACATTTACTCGTGCACGGGACGCTTTAAGACGGCCGGGATACTAGTGCACATTTGATACTGGCACGTAAATATATGTACTGGTGGTGTGTATCTCTTGCTGTCTCGAGCAGTAAATCTGGATGGAGATTCGGAGAGCGCACGTACGAATCCATCTACTACTAGCGAGTCTCATCTGGTAAAGTTGAATTCAACATGTCTTCCAATTATTGGGCTATTTACCTGGGATTGAAATCGATTGACTGATGGGGCGTAGTAGCAGTGGCACCAGCTGTGAGTTGGAAAAAAAAATTCTCAGGGAGAGCCTCAACCCCTCCTCCCAGAAATATTTTACTATGCAATGGTTGTATAAACAAGTGTATGTAATAAACTAACGAGATAGCGACACGTGGCACAAAACACTGTAGCAGCACTGTAACAGCTATTAAGAAAATATTTTTTCCGTGCAGCTAATCATTGTAGCGGTATTAAAAATTATTTTTCTCCGTGCGATTTGTAGTACTGCTACATAATACCGTACGACACATTGTTACCTCATTAGTTCGTTACACACTGTTTATACAGCCGTAAGGCACTTCTTTTGATTTTTGACATGTGTTAGTTATGGATCTCAAAGCAACCGTTTTTTTTTTCTCCAACACCTCTCTCTATATTCCATGGTGAGGCACCCAGATGCGTATGCTCGCAGGCAGTGCCGGTGCCACGTTGTGACTTGTGGGGTCAAGCAACCCCATAGGTTTTTACAAAATAGTATCAATACTATTGATATTTACAATAAAACATAGATAAATCTAAAGATTTTTAAAGAGATTGATCCCACAGAGTTTGAATTCTGGTTTCGTGTGCTCGTTGGCTCACGACACCGCCGGACGCCGTCGCCTCCTCACACTTGTCAGCGTGTGCTCAGCGGGCAGTTATGGGCCTGTTTGGTTGCCTGCATGAGCTGATGCAGCTGCATGAGCGTGGCCAGACTGAGTAGAGAAGGTCCTCAACCGCGTTTCTTCTCAGCCTGGCTCCAGTTGATTTTTTGCATCCGCTCGTGCAGGCTCTCACCCCGATGCAGGCAACCAAACACCATCTCCCTGCATGCGCTAGTGCGAGTCACCCCGATGCAGGCAACCAAACAGCCCCTATGAGGCTCCGGCGGTGCGGATCTGGCCCAGGAAGAGGGAGATTGGAGTGTGGCGGAGGAGAGAGATTGTATAGAGTTGCTTTGATACCCGTAGCTATCACATGGCAAAAAATCAAAGGAGAGGCCTCAAGAGGAGTGGTTCAAGCCCTCCACAGAGAAATTTTTCCTGTGAGCTGTGACATACTCCGTCCATTAAACCCCGGGGACTCTCCGCGCGGAGGGCCGCCCACGTCACCCCGCCCGCGCGCTCCGGCCGGCGCGTGGCGGGGGTTTTCGGTACGGCCGGAGGAGGTAAATTCCCTGTATTTTCCGAAAATTACGTAAAGGTCCTTTTTTCTCGCGAAAAGGTCCCTACAAGTTTTGTTTTTTAAAAAAATTTTGGATAGCGCCCCGCGGGTTCCCGAAATTACGTATAGGTCCTTATTTACTTACGTACAAGTCCTCGGTTTTTTACAAAAAAAATCCTTTGGTTTTTTCGAAATTACGCATGTGTCCTCGGTTTTTTTTATGAAACTCCTTGCGAATTATCGTCTCTTTTACTTTGGTCCATACGGTAGCTAGCTCAGTGTGCGCCGCGCTTATGCAGCTAGTTATTCAAACGAGCGGCGAGGAGTGCGTACGTAGTGTATTTTTGTGAGGTCAAGGAGCGTAGCATGCATTAATACGTTGGGGGATCTTTGATGCAGGAGATCGGTGCCCCCATTTGATGCCAACTAGTGTTCGAACGGGGGATATTTAATGGTTGGGATTTGGAAATGTGTTGAATTTTCAGCAACTTGGTTTGGCCCCGCTTGGTTGAACTGAAAAATAGTGGCTTATGATTGAAATTGCACTGTAGCTGGTTGAAATTATACTGTAGCTAAAAGTGACTTATTTGGTGTAATTAAATTTCAAAAAATAAAATAGAAAAAATATGTTAGCTCATCACGGACAACGTAAACGAATACGGGAAAAAAGAACCGGCAAAAAAGCTAAAAAAACCAAAAGTTCAGAAAAAGATAAAATTTATAAATAGTGAAAATAAGCTAGAAGCTCAAGCTAAAACGAGTGGAGCGAAGTCTATTGATTTTTAATTGAAGTTCACGCTCCTGCACGCCCGCATTCCCTAGTGGTTTTTAATTGAAGTTCTATCTGGAAGAATTGAAACACATTTCTTTTTGTAAAAATTCACTAGGAAACGAACCCTGCACACGTCAATGCTCAACCGATGTTAATCGATGTTCATGCGCATATATAACAACATTCAATGAAGTACCGCGTTGTTTTTCTTGCCTATTTGGAACGCAACAATTCACATGAATTTTCTACGAGACCGAGCTATTCCTTCAAAATTCGTACAAACAATTTCCGTAAGCCCAATTTCAACCAAACAGTCGGGTTAGGTTTTCTTTTTTCCTTCTCCGTTTCTGGTTCAAAATCCTCAAAGAGAATCCGTTTCTGGTTCAAAATGCTGAAAGAGAACATCAGGTTGCATGTGCCACGTTGGCTCAAAATCACCATCAAAGGCGCCAGGCGAGGTCACGCATTCAGGCCATACTCCCAACTCAACTCTGGAGAAGGATTCTCTTTCCTTTCTGGGACCAAAGGTGTTAGTGTGAGTGGTAGTATCAATATCCGTTGCTGCAATTACTGCGTGGTCGACGCGTTGCTTCTCCTGAAGAAAGCCTCCAGGTTGTGAAACTGACTTGTTCGTCTTTGCCATTGAGCCTCCTTTTCAGTTTATAAAATCCCTCAAACAAATAAATAAAACAGTTTCTTCATTGTCATTTCAAAACAACTTATCAAAATAATCTTAAAAATAGCTTATCAGTTTTCAGTTCATTCTATCGAAATAGTCTTAAAAGCGGCTTATCGGTTTTTAGTTTGTTCGCACTGGCACTCGCACTAGTGCCAAAACTCATAAGCCACAACCCAAACGAACAGACCATTAAATAGCAGCAAGCCAGAGTCTTGACCCAGCCAAATCAACGGTAAATAAGATCACAACATTGCAGTAGCCCCCCCGCGGCCCAGCATACCTGTAGCATCAGTAAATTACAACGTTGCAGCACAGTGATTACATGCTACTACAGTTCACAAGAGTAATTCTACCAGACCGGCAACCCCTCGTACTATTATTCATCATCGTATTATTCGAGAAACAGGAATGCAAATATTGCAACAAATGACATCATGCTCAGACTTCTGCACTACAAATTCCGTTACAATTGAATACAGGTCCAGATGTTTGTCCAAACTGTCAAACAACATGGTGAAAATGAACAACGAATGATTTCTTCAAAAATGAGTGATACAACAACATTTTATGCTTCTTGGGGCGTCATATCCTCAACTCATCTAACCTGGTAGGCTTATTCCAAGATTTGGCATGGTAAGTTTTCTGTTTCACCCTTCGCTGTGATATAAAGTCGGCCTCCTCCTGGAAGGGGTTTGGCCCACCGTAGTCTTCCCTTGATTTTCTGACCTTCTTTACCCTCCCGTGGTCATACTCCTCATCCCTGCAAACAGATGCAAAAAAAAAAGGAGGCTCAGTTTTGTTTTTGTTTCCTTAAAAGAGATGGTTTGATCTCAAATCCACTACAAACTTGGAAAAAAATATAAAACATCACAGAAAAACAATGGGATATATTATCGACAAATTACAAAAAAAAACTCACCATTCATCTAACACATATCCAATGCTCTTTCTCTCCGAGTGTTTTGACTCCTTTGTCTCGGTATTTGGCACAGCCACATCATCCCAGCAAGGAACTGTAAAGCAAAAAAAAGTAAACATATTGCAGATTTAAAATTGATATAAAAACATAATATTTATAGCACATTAGTAACTGGCTAAGTGCGCATCTGCAAAGAGGAGATGTGCTTACCAGTAACTTCCTTCAAGTCCCTTGTAAGTATACCGACAGGCTGGGAGACTCCCAACCTTGCATCTACGGTGTTTCTTGAATGTGTCTGATTTGCAGAAGAGCTTGAACCCAATTTTATAAAGTCGGCACTAGCAAAAGTAGCACTTTTACTGTTTCTCTTGTCCAAGTTAAGGTCACCAGCACCGGCTCCAATAACCTGCTGCCTATTTTTGAATGTCTGAGCATCATTTTCAGAACTTGCACTAGCATAGGCACGTTTCCACCCACGGGGTGCACATTCTACATTTTCAGACGGCACAGTAGCTGATGTTGATGTCTGCTGCTCGTTGGTTTTGTTACCTGAACAATCAGTATTTGCCGTGCCCTTACAAACTTTGGACTGTCTTTTAGTTCTGCTGCGCTTCCTTCTCTTCTCTTGCTTTAGTGAACCTAGTAATAGTTGTCTGGGCCCAAGCCACAAGTTCACTACAGGATATCTCACAAGTTTCTTTGACTTCAAAACCACCCTTTTAGCTATACTGCCATTGCATGAACGGGCTGCAACCACCTTCATGGGAACTTCAGAGCAGATCACTTTTCCAAAGTTCAGTTGTTCAAGTCCTGGTACTATGTTGTTCTGCATAAAGGCATGTGCAAAAGTTATTATACAGATCAACTCACATTCAGCAAAATGATGGAGGCTTATGGTCTAGATTATGCGCAAAGGAGCAGCATTAATCACAAGTCTACATGGTTATATGGGGTAATGACCAAACTTTCCTAATGAGGGACAGAAAAGAGAGGCCGTAGGCCGGTAGCATACCTTGTCCACAGTTAGTTCCTTTACTATTTTGTCATCTTGCTCGAGAGATTCTACCAAGTCCTTCAATTTCTCACTGGAAGTTGAACCTCCACTGCTAGTCATGACACCATTTGAAACAACATCATCCTATCATGTTGCATGAGATAAAATAAGTAATGAAGTACTAGAAATGGGCTAAAAAGTTAAAACCAGCAGTGACCATCACAAGGATACCTTAGTCGGGAAAGTTTGTGCAGTAACCCCTGTGTCCATGTTATTTACATTGGAAGCTGTCTTGTAAAATTTAGTTGTTTGAGATTGAGAAGTTTGTTTGTCTGCCTCAGACAGTCTAGCAGGACTGCTGACCATAGGTGAGGCAACAGAAGTACTGTTTTCCAACTTGGTAAAAGCACCATCAGTCTTCGGTTCCTGCAATGACATCTCAGCCGTTGTCTGATTACTTCTCACATTGATAAGAGATGCAGGTTGACCTAATGAAGATGCCTCTTTGAGACTACTCAAAGCAATTTGCATTGATTTAGTTGATAAGGTAGCACCATCACTTCGAGGTACAAAAGTTTTCTGTGCGGAAGACAGACCATCGATTTGGGAGGCTGCTGCAGCTTCAGTTTTGCCATCATTCTTTGAGCAATGGTCTGCTAAAGTCTTGCTGATAATGCCAGAGTGGCCATTGCTTATGCTCTGCAACTTTTTATCTACGAAAGGAGACGAGGGACCATTCAATTTTGCTTCTATTACACCACTTTGGATTACAGCATTCAGACATGAGATCTTTTCAGGGATCAATTTCTTTCCTGGCATATTAGCAGTGCTATTGTCTTTGCGCACCATTGTGTTCCTGACTCTGTCACGTACATAAAATAGCATATAGGCTTTCTGTTTCAATACATCTGCCTCGCGAACTTGGCGTACCTGAAGTTGATGGCCATAGGAATCAGTATGACAAAAATGAAAGACTACCAGAATAACAAAGGGACATAAAGTAGAATCAACCATGAAATTTAGCTCAGTAGAAGGTAAGGTTCAATTTCGTTTTCTTTCCAGCAATAACAGAACACAATTCACACTTCTTGTATTCCTAGTCTAGCTTATGGATTCTTCCCGAACAAAATGACCCTAATGTAGTAACTTATCAAAACATATTCAGCATATACTTATACAGGATAGCACATCACAAATTAGTAAATTACTACAAGCATAGAAGACTAGCTTTCAGGCAACACGTTCTAGAAACCTGTATGACTTAACTGGGCTCGCTAGGCATACATACAGACAATATTGAAATAGAGAAGTCAATTAAGCACCTAAGGGGAAGGACATGACATAAAGGCAGTGGTACAACTCTAGTTGGACCTAGAAAATACATCAATACAACATGCAGTTGACAGGTTGTGACCAGTGAACCCTCAATGCTGTAAACAGAAAATTTAATGATCCCACGACATTATGACAATGTAAAGTGGTGTCTGTATCATGTTATACAATGCAACTAAGTTTTCGAAAAAGAACTTCTGAAAGTTGATGGAGCTGCAGGACTAAAATATGAAGAATTTTCTTGAAAAGGAAAACAAATAGTTTGACAATATTATTTTCATGAACGGTACATGAGCCTGCCTACTAAAGTTATCAATATCAACTAAAAATGAATAGTACAGCTTCAAGGAAAGACAAATGTCATACTAGACCTGGTTATCGTCAAGATTGTGCCACAACCCACTGGAAGTCCGAACAAAGCAATAATAATGACCAGATTGAGTGTTCCAACCAGCATGAACCAAAACACCATAAAGGCTGTATTTACAATCTGTACCCTATACACATAACCATAACAAATGAGAATGCTAAAGATAAGTTAATTGAAAAAAATTAAGGTAAAGTTAAAACTTTCAAAACTAATTACTCACTTTAGAATCACTGATAAATGGTTTCAAGTCTAGGGCCGGTTGAAAATCCACTTTTTTGTCGATCTTTTCACGGGGGTTGAAAGGGCTAAAGCGTTTAAGATGAATTGTCAAAACATTTGGAGCCTTATCAATTGTAAACTTTTTCTTTGCTACAACTTTTTGCCTGCAGCGCTCGCACTGATATTGCTTTTCACCCCCATCTAGTAGCTCTTCCTCGGTGAAATTTTGAAGTGCTCTCACCAATGTAGTGGCCTTGGCAATATCAAGACTGAGATCCAAGAAAGGTTCAAATTTGTTTGAACTATGTGTGCACCGTGTGCATTTCACCTGGAGCATATATATGTAGCAAAGCAGTTATGACAACAGAAATGGGGTTTCCTTAGAAATTGCTAGTCCCAGTGTAACCAAACAATGCACACAATGTACCTGACTTCTTAGACGGCCACCAAATATTCTGTGAACTAAGCTCTTCTCATAAGCACTTGGAGACTCACTTGGTACTCCAGAAGGTAAACAGCATTTATGCATGGACTCAAGCAAGTTAACCATTAACTCATGTGCATCTTCCTGCCTCGAATTGCGGAAACTACGAGAAATGCCTATTTGCAGTCAAAGATTCACATTCTGATGATTGGATAAAAAAAAATAGACGGGAGAATTTCCAAACGTTAAATCGAGAAGAGGCACTCAATTAAGCTAGAGCACATGAAAGGATACAGCGCAAGTTCTTGACAAATTGTGATGGTGTCACTATTTTTCCCGTTGATTGTAGAGCAGTCTTAACATGATTCTGAAGAGCACATAGTGCACAAAATCCAGCAGTGCGACCTTAAAATGGGAAAAAAAAAGGAATTAGCAACAGCTACAAGAGAAATGCCATGCAGGAGGGGACCAATGCTTAATTAACATGATGGACCATACAAAACATACGCTTAGTTCTTCTTAAACAGGTTACGTAATACAAATAATATTTGTGGTCAGGAAGTGAAATCATTGTTAGTCAGCACAAAAAAATACAACAAAGGTCCAATGGCCCGATGACAGGGGTTTACTTGATTTACAAATCAGTAAATGTTGTACTGCTAGTGGAATTCTCCACTATACAGCAAAAAAATGCAGTTTGGTACATTGTGAGTGCAACCTGGACGTGGCGGTAAGGAGTATTAGTAAATGGACTAGATTGCCATCTTCAGTAATTGATACAAACAGTGAAACAAATAATGGCAGTGGGGTTGCTGGGTACATGTGTTCAGGGGGGCGTGCATTTTTCTCATGAATTTCTAGCAGTATAGGTAAAAGTGCATAAGTGATTACCCCAGACCTTGATGCCACCCGTTAACAAACATATATTATATAATACTATTAATCATGCAAAGATCGAGCATTTAACATATAAGTCAAGACACAAGTTTGAATAGCAGTCATTGGATGCAGCGGATGGATAGCCAAAATCTAACTAGAGAAAACACCAAATTTGGTGAAATTGCAGTAACAACCCACTTAGCACCTGTTCCATTGGATGTGGCTCATCGGATGGCCACGGATAATCCATCCATGTAGGTAAGATTTGTGGGATCTAGATTGTGACCAATTCATACTTTATATAGTGTTCCATCTACTGATGATCAAGGTAGTTTCTTTCTGTAAAGCAGACTTTTCCATATTTAATGTCTTTGTTAAGTATGGCATTGTCACCCAGAGCTGCAGAACTCATGACTCTATGATAAAGTACAATGAAAATACTTTTACACGAATTTTCCTGTGGATAAGAATGGTCAACTGGTCTCATTTGGAGATAGTATTGCACATGTTATATGGATTTGAATGTGATTCAAGCTGAAGAAATGGTGACCTTTGCCAATGGTGTGAAAGGAATAGCCTTGAGTATAGATAATGTAGGTATTGTTATCTTTGGTGGTGACACTGCTATTAAAGTAGTGGTAGCATGGATATTAGTATAGCCTAGAGGCCAGCCGTATACCGTTGTTAGGTACTACCTTAAGCTTAGCATATGCAAGTCTTTTCGGCTTATGAATTATGACTTCTCTTGACAAACAAACGGGATGGCTTCTCCGCTGCCGTTTCGAAGCGACTTATCGGGATAACCTTTTAGAAGTGGCTTATCGGCTTTCGGTTCGTTTGCATGAGTGCTCGCATTAAGGTTAAAAGCCATAAGCCACAGCGTAAAAGAAGAGGCCTAAAAGGTGTATCAGTTGAGCAACTGCTAGCTTGGGAATCCACAAGCCTGATGCAACATTGTCAGTTCATTTATCATGTCGAAACAGGCGGTTGCAAGTTGCAACAGCACTTACATGAAGACTTGTGCCTCCCACTCTGCAAATATGCTGCGAACGGCTCCGTGTACGTCAAGCATTGCAGAACCGAGTTGAGGTAGCAAGTGTTCCCAAGATTTTGCAGACCTGCACCCTGCAAGGCACCAAGGAACTCCAATTTAAGAACCCGATACTAAAACCTGAAGAAATGCTTATACCGTGAATCAAACATACAACTTTTAATAACTAAAAACCCAAAATCGCAGCTACTTTCAATTTGAAACCACAAAAATGCTAGCTCCAGTGGCAAAACACCACACTGCAGCTCCTACAGCCCAAAACCCCATCAAAATCACAGCTTCAAGAACCCACCCCCCCCCCCCCCCCCCCACCCCAAAGATTGTAAATTTGCGTACTCACAATTTTCCCGAGGTAGATCCCGGCGACACTGAGCTCCGGATCGAACCCACCTGCCTCCCGCTTCTCCGACCTCCTCGCCTCCCCCTCGCTCCTAGCCGCCCCCGCCGCCGCCGCATCCGGGTTCAGGGTTTCCATCCGAAACCCACCTCCCCCCACGGCCGCCGCAGCATGCGAGCTCCTGGCGAGGTGGAACCCTATCCTCCTGTGCAACACCTCCTCCGGCGCCGCCGCCATGGACACCACCGCCATTCCTACTAGGGTTTCGCGCCGGCGCGGCAGCCAAACAGGGCCTCGAGATCGGGAAGCGAGGGATCGATAGTCTGATTTTTTGGGGGATTTTTCCCAAATTAAAAACTTGCGCCTTCGATCGATAGGGAGGGGGTAATTGGTGCGGCGCTCTGTTTTTTTTTCCTTTTTTGTTCGGCCGCCGTTCGTGCCGCGGGGGCGGAAGAGAGGCGGAGGCGGAGGTTCGAGGCGGAGCTATAAACCCTACACCCCTAGCCAGTGAACGGCTGGGATTGGACGGATGGGTGCGACGGGGTGATCCGGGACGTTGGATTGTGGAGCATGTGTTTGTTGCTTTGGTGGCTCTGGGCTACTGGGCGGTGGGGCCCGGGAAGAACACGGAGTTGCTGCGACTGGAGGCGTGTGAACGCGTCGAGTTGTTGACCGTACGGTAAGCCGCTGAAACTAATCACTTCTTTTTCCAAGAAAATAGCTGAATTCGTCGCACAATTGCACGAGTGCACGACTAAACATCATAGCATATTATATTTATTATATAACTCTATTATCTTTCAAAATTATACTCATAGTTATTATTATATAATTGTAATAGTTATAATATCTATATATAACTAATCAACATCATTATAATCTAGCCCTATCAAAATAAGTAGTGTAGATTTTTTCTTTTTCTTTTAATTAATGAGTTAATTTATTATTTATATATAATTAATCTACAATGTTTATAATCTAGCCTCACTGAAAAAGTAGTATAGATCTTCTCTTTTTTCTCTCTCAATTAATGAGATAATTTCTAAGATTTTTGTTTTTCTAATTTAAGGATTATTTTTATGGGATTTTTAGATCTCCAAAGCAAATGATGTACTTTGAATATCATCTATTGTTCGGAGATATATAAATTACAGTTTCTTGTGCTCGACCATGTTTGCAACGTGAGAAATTTTCTCGAATCTTGTGGAAATTAAACCGTTTATTGTAAAATTCCCATATTTTAAACAGCCTTATTCATGGAATAAATACTTAACGCTCACTGCATTTCACCTATTGTTGAAATTTTTTTCATAACGATATTTGACAATAGCTTGTCTATAACTCCTTTTTCCTTTAAGAGTCGTGTAATTGAGAATGTACAACAAACTAGAGATACATAATTAATATTAATAATGTTTCATGAGATACACATGGAGCGCAAAACATATTATAAAAAATATAGAATAGTCACGGAGTAGTTTTAGAGCTCCACATGTATATTTATTGAGTGAAAAATTAGACTATTCTCTTAATCTCTTGTATAAGTCATTTGAAGATGTGTATGGTTAATATACACAAACTGATTTAATTCTAACTCCAAGTATATAAATTGGCTGTATGAACATAACACAAGTAGTTTTTTTTCCATAAAAATGCCTTCAAACCATTATATTTGGGGTGCTTTGCTAGTATACTTTTATTAAAAGCCAATTGTCAAACTTAATTATGTATTAAACACAATGAAAAATCAAAATATTTTTTAAAAAATATAGTTTCTGAGAAAGCATGGAAGATGGATAGCTCATTGTAATTCCTAACTCATTCCCATCCTTGTGCTTTTGAGTTGGCAATATTTTGTGGATGACTCGTTCTTCCCATCCTCGTGCTTGAATTTGACTTTTTCTTATGTCAGTGATAAAATCAGATAATGTGGGGGTGTATGCCGGCCCAACTACCCGACATGTTCCTTTTGTTTGGTACCTATGAGCGTGTATAATATGTTTGGCAGTATATCCAAGTCCAAAGACACTTGTTTAATGCGTTATACAATGATAATTTCTCATTTAATTTTAGTGTACCAAATACCTTTTCAATGTAATGCCATGTAAACACATGGCATGGAATTCCTTTTTAAAATATCTGCACGTATAATTTGTATTTTAGTTTGTTATACATAATATGAAATCTACCGTACTACAACAAAACCTTAAGTCCCTGATTGGAACGTGGGATTTTGTAAGAATTTTGTTACACAAGTCCATGCAAAATACATGCAAACTTCACATGAAATTCTTATATTCCAGACAGTCCCTGAGCAATACCTAATGTGTCCAATTTGAAAGCTGTTGATAGATCGCAAAACTTTCAAATAAAAAAGAACATGGTACTAAAATTTCATCGTTTGATTAACCACTGCCACCAATTTACTTCAATTTTCTTCAAAACGGACTGCCTCCGACTCCTGAAAAGAAAAGGGAGCTTCAAGATTCAAAATTTGAACAACTTTCTCTTTTCTTCTTTTCCAAAATAGGAATTGTTCTCCTCACTGCTCTAAAGCAGCACGTACATAGCTACAACAGAAGAAAAATCTAACAGAGAAGGATATCATATGAAACCCATTGATCTTCTGTGGATCTCACTGAGGCCCACTCATTTGGGCTGAAAAATGATTTATAGATAAAATTTTACTGTAGCTAGATGAAATTACACCTTAGTTGATGATGATTTCTTTCGTATAATTAAATTTTAAAAAAACTTAAAATAGAAAAATAGATTAGCCAATCACAAATAATACAAACGAATACGAAAAAACCAACAAAAAAGCTCAAAACAATAAAAAAATAGGAAAAAATAAATTTAGAAATAATAATAAAATAAATTAAAAATTAAAAGTTTAACCCGAAATGAGTAAGTCAACAACGGACGGGGAAGAGAAAAGCGCTTCGGCCAGGACGACCTGTTAAACAAACGAAACCTTCATTTCTTCCCAAAAATAATTAAATAAATCGCCGGAAACACCCAACCCAATTGCCTTCCCCCTATAGAGCAGCACCGGGCTGCTACTCGTCACGTCTCCTCCTCCTCCACCTGCCCTCCTTTCGTCGCCCGCACCGCCGTTCGGCAATCTTGCTGCTGCTGCTCCGGCCATTTCTGAGTTGGTCGGGCCCTTGAGGCGCCGGAGCCGCCGCCGCAGATGTCGCTGTTCCGGCGGCTGTTCTACCGGCGGCCGCCCGACGGTCTCGTCGAGATCTCCGACAACATTTTCGGTGCGTGTTTTTTTTCCGGTTCAGTGCTTGGTAATTACGGTATTTTGCCGGGTTGGTTTGGGTAAACCTGCCTGCTCGCTCGCTCTCGGCTCGGACCTGTTCGTCGGCGGTTCCTTGGAAGTAACGCGTCGCACGGGAAATCTTGTTCATGGTGTGGCATAAGACTAGTACGCGCCTTGTTCTTGTTTTCTTTTCTTTTTGCGCAGTTGCTAAGTTGTGAAAAAAGAATAGTATGAACAAAATGTGGGGTTTGAGTTGGGCTAGAGGTGCAGAATTGCTTTGGAGAATGGAGAATTGGAGATGACTGTGTCAAAGACTTTGTGCTATGTTTTGACTTGGGAAAGGTTGCGCGGAAAGCCCATTGCTTAGCTGTGGCTAAACCAGAATAGGCACATGGAATTGACCGGATTAGCTGGTTGTCACGTTGACTTTTTTTTTGGCGAGGATCAAGTTTTCATTTTGATGCGAATCAGTTCTGTTGGGTGCAGTTTTTACAAGTTTTTGCACGCACCAGGTTGTTCAAGTGCTCTAGCTTTGTAGGATGCAAAATTAAGTTTTCTATGGACGGCCCAAATCAGGTCCACGTTAGTTCATCTGTGTCAAATGATGAGCGTTACAAATGGTGAACATTCGAGCTCGAAGCTCATGCTTGTGGTAAATTAGTATTCAAAGACAAAAAAACCACGCAGTTACTTGATCTTCTTTTTGTGGGAAGAGTAACTTGACTCAATTTGGGAACTATTTGTGTTTCTCATCAGAGAAAAAAACCCTATCTATTGGCTTAGTAAGTTGACTTACAATTTGACATGGCTTATTGATCTTCTCATGAAATTAACTGTCCAAAACCCCTCCCTTTTGCTGTTAGTGTTATACATCCACTTGTGTGGCTTACAGCATGCCAGCTACAATTTTCTTTTCTTAAATATGGAGTGATGTTTCATTGTTAAAGTTGAAATTCTCCCAATATGCTGTTTGTGAGGATGCTCACCTACTCCCATTGGGCATGATTTGAATGTTTATTGTAATCATACTGTTTAATATATAATTGAGTTTGTTCTCAGTGTCTCCTTTCAGATGCTGACTACTGATTGCTTCTTTACTTTCTAGTATTTGATCACTGCTTGTCCTCGGATTTCTTTGAAGAAGATGAGCTAAAACCGTACATCGGAGGCATCTTAAAACAGCTACTTGGGCGCTACTCCATTGACTCATTCATGGTATTCAACTTTGAGGGAGCAAAGAAGGACAACCAAATTGCCTGCATTTTCTCAGACTACGACATGAGCGTGATGGGTTACCCACGTAACTATGAGGGATGCCCCTTGCTCACCATGGAGATGATTCACCATTTTCTGAGGTCTAGTGAAAGCTGGCTCTCATTAGGACAGGACAACTTCCTGCTTATACATTCAGAACAAGGGGGGTGGCCAGTCCTTGCTTTCGCATTGGCAGCCCTACTGATTTACCTCCGAAGGTATAATGATGAGAGGAAAGCATTGGAGATAGTCTACAGACAGGCACCACCTGGGCTGGTTGAGCTCTTCTCACCACTGGACCCTGCGCCTTCTCAGCTCAGATACCTGAAGTATGTGTCAAGACAGCACATATCACCAGAATTGTGGCCTCCTGCTGACAGAATGCTGAATTTGAATTGTGCAATTATCAGGAAGGTGCCTAATTTTGATGGGCAAGGGGGATGTAGGCCAATATTCCGGATTTATGGCCCAGATCCCCTTGTGCCTAATGACAAGAGTGCTAAAGTTCTCTTTTCGACTCCAAAGACGAGTGATTTCGTCCAGCTTTACACACAGGTATAATTTTGCTTTGTGATCAAATTATCATGAATCACACATTGGTCTTTTACAGTTGGCTTGTGATGTTTGTCTATAATGTGTTGGAGGCTGGCTTGGGGATGCGGGTGAGCGGGATAAGGCGCAGGCGAGGGGGAGAAGTGAGGAGAGAGGGAGAGGGCGCTCTGGTGGCGGCCGGCCAAACCCTAACCCTAATCTTGCTCTGATACCATGCAAGAATGAGCCCTTATATTACCAAAGGGCACAACAGGCCAATATATATATCCATGTACAATATGCAAAGAGACCCATAGACTATACACATATCTAATAGCATAAACTTACGGGTCCTGTAGTGTTCTACATAGTTAATTTACATCTTAATCTATTTGTGTCATCGAGCGTTATAGTTGTGCCGTGTCATATCGTCGCTCCGTCCCTGTGGCTGTGGTTGATCAATTGATCTACTCTACCGCTTGCCGCTACCACACAGCAGGCCACCGCATGCGCGGTCATCAACCAGCAGCGCCAGCCATAGCCCACAGCCATGTCCATCGCACTAATGTGCTCCGGGTGGGATTCGCTGCCATTGTTCTGAGGTGGCACGGCCGCCCGACACATCCGTCACACTCGCATTATTAGGGATGATAAAAACTCTCATTCTACAGGGGATTTGTTGATCTGAAATGTAGATAAAGTTTGGCGATACAACATAAGATGATTATTCCCATAATTGTAGTTCATTTTAAAGTTCTTTTATGTTATATTAACATGGATAACACAGATGTTGGTATGAGATAGTCTAAAATATCCTCCCAAAAAAACTAGGTTGAAAAACAAAAGTCTATAATACCCTCACAAATCAACGGTCAGATTATATTTCTACTACCACCTTTCTACTACTAGTATAATATACTGTAAAAAAAATCCTTATTGTAATCCATTTTTTCCGGTTCATAGAATAGGTTTATATTTGAATTGGAAGTTTCTAGTAGATCTCTGTACTGATTTTCTTAAGACATCTTTAAGCTTAAATTGCTGAACTGAAGAGCATTAAATTGTTCTTGTTTGCAAATTCAGGAAGACTCTGAGATAATCAAGGTTAATGTCCGGTGTCCTGTTCAAGGAGACATTGTCATGGAGTGCATCAGTTTGGATGAGGACTTTGAACATGAAGTGATGGTGTTCAGGGTCATGTTTAACACAGCTTTTATTGAAGACAGCCTGTTGTTACTTGATAGGGACCAGATTGACATTCTTTGGGACACAAAACACCGGTTTCCTGTAGACTTCAGAGTTGAGGTAACCAGATAATTCTTGCATTCTGCACCTGCGCATTTCACCTTCATATATAGTCATGCATTCGTTTTGTCTGATAATCATAGGTTATATTTTCGGTGATGCATGCAACCACATCAATTCGCACATCTGAGTTATCTAGCGAGGATAAAGAAAGCTTTTCTAAGGTTGAGGATGCATTCACTCATCTGGATTGGTCAAGCAAAAACGATCACATCACAAAAGATGCATCAGAACAGAAGGAATTAAACAATGCATATGATGGCTTTGATGTGATATCTCTGCAGGAAACAGAAGTCAGCAATGTCACACCTGAACATAGATTAGTAGATAGCAGATCTGTCCAGGTTTTTCAGATGGAACCAGAACATAGCAATTCTTCTGCGCCAAAGTTTGAGGGTGACAAAGATGCCATTGCTGATGCATATTCCTTGCCAGAACCTGAAGCTCTTGCACCAAACTTTCGACAACATGAACCCTTCGAGGGTGCGTCTGCATGGGAGAAACCAGAACGGGATACCACCAGGAATAAACCCAATTCAGACATGCCTTCGGTGAATTTCCAATATGCAGAAGCTGGCGATGCTGTAGCAGCTGCTGAATGGTCTGACACCAACACAGACATGTTCCTGTCGGATACACCTTCAAGCAGCGTTCCATCTAGCCCACCAAAGTTTGACGAAGACATCATGGAAGCTGGAATGGTATCACAATCAACAGAACCGCAAAGATGTTGAGATATCATATTGCTTCTACTGTAAATGGGGGCAGCATTGATCCATGGAGCTGCCCAAATTGTAGTTACATACATATATACTTACACAATACAGTGAAAAAAGATGGTTGTCCAGTGTCCAGACCACAAGCATGTATAATTCATTAGTTCACTTTGGTAAACATGTATGAAAATTTTCAGATTATCTCCCCAGGTTTTGGAGAAATGTGGTAACTCGAGGTCCCCTGTATGGCAGTGAATTCTTTCTACTTGGGTGCAAGATGCAAAATATCTTTGAAGGAAAAAAATATCATTCGGATGTGAACTATGATCTCAATTCTCACACAGTCACTAATACATTATAAAATTACTGATATATATACACACACACAGTTTTTTTTACAAATAATCTATTTTTATTCAAAATTACAGAAATATACCTGCAGAATTTTTTTTTACAAAAATAAGCTCTAGTTACCCTTCATTGGGCGACTGGAGCAAATCGCCTAACCGGGAGGCGACACGTGGGCAGTTTGGTAACGGTTGGGCGAGTTATTGCTGTCGCCCGGGCGTTGGGTGACTGGATTGCAGTCGCCGTACGGTTGGGCGACAGCAATTCCAGTCGCCCAACTCCCGGGCGACAGGGGGGTTAAAAGGCAGGCAGCGCGCTCGGCCGCCACCATCGCTGCTCATTTGTTTCATCGTTCGGCGCCGCGAGAGAAGAAAGGAGAGGAGAAAGAAGAGAAGAGGAGAGGGAGAGGAGGAGGAGAGGGTCAGATTTTTAGATTCAAGTATTTTTTTTAGTATTGCATTTGTAGTATATTTTGTATGAAATGTTAGTGGTAGTAAAATTATAGATGTAGAAAATTTAGTATGAAAATTTTAGTACAATTTTTAGTATAGAAATTTTAGTGTAGAAAATTTGTAGTATACATTTTTTTAGTATGGAACATTTTTAGTACAGAGATTTTAGTAAAATTTTTACTATAGAAATTTTTGTATAGAAAATTTGTAGTATAAAATTTTTAGTATAGAAAATTTGTAGTATATTCTGTATGAAATGTTAGTGGTAATAAAAATTGTAGATGTAGAAAATTTAATATGGAAATTTTAGTACAATTTTTAGTATAGAAATTTTAAGTATAGAAAATTTGTAGTATACAATTTTTAGTATAGAAAATTTGTAGTATATAAATGTTAGTGGTAATAAAAATTGTAGATGTAGAAAATTTAGTTTGAAAATTTTAGTACAATTTTTAGTATAGAAAATTTTAGTATAGAAAATTTGTAGTATATTTTGTATGAAATGTTAGTGGTAGTAAAAATTGTATATGTAGAAAATTTAGTATAAAAATTTTAATATAATTTTTAGTATAGAAATTTTAGCATAGAAAATTTGTAGTATACATTTTTTAGTATGGAACATTTTTAGTACAAAGATTTTAGTCCAATTTTTAGTATACAAATTTTTGTATAGAAAATTTGTAGTATAGAAAATTTAGTTATGTAATTGTAGGAAATTAGCAGGCGTAGAAACGGAGAGGAGACGAAGAAGCAACCGTAGGTATAGATCTAGATAGGAATAGTTAAATATTTGTTACACTAAATTTATTAAACATGTAGTTTTACAAAATTCATAGCATGCATACGAAATTCGCATGTGTACGAAATTGTAGTTTAGAAATTTCATTCACCGTAATGTACAAATTGCAGGTATGGCGTGTGATGGTCGTGACTCCGACTGGCGGTATCCCCTGTTGGACGAGCATGTGGACCGCGTGTATCACGCTTGCCGTTGTGTGCCGCCACCGGGGAGCGCGGACGAGCCGACTGAGCTGGGAGTGGTCCGGATACGCACCCCTCGCTTGGCCTGGAGACTTGACCCCCGTTGGACAGTTAGGTTTGCACTCCGCCAGCGTTTTAGTGCTGTTGTAAGAATGTTTCGTGCTGACCTTCACTTTGTTTGCAGGCTGCGGGATATTGGGCTACTCCCTCTTGCCCAGATGGTGCAGGCCACGGACGAGGATGGAACCGCCTTGGCCGCGGGCGGGGACGAGGTCGTGGAGCAATCACGACGCTTCCCGTTTGACCGTTCCCTGCTGACGGCTTTGGTGGACCGTTGGCGGCCCGAGACGCACACTTTTCGATGACGCTGACCCTGCAGGATGTGTCCCTACTTCTTGGCCTTCCGATCGAGGGAGGCGCTGCCTTCCTACCGGAGGCCCCGGCCGAGTTGTACGCTAACCTGTTCAGCAGATTCTAGAAAGGGAGTGAAACGGGCACGGACTAGACGACAAAGATGCAGGGGTGGATTGCGCAATGGGACAATGCGCTTGACGACTTGGTTGAGGAGGACCGCCCCTACGACAGCACGGAGTACACGGAGTACCTGCGCTGGTACCAGGGCCGGACACGTACGAGGCTCGTACATGTCGTGGACCCACCCCCCGCACACCTCGCCGCTCAGACAGACACGTATCCCGCGCACCTCGCAGTATGTTACATGTATTTTTGAACATTCCCTAATGGAAATGCTACCTTGGATAATTAACCATTTTATGTCTTTTCCTTCAGTCTGCCGTGGGTGTTTCGATCGTCACGGAGGCCCAGAGTATGCTGCATAGGCTCGCCGCAGGTGCCGAGGTGGGCCACGAGGAGCACATCAGCGCGTACCATCGTTTCAAGGAGTGGGGTACACGTACCGTGCACCTGCTGTTCTGCACGTGGCTACCAGCGTCCTCCACGTCCACGCCCAGCACACGGATGGTTCGGCCACCGATGCCGCTCCAACTGGTGTGGCACTACTCTAGAGGTTCTACGTGGGCATGTCCTACAGCACCTCACCCGGATGAGGCTGGAGGATCTGCCTGGGGACGGCCTCGTACACCGCCAAGGTAGATGTTCTCGCATCCTTCGTACATTCCTAGCTTACCCACACAGGGGGTGTACTTGACGTCGCACGCCCCTCCTCCAGGCGCGATGGTGCCAACTGAGGGTACGTATCGTACGATCTCCGTTTTATCGCAATGCTTTACATCTGAAACTAACAATATTATTTTTGCAAGTCTTTTCCCGTCCAAGCAGCGGTCCGGCCCCTCCGCGAGCCCAGACGATCCGGACTAGTACTTCTTCAAGTGGGTCAAGCAGGCGTCTGGGTCTGCACCTCCCGACACAGCACCAGAGGTTCTCTCCGGCAGTGCCCTCCCTGGTGCACTGGAGGGCACACAGGCAGAGGTGTAGCTGACTCCACCAGCTCAGGGGCGGGTGCGACACTCTCCTGATCGTCTTACGTTGTCAGGGCGTCGTCACCCGTTGCACCGGAGGACGACTAAGCAGGGCCGTACGGGAGGACACGGGCGTGGAGACGGGCAGGCCAGGGTGGCAAATGAGGGTAGTCCTCATTGTACACCATTTTTTTCATGTACTGCTTACGTTTGTTATTTACGATGTGAACTTTTTAGTACTGTGCCGGGCTTACTTGTACTCCTCGTTACCTACTCAATGCACGCTCCAAACGAATAGTAAACTTCAATGATGGCAACCGCACGAAGATTCTTAGTAACATCAAAATATCACTTACCGTCGTATGTATCGATTGTTCTACGGTCAATCATTCCTAAAAAATTTCCAATTTTTTTTTCACGCACCTACAACATACAATGAACATAAATTTTTATTACAACTCTAGCAGATTTTTTACCAGTTTAAAATTACAAAATTGACAAAATTTAAAACATTCACGGGGGACTGAGTACAATCGCTCAATGGGGGGCGACTGCATGAAAGTCGCCCAATGGGGAGGCGAGTGGCTACAGTCGCCCGAGGGTAGGGCGACAAGAACTCGGTCGGCCCCTGGTTGGACGATAGGCTCCAGTCGCCCCCTTATTGGGCGACTAGAGCCTATTTTTGTAAAACATTTTCCGCGGATATATTTTTGCAATTTCGAATAAAAATGATTATTCGTACTATATATATATATATATATATATATATATATATATATATATATATATATATATATATATGCTTCTTATATAGGAAGAATACTTTTTACTCCGGGTGTAATTATTCCCACCTCTAATGTACCACCTAAACAAATTTGAAATACTTCTTTATCACTTTAGGTATACTCATATACTAATTATAAGATACTTCAATATGAACCACACGAAAAAATTGCAATGGAGTCCATAATTTTTAGCGTATTTTACAAATACCTTTATATATGCACATAGAAAGGAGTATGTCAAAAAATATGCATACTACCTCTGAAAAATTGTTCATACCACATATATGGTCTTAAATACTCGTATACTATACGTACATACCCTCCGTTACGCGAAATATTCTCTACGTTGTGAGATACGATATAGGGTATAATTATATCCGGGAGTAGAAAAGAGGCTATATATATATAGAAAATACTTTTTACTCCGGGTGTAAATAAATAATTTTTGGCTTTATGTCAGCGTGCTATGGCAGAACCACGAGCCGTGGTCATCGGCAATGCGGGGACGGAGAGCAGACGTTAAGGTCAGAGGCAAATAGCTCCTTGGATGGCTTGGCTGGCTGGAGATTGAGATGGGATACGCCTGAGCTCAAACATCATTACTTGTCCACGTAACAAGTAACAACACACCATTTCATTTTATTTCTGCTCCTTTCGGAGAAACAAAACTACCAATATAAAAGTTCACATTGTCGCAACTCCTTGTTGCGTTCCTTAAAGCAGCAACCGACACAGAATTACAGAAACACATACCCATACATAGTTCACCCATGTATTACCTGCAATACTATCTAGAACAGATCTGCTATGTTTGTCTGTATGGAACCTGAAATAAGTTGTCTGAATTCCATATGTTTGTCTGTAATTAAGGGCTAGGCTAGCTACTTAGCTAGCTCTCAAGGCTGGGCTGGGCAGGAGAAGGGAATGGGAGGATGCCCTTCTCCTGGAAGCTTACGACGGTCTCGTAGAGGCACTGCGCCGCCGGCGTGAACTCGAGGCCTAGGTCCCTGAGGCGCTGGTTGGATATCTTGTAGGGCTGCTTCCTCGGGTTCACCTCATCAGAGCACCTGCAATGCAATGCAAGAACAACAAGTATCATCACTAGCTATAGTTACCTGCACTCACGTGCAGTTTTGTTCCAGGATACAGAAACTGCAATCGAAGTGTCGGTCAAGCGACGGCAAGAATTAATCAACTGATCAAGAAAAGTGCTTTACTGATATCTCATGGCTTATGGCTGAAAACACTGTAGCTGGCTGAAAAAAGCACTGTAGCTGACAGATGCTTATTTAGCATAATTAAATTTAAAAATATAAAAATATGTTAGCCCATTACGTATAATACAAACAAATACGGGAAAAAAAAGAACCGGCAAAAAAGCTCAACAAAAAGTCAAAAGTTCAGAAAAAGACGAAACTTATGAATAGTGAAAAATAAATCAGAAGCCAGAAACCGAAGCCGAGTTGATCAGGACTGGAAAGGCAATCTAGCTTAAAACGGAATGTTCTGGTCTTGGTTTACTGGTCTAAGTATATACTAATAGCTTCCAGTTGTAATACATATGCAATCCAATTATGACAGACAGATCTACGTACGCTCCTCATGCGTGTCACATCTTCAGAGCAGAATATATAGCTGAGCATTTGTTACCACTTTGAAAGTACTGCAATCTAATGGGCTAATGGCAAGTTGGATCAGGTGTTTATTTTCTCTCATGTGTTTAGCTAATAATGCGTCGTGAATCATGAGATCTAATGGTATAACATTGCGCGATGACGATTTCATGATCACGGGACTTTATAGGCCATGGAAATCGCCAAGTATAGTCTACTGAAAATTACGTGCATTCTGATAAAAAAAAAGTGAACATGTGCGCATGTGTATTTGCAATCAGATTTCTAGTACCAAAATGTCTTTACTTGCATTCTATGTGTCCTCTTCGTGTTTAGCAGGAGTCAAATGTTTAGCGGCGTAAATAGACTGATATGCCTTTGAAGCAATTGATCACGTCGAAATGAACTACTCATGATTAAGGTGTTTGGATTAAAAGTCTCTCATCCGTTTCCAACAAGAGACTAAAATGCTCAGCCTTTGGACCCTTTCAGCAAGGACTCGGCAACAAATTTCACAATCATTTATGCAGTGTGTGCTACGTAACTTCACCACCAACACATTCAGTTTTGACAATCGATGTCACCAAATTAGCTTGCAATCCAAACCCATCAAAATTCAACGATGCAATTAGCACGTGAAACCTCTCAGTTGACATGTTTGGAACAAAGACAGGGACAGCTCTAGTCTCTAGCTGACACTACTACACAAAACCGTATTACAGACGGTTCAGAAACGTCATCACAGATGGTTTTGTGATCCGTCTGAATTTATGGATCAGTAATGATACGAGTTCATCACAGACGGCTTTCGAACCGTCTGTGGTGTAAATATCTGTATCACAGACGATTCTAGTTAAAAACCGTCTGTGATATCTAAATATCACAGACGGTTCTAGTTAAAAACTGTTTGTGATATCTAACACAGATAGTTCTAATTAAAAATCATCTGTGCTATTCTCTTCTACCCCTAAATCTATTTCTGTTTATTGGCTAGCCTCAGAAAATGCTAGCAATACTTTTTGAAACAAGCAGATCAACATATACATGTATACATCCAATTCACATCTCAATTCATTTCACAAACATAAAAAATTCATTTCGCAAATCAATTAATTGAAATGAAAAAAGCAAATATAGTATGAAACACAGTACACATGTTATTTTTATTAAGCATGAGCTGGATGTCTTTGACGCTCACTATCGTCGGCGTTAATTGAGCGCTGCCTTGTGCATGTCTGCTTTGTGGGGCTATTATGGTATGAGTCAAGGAGGAGGAGGAGAACAGTAAGGAAGAGGAGAACAACAAGGAGGAGGAGAACATCAAAGAGGAGGAGAACAACAAGGAGGAGAACATCAAAGAGGAGGAGAACAGCAAGGAGGAGAACAGAAAATAGGCTGGGTTCTGGTAATTATTTATAGGAGAGGGAGTGCGAAATTTTTTAGTGTGGGGACGGAGAGGCGGAGCTACGATCCATGGGGTGAGGATTGGTGGATTTCTATTGGCTAGGATTGGATGGAGGAGGATCGATGGGTCCAGCAGTCAGATTACCACATACGGTTGGTAACTAGAACCACTTGTGATGAATGAATGAATATCACAGACGGTTCTATATGCCAACCATCTGTGAATTAGAGCACAAAATTTTATATACCGATGCAATATAAAAAATTAGTCTGAAAAGATAAAATAGCAAAGTTTTATATAGCTTATATATACTCATTTGAAAGGTTTCAATGAGATCTACAACTTTTCAGTTGACACAAAATCCAAATTCCGAAAGGAAGACCAAGAAAAAGGGCAAAAACAGAAACTAAAAACTTGCGACGCAGGTTTAGGTCCAAAGATGGCCGATTTTTGGGGTCTTGGAGGGCGACTAGCTCAAGCTGGTCATTTTTTTTGGATCAGGCTCGTCGTTAGTTTTCCAACGAGTACAAGAACGTCGAAAACGAACACCGTATGCAAAAGTTATGTACGTTTTACTGAAGGTGTCTCAAAACTGAATCCTACTCGGACTCAGGTGAGAAATTATGAAATTTTAAGGAATTGCAAGGCGGGAAACATATTACAGACGGTTTTTAATACGAACCGTTTGTGATAACTTCATTATCACAGACGGTTCTAGATAAGAACCGTCTGTGATGTCTGCCATCATCGTATTAAAAACCATTTGTGAAAATACCACAGACGGTTATTCGTATGAACCGTCTGTGATACTTGCAGCATAGACGGTTCCTAAGAACTGACTGCAATATAAACGTTTAGTTTAGCCTCTTTTGTAGCAATGTAATACGAAGCATGTAAATGATGTAATTAGCACTAACCTTTTGGGGATGGGGTAATTCGGGAAGAACTTGTCGAGGATCCTGACGACGTCCTCCCTGTGGAGCACGGCGTCGGCGCAGAGGTAGCGGCCGGCGGCGGCGGGCGCCTCGAAGACGAGGACGTGCGCGGCGGCGGTGTCGCGGACGTGCACGTAGGCCTGCACGGCGTTGGCGTACGTCTTGACCGACCCGTCGAGGTACTTGAGCACGTGCATCAGGCTCGCGTTCACTGTCGGCTGCAGCGCCGGGCCCTGCACCAGCACCGGGTTCACCACCACCAGGTCCACCCCGCGCGCCGCCGCCGCCTCCCACGCCGCCTTCTCCGCCACCGTCTTCCCATAGCAGTACCAGTTCTGATTTACGTACGCCAACGATTAGCATGGGATCGATCGAGCAACGTTGAGCACATGCTTGCGAAATCGTGAATGCATCCATGGTGTCCAAGATTATTGATGGTGCGTACCTTGGTCTTCTTGCAGAACTCGAGGTCGCTCCAGCACGACTCGTCGACGACGGAGTCCGGCGCGCGGTTGGGGTTCATGGCGACCGCGCCGATCGACGACGTCAGCACGACACGGCGGACCGTGCCGGCCTCCGCCGCAGCGTCGATGACGTAGCGCGTGCCCCTCACCGCCGGCTCCACCATTTCCTCCTGCTCATGAAGACGCCATTTATGTGCTGCATCACTGCATGCATGCGTGCATGGGTGGCTGCATGCCATGCAAAACTAAAACGCTACACGAACAGACTAATGGACACTGCTGTGCGTAGAACTGTACTAGAACACTAGCCAGAATACTAGTGGAGAAAATAAATAAATTCAGGAAACTAAACCTCCAACGATTAAGACAATCCAAATATCTGCGCCATCATATGGAATCCTCCAATGAAAGTACATAATAATGGTTTTTTTGGAATTTACTAGTAAGAACTTCGAAGGAATCAATATGTTTCCTTCAAAATTCCTATGAAAAAACTCTAAAAAACACCAATTTCCAAAGCATCGATTTTTGAAAAGTATCTCTATTGTAACCCTCCAATCCTTAATATTTTCAACCTCGGTTGATCTGATCCAATTAAAGCATCGATTTTTTTAGATAAATTAAAGCATCGATTTTTTAGATAAATTAAAGCATCGATTTTTGATCAAGTGGGTCACAAGCGTGCAGTCAGGATACCAGAAACCGTTCCTCTTCAGATGGAAACTGCGGTCCCCTACGGGTAGGGTGGAAAAAAAAACTCGTTAGTGAGGCTCGTTGGTTCGATTTAAAATTGTTTCAATTATATTTGTTAATTGGTTAAACATTGAAATGAGTTGATTTCAAATAAATTTGAATTTTGCTCTAGCTCAACTCGGCTCGTTAGCTCGTTTCTAAAAATACTTTTAAATTACTTGTAAAATGATATTAAATTAAACTATATCAATTTTAGGAAAAACTCGATAAGACGAAGAGTTGGCTCGATATCCATCCCTTCCAACGGGGCTGGGCCGGCTGGCTGTACACGTTTCACGTACGTACCGGATCGTCGGTAACCGGCGACGCCGCGTGAAACACGCCGTGGCAGCCGGCGATGGCCGCGCGAAGCGCGCCGTAGTCGAGCAGGTCGGCCTTGCATAGCACCAGCCTCTCCGGCGCGCCGGCGAGGGCCCTCAAGTGCGCGTTCTTCTCGTCATCTACACACAGACACATCACGCATCATCAAACAATCAAGCAGATTAATCGATCCACGTACGTTACAACCACCGCGCCGCCGCCGCCGCCGCGCGCAAGAACCCTAGACATACCGGGGTTCCTCACGGTGCCTCTCACCGTGTAGCCCCTCTCCAGGAGGAGCTTGACGATCCACGACCCGACGTACCCGCCGGCGCCGGTCACGCACACCGTCTGCCCGTTCCCGGCCGACGCGGCGTCGCCTTCGACGACGACGGTCATGGCGCGCGCGCGGTTACTGCGTAGCTGTTACTTAGAGGCGAGAAGAGGTTAGGTGATCTACTAATCAAATAGCTAGATTGAAACGAGAACAAAAATTGATATGCGTGACAGCAATCCAGGTACCTGCAGTGAGAAGCTCTCTGTGTGTGTTTGGTAGGGTATTTATAGATGCGTGCGTGTGCGTTTGGTGGACTACTTGTTTTCGCCACCAAGGGATTTGGTAGAGTGGCGTCTAGCTTGATAGGATCTCTCTCTCCTTTTGATGTGTTCATGGCTTTGACATGGTCTAGATTCTCTAGATGCGGTGATGGATACTTGTAGGTTAGCTAATAGGTTTAAACTTAATCTAAAACCAACTCAATTCATATGAGATAAAGCCAATTTTCCACTGCGACTCAACCAACAAAAGATTTTTCATAGCCCCACTCAACCCAAACCACTTTCTATTTAAATTCAACCCAACCCAAAACACCTTCCATTTAAACCCAACTCAACCCGAACCCATGGGTTCAACTCACTTCCCAACCTACTTACCAACCCACTTATTTGTAAAACTTCGGTCTTTAGAATTTTAATCTTGCGTTTACATTATAAAATTTTTACGAAATCGATTGAAATTTATTACAAATAATTCTACGTGTAGCGGAGTTACTCTGCGCAAATTAGCAGGGCTAGATGCACACGTGGCTCCACATGCTTTTATAGGAAGTTTCCATAAAACTTCAGTATTTTAAATTTTAACCCCGCGTTCATATCATAAAAGTTTCTTGAAATCAATTAAAATTTATTAGAGATGATTATGCGTATAGAGGAGCTACTTTATGCAAATTGGTAGGGCTAGGTGTACGCGTGGGCCCTACATGCTTTTATAGGAAGCTTTCGTAAAACTTCGGTATTTGAAATTTCAACCTCGCGTTCACACTACAAAAGTTTTACGAAATCAATTAAAATTTATTGCAAATGGTTATGCTTGAAGGGAAGATACTCTGTGCAAATTGGCAGAGTTATGTGTACACGTGAGTTATATATGCTTTTTATAGGAAATTTTCATAAAAATTCGGTATTTAGAATTTCAACTTCGCATTCACACCATAAAAGTTTCTCGAAATCAAGTAAAATAAAGATGATTTTGCGTGTAGGGAAACTACTCTATGCAGATTGATAGGGCTAGACGTACACGTGGACCCCACATGTTTTTATAGGAAGTTTTTGTAAAATTTCGGTATTTGAAATTTCAACGTCACATTCACACTACAAAAGTCTTACAAAATCTATTGAAGTTTGTTGCAAATGATTCTGTGTGTACTAAGCTACTCGGTGTAAATTAGCAGGCACATGTGCATATATGACTCTCATATACTTTTATAAAAAGCTATAATTGAGTATGGTAGTCTAAGCCTATGGACAATCTAAGTGCCACCTCATTAGGCCACGTCCCGGTTTGAACCTGTTCACAACTCAAAATTTCTAAATCCACCCTAACCCAATCCAACCCTTTTTATGAGGTAACCCAGCCTAACCCAACCCATTCACTTTTCCATCCTGTTTCCATCCATCCAAAACCAATCTAATTAAAAACCCACCCTGTTTAACCCGTTTGAACCCAACTCACTAGCACCCCTAGATACTTGTCCATGGTCAAAGTTGCGGTGTGTTTTGGGTACATTTGCAGGGATGCATTTGGCCAAACAACAAAGCAAAATACCACTACTTGCATGATTAGTTTTGATCTTTTGTACATTTTTCTAGCCATTTGGAGAGGTAGACATGCATGAACCAGCAGTTCAGCATATCTGGTATAACAATAGTAGTATCTTCGTATTTGTTTTGTTCCCGGATTGATCATGGTATTGATGGCGTGGAATCAATGTAGATACTTCTAGGTCATTCACAGGAGGGTCCAACGAATAGTATCTTCACCTCTTAGCTAGTCTTAATAGGTTGCACTATATGGTACAGTGACTTGCATTTTAGACCCCTTTGACGATTTCCTGCTATTTTCGGATAGCTTCTGCTTCGACAAAATTAACATTCTTAAAGTATAGGCAAATTATCATGTCACTATGTGTTAGGGATGTAAATTGTAATGCAAGCTCGATCTGACGTGCATAGTCATCCAAAACAATACTCGTTGATGTACTTTAAGATTCGCGATGTTTGACGTGGGTATCTTCATATACCCATTAAAAAGTGTATTTGAGATATTAAACTCTGAAAAAATTAAATTTAATTTCATTAACTAGTTTGAGCTAGTTTCATGGTATATACTCACTATAGGCATGTTAGATTCAAAGGTTTGAACTGAGTTCAAAACTCATTTGCCATAAATATATCAAGAGTATAAAACATTTTCGTACCCAAACTTCAAAATTTATCGATCATACACATGTATCAAACCGTTCTTGATATGTGGATGATCTGACACCCATGTCTCTCTCTCATACATACATACATACATACATACATACATACATACATACATACATACATACATACATACATACATACATACATACATACATACATACATACATACATACATACATACATACATACATACATACATACATACATACATAGGAAAATGGTTCCATACTTCTGGGAGTATATGCTCCCACTTATTATATACTGCTTAAATGATATTGTTATACCACTTTATTCTTTTGAGTATACTCTAATAATGATTATAATATACTCAAAAGCGAGTTCATTGAAAAGTTTTGTAAAAATCTACTTTTTATAGCATAATTTGTGTATGTAGTCATTTTACGTGTGAAAAATGATATATAGCAAAAACAAAGGGTTCCGATGAATTTTTTGACTAAGTCACATTGAAGTATCTTAGTATTAGTATTTAAGTATACTAAAAATGATAAGAGAAATGAAATATTTATTTAAGTGGTATATTAAAAGTGTGAGTATGTACTTCCGAGAGTACGGATAGCAAAAAAAGGTTCCAATAAAAAATTCAACCAAGTCATATTGAAGTATCTTAGAATTAATATTTAAGTATATCAAAAGTGATAAAGAGAAATAAAATATTCGTTTAAGTGATATATTAAAAGAGAGAGTATATATTCCTGGGAGTACGAATATATGTATATATATGTGTGTGTGAAATGGGGCACCATGATTTCAAATGCATCAATTCTATCTAAGTTCGGATATATATATATTTTAAAAATATCAGTTTTAAGGTATATACTCATGTATAACAATTCAAATAAAACATATAAGTTTGAAAAAATATACTCAAATTCAAAGTTTTGAACGAATTTAGTTCACATACTTTGCTGTAAACAGCATATACCTACAATCATATTATCATAAAAAAAAGGCAACTATGAGTCGAAATTTAGTTCAAACTTGTTTGGACTAGTTAGTAAACTAATTAAATTTGACATCCAAGAAATTTTAAAATTTTTCGCACATAATACATACATATTTTAGACTATGGTATTCAGATACCAAGGAGCACTCGTTATTTTTACTATATATGTGTGTGGATCCATCCAGTACAATTGTGAAACGGGACTTTATGAAAAAGATGCTCTGGTTTCCGTTTCAAACTTGCTTGCAAACATACGTCTACAGCCTTAAAAAACAATGTGTAAAGTCTTCGGGCGAATACTAAATTACTAATCATGCGTAAGTTACGGTGAAACACTCCAGAAAGATCAAAGTAGTCTTGGTCTCTTGGACGCAAGAGTTTGTTGCAAAAGCTGTGCAACTGATGCCTCTTCAGTTGCTGGTATTGAAGTTCATATCCCTGCACCCTGTACCAACTGCCTGCCTTGTGTTTGTCATACGTAGAACAGAACAGGTTGAGAGAAAACGATCAATGAGATGCCAATTGCGTTGTTGGATCGATCGACCAACCAGCTCGCTACCAACCCCGAAACCTGCTGCAGGCATCACTAGAGTGGAGGACTCCTCGTCGTCAGGAGACGTCAGAGTAGTAAGTAGCTAGCTGACAGTTCCTATCAGGAACGGCAAATTGGAGTAGACGAATACTTCTGCCGACTTGGATTCGCAGGAGGATGAAGATGATAATCTTTTGAGAGAAAAAGAAAAAAAAATTTAGTGGGAGAGAGAGGAAGAGAAAGGCCGAGGCACTATTTTTTTTGGACTGCATCTGATGGTTTTGTCTGGTTTTTTGAGATGACAGCGGATGATAGAGACGCCAACGTGAACTGGCTCGGAAAGCCTTTTGAAAAACCCGCTTCATGAAGCCGCTCTGTTTATTTCAATTTTCAAAGCCAAATGTAACATTCCATTTTGGGAAACCTTGGAGTGTGCTTGAACAAAATTTGAAGTGCACATTCAAATCAAAACTGAATTCAAAATTCAAACTAGATTCTCAAAATTCAACCAAATCTCAAATTTGCAAATATTCTAAACCCTCCTCGGCGGGGAGGACGACGACTGTAGTGATGCGATTAAGTTAAACATACGTGGTTACCTCTTTAATGCCTGTTATTAGTACGCATTAATCCTTTGCTGACCGTGGGCTCTTCCCATCTAATTAGGCCTCGGTCTGTATGACATGTGGCCCCCCAGCATTTTAAAATCCTTTTAAACCAGTTAAGCTAGGTTAGCCACTGACAAGTGGATCATCTTACTATTTGCATAGTAAATGGATCTCACTTGTTAATCCCTTAGTCGTTTTCTTTTAGGATAAATCAAAATTAATTTAAAATCCTATGGGACCTAGCTGTCAGCCTCAGTGAGCTTTTTTAATAGAAAAAAATTAAAAAATTAAATAAAACCAGTAGACTCCACCTATCAGAAAGAGAAACTCCGTCTCCTCTATTTATTTTGGATTTAATCTAAATTAAAATTTTGGAGAGCTCGTTCTTACTCATTTTAACTCTAAATTTAATGGAATTTGTTTCTAAATTTAAGATCTATCTGATGGAAGTAGAATTGTTTAATTTGGAATTCATTTTTATTTATTTATTTTTCTCACATGTTTGTCCGTTTTTCGACGTGATTGTCTGAGTAAAGTACGAGTACTCAGACGTGGAAGAGCCCCGTTGCAAGACAACTCAAGAATTTCAAGCTTACCCTAGTAGTTTGTCTATGACGAGATGCGCCCTCCACTTTTGCTTTCGCTTCCGCTTCCACGTTTATGTAATATACCCATTTGACTCGATCGTTTATATTGTAAACTTGATCTGATGTGCTCTATTTAAACTCTAATTCTATAATATTAATGTATGGTATTATTCGCGTTGTATATGAAATGATTCAGTGATATATTTTTTAAGTACTATCTATTGATTTAGTAAATAGTATGATGGTATCATAGAGATTCTGGATTAGGTAAGGCTAGATTTGCTGTGGTTGGTGGACTAGTCGACAAAGGAATCCGGCGATTCAGGGAGCGGAAAGTAGGGTGGGTACGAGTCCATGAGACGATGAATCTTTCGGCCGAGAGGATTCAGAGTGAGTGGCTATTAGATGGAGAAGCAGTAGGTGGCCATGTTACATTCTTAGGCGTCCCGTTCTTTTAATTTATGAGGCCCACAGCTCACGGTCCACTGGCTTACGAAGAAACCGCAGCATGAGCACAATATTTTTTAGATAAAAGGCTCACATCATATCCATGCGTACATAGTTCACTACAACGACAGATTTTTTTGTGGCTTATGGCTGAAAAGCACTGTAACTGGCTGAAAAAACACTGTAACTAACAGAGGTTTATTTAGCATAATTAAATTTTAAAAAATTAAAAAAATATATTAGCCCATTACGTATAATACAAACACATACGGAAAAAAAGAACTGGCAAAAAAGCTCAACAAAAAGCCAAAAGTTCAGAAAAAGACGAAATTTATGAATAGTGAAAAATAAGCCGGAAGTCAGAAGCTGAAGCCATTTTGATCACGACCTTAACTTGTTTGAATTCCGTATGCTTGTTTCTGTAATTAAGTGCTAGGCTGGCTAGCTTGCTCTCAAGGCTGAGCAGGGGCAGGGCCGGATGGCCTTCTCCTGGAAGCTTACAACGGTCTCGTAGGTGCACCGCGCCGCCGGCGTGAACTCGATGCCCAGATCCCTGGGGCGATATCTTGTAAGGCTGCTTCCTCGGATTCACCTCGTCAGAGCACCTGAAAGTAGCAATGCAAATGGATCAAATTCAGACAGATAATACCTTTATCGTAGTTGTTTTCATATTTTTTCTTACCTTAGATACAAATATAAATACAAAAAATATCAAATACAGATGCGGAGCGAATACGAATCGAAACAAATACGGCCACAAATATTTATCGAAACGTAAAAACCTATTAAACTGCACATCTAAAATAAATGAAAACACATAAATAGTTTATCTTGTCAAAACATTTATGAAATTTAAACAATCATAAGTATCTTCATCCACAATAGAAATATACTCGATATTAATATTTGAATGCATAATAGCATCTAAAGTCGGAGTCTGTCGAGAGATCTATTCAATTTTATTTAGTAAGTTGGTAGAAGGCTCAAGGCTCAATATTCACATAAAAAAATTTCGGACGCGCGTCCATTCTCTCTCTTCTCTTTTTTCTGTTTCTTTTTTTTCCCACATGGCCGAAGCCCTCCTTGCTCTAGGCTCCTGGCCACTTATTTTTCATTTTCTCCTTTGTTTTTCATTTCTTCTCATCTTCCTTATCTCATCTTCCTTCCTCTTCTAACTTCCCCCTCCTACCGTCCTATGCGCTCGCCAACGCTGCCCCAACCGGCCCTCGCATGTCACAAGCAGAGCTCCAGTTGGACTCCAAGAATGCGCCCGTGCTCTCTACCGAGCTCCTCCATCTCACGCGTAGGGGCTCCTCTCCTCCGCGCTCTTCCCCGAGCTCCACCGTCTTGCGTGCAGGCGTGGCCTTGCCTCCACGCTCTCGCTCCTCTACCACCTCTCCCATCGTGGTGTCCCAACTAGCCCCTCTGCCTTCGCCTCGCTCTTCCCTGGGGACGTGGAATGGGCCTATGCGGTCAGCGGCGCTCGATGGGCTGACGACACTAGAGCTATTGGTCGCCGACCGCACGAGGCTCATCTTTGATGTCTTCGTCGTGCTCGCTGACATGGATTGCAGTGTCGTGGAGGCCAAGGCTTGAACGCACCGAGGCCACCTCGCATGCGCATGAGCCTGTGCCAGCTGATTCTTCTCCGGTCATACAGTGGCGTAGAGCTCGTTTCTCCCCCTCGCGTGGCCACTGCTACCTCCAACGGTTGCCGGATATCCAGACTTTGTCATCCTCGGATAGTCTGAGTCCGTATTCGTATTCGACAGATAGTGCACTACTGTATTCGTATTCGTTTCTGAAAAAAATCCATATTCATTATTGGAAACTGATGGAGCCCGGGTGAGTGGCCCGATATACCGGTGGAAAATAGATGGGTTGAAGATTTGAGTAACGCAACTTGAAAAACATTCTATACTTTGAACTTGACTCCATACCAAAGGAAGTGTGGAAAACCTAGTTATGATGGTTTAGGGTAGCTATGGGTACAGTGTCACAAGCCTTCATAGTGCACAATAAGAATCATGAATTCATGTCCATCTCTTGGATTGAAGACTACATGGATCACTAGGGATCTTTATTCTCCCGAGTGAAAAGTCGAGTTTCATAAATTAAAATATGCCACTTAATTTGACAAAAGTATTTTTCAGATGAGTAGAAATCGTGATAACAAGCAAGAGAGGAGGCATACAGTGCATTTTGCTATTATAATGCTTGCTGAGTATGTTAGTACTTACCTTTGCTATTATTTTCCTTTGTTAGACCCTATTTCGACCGGGCAGTACTCCGAGCCGAATGAAGGGATCACAGGCACCATCGAGGCCACAGGAGAGGAGGGCAACAGCTATGAGGATCCGGGGGAGGCGGACCCCCTATATTATGGTTGGGATGAGCAGGCGTCCGGCTGAGCCAAGCGAGAGAGCCATAGGGTATTTGTCTTGTATCTTTTGTTGCTTATGTATTTGTATTAAAGACTATAGCTCTCGTGGCAAAAGCTATAATAAAAAGGATAATTTCAACATTATTGTTCTGCTGCATGACTCTGGTACATGCTTATTATTCGTTGGAGCAGTGTTCTATTGGTTAGACAAATAATAATGCGTTGCTTAAGTGTGATTATCCTCAGTATAATCTCCCGACCACAGGCTGCTCCCAGGGAATCTCTCGGCCAGACGAATTGCTCCCAAGGCTCGAACCAAACAACCCCTAGGTCCACGACCCCATTGATTTGGCTAAACTTCTTAGCAAAGTAAAGTACTACTAGGGGTGTAAATGGATCGAATATGAACCGAATAATCTGGATATGGATGCTGGATAAAACGAATAATAAAGATATGATTGATATTCTTTGAGTCTTAATGCATTGAATATGAATTGAATAGTTCGGATTTGGATACCAGATAAAACGGATAATCCGGATCTGATTGACACCCATAAGTACCAGTACATGGTTAGTTTTCATATCTGTACATTAATTTTGGCCATTTGGAGAGAGAGCTGCCATGAATCAGCAATTCAGCATGTCTGGTATAATAGCAGTAATATATCTTCTTATTTGGTGCCGGTTTGACCATGGCATTGAAATAGCGTGGATCGAATCAATGTTGATACTTTTGGGTCATTCATAGCAGAGGTTTGAGTTACTATGGCAAGTTTTTTTTCCTAAATAATAGGTATGGGAACCCACCGTACTAATACGATTGGCTAGTGTTGTCGATATCGGACCCGTTATAATCCCGATTGAAAGGGTAGGCCAGTCTTGGGCTCTGGGATGTGAGACCATTGAAAGGGTTTTTACTATATTATATGATAGAGAAAGACCATTAATTGCAATTTTCACCTCAACAAGCAACGGATTTTGCAACTAGCACGAAAGCTGTTGCGTGTTAGCGCATCCGTTTTCTTTCTCCTTAATGATTGGGCGATGAAATCTTTGGACGACTAGGGAGGAGTCACCCGAGGCCAATTCCAGTACATTGCTATAGAATCTTCTATAAGCAAGTTAGACTACCTTTTGGCTAACTGTCATCTTAGAAAAATTCCTTCGCTCTTAGCTTAGTAAGCGAGTTTGGTTCTCTAGGCAACATGGTAGAACGTGGACCGATCACTTTTTCCCTTCTCCTAGACGAAGAAGATATTCATTCCATTCAGGAAAGTGAGGAACGACGGCGGTGGCTGAACAAACAGTATGTTGCAATATATGGTACATTGACACTTCTATTTTAGATCCCTTTATGGATGATTCGTGGTGTTTCCCAATAGCTTACTCTTCGAGGAATTAGCATTCCCCTGCTCATTTGGGATTTTTTTGGGTGACTTATGCCTTATTTTTCATTGTTGGCATCATGGTTGGTTTATTTTGCATAGTTGTTGGTGATTTTTTGGCGTAATTAAATTTAAAAAAATTAAAAATAGAAAAAAATAGGTTAGCTCATCACGGACGATGTGAAGGAATAGGGGAAAAAAAGAAAAAGGCAAAAAAGCCCCAAAAAATAAAAAAGTTAGAAAAGATGAAATTAACAAACTAGAAATAAAAGCTCAACGGAGAAGCCAAAATGAGCAGGGTATGCCCTACTGCGTTTATAACTTTGACTACTACTAAAATAATCATTGCAGGATCGATCTAGTACAATTTGTCATGAGTAAATTTACCAAAAAGTTGAGTACAAAGTAGGGAGAGAAGGATGTCTACAAGATGGCTAAACTTTGAGAAAGGAAGACGAGAAATTTCAATCAATTTAAATGCATCGAAGACGATACTAATAAACTTTTGGTGAAAAATGAGGAGATCAAGAATAGGTGGAGAGATTACTTCAACAAGTTGTTCAATCATGACAATGATGTTAATATGATTAAACTGGATGATGTTTTTAACGACATTGATAGACGATTTGTTCGAAGAATCCAGGAGTCAGAAGTAAGAGATGCCTTAAAAATGATGAAAGTGGGTAAGGTGCTGGGGCCTGATAATATCCCCATCAAGGTGTGGAAATGCCTGGGAGAAGTGACTATTGTTTGGCAAAATAATTTATTCAATAGCATTTTTAGGTTAAACAAGATGACAAACGAGTAACGGAGGAGCACATTAGTATCAATTTTCAAAAATAAAGGAGTCATTCAAAGTTGTACTAATTATAGAGGAATTAAGCTCATGAGCCACACAATAAAGTTTTAGGAGTTAGTAATTAAGCATCATTTAAGAAAAGTGACTAGCGTGACGATAAACTAATTTGGTTTTATGCTTGGGAGGTCAACTATGGAGACGATTTTCTTACTACAACAGTCGATGGAGTGGTATAGGGAACAAAAGAAGGAACTTCATATGTTGTTTATTGACATGGAGAAAGCTTGTGATAAAGTGCCAAGGAAGGTTATGTGGTGGGTGCTCCAAAGGAAAAAAGTCCCAACAATATATATTACCCTGATTAAGGACATGTATGGAGATGTTGTGACTAATATCAGAACATGTGATAGCATTACTGATGACTTTCTTATTAAGATAGGACTACACCAAGGGTCAACGTTGAGCTCATATATTTTTACCCTAGTGATGGACGAGATCACGCAGTACATACAAGTAGGTATCCCGTGGTGTATGCTTTTCGCTAATGATATGGTGCTTGTTGATGAGAGTAAAATAGGTGTTGATAGGAATCTAGAGTTATGGAGGAAAATCTTAGAATTAAAGGGTTTTAGACTTAGTAGGACTAAAATTGAATATATCAGGTGTGATTTTACCAGGGCAGATGATGGAGATGTTAGGCTAGATGGACAAGTACTGCCTGGAAGGATATGTTTCGTTTTTGGGGTCGATACTACAGTGGAACGGTGAGATTGATGAAGACGTGAGTCATAGGATAAGAGCGGAATTGGTGAAATAGCGCCAAGCATCTGGTGCCCTGTGTGACAAAAAAGTTTCTCAAAAGTTAAGGGTAAGTTTTATAGGATGGTGATCAGACTCACGATACTATATGGAGCAGAATGTTAGGCGACTAAAAGACAACACATACAGAAGATGAGTATAGCAGAGATGTGGATGCTGCAGTGAATCTGTGATCACACAAGGCGGGATCGCATCCGCAGACCGCAATGATGATATACATGATTGGGTGGGGGTAGCACCAATTGAGGAGAAGTTTGTTCAACATCGCTTGAGATGGTTTGGACACCTCCAACGGAAGCCTCCCGAGACATCGGTCCGCAGTCGAATTTTAGGAAGGAGTGAAAATATAAGAAGAGGTAGAGGTCGACCAAGACTAACGTGGGAGGAAGCAGTTAAAAGAGATTTGAGGGACTTGAATGTATTTAAAGAATTATCTTTGGATAGGAGCGTATGGAAGTTAGTGATCCACGATCGGAACCATAAGAAAGTTTAGGGGCAGTGTTTGAGACTCTCGGCTCAGATGACAGGTTGTACACCTTATGGTTTTTGCATTGTAGATTTTCAAGGCTCTCGTCTGTTTGACCTTGAAGAGGTTTCATTCGTAGCCTACTTCAACTTATTTGGGATAAAAATTTTTGTTGTTGTTGTTGATCCATCTAGTACAATTGTGAAAAGGAACTTTGAGAAAAAGATAGTCAAATTTCCGTTTCAAACTTGCTGCAAGCATGCATACATATTTTGTGAAGTCTCAGTTTCTTTACAGGAATACAAGCCTTGCATGTACATTTGTCAAGCCAGCTAAATTAAGACCATGAAAACGGCCAATACTAATCATGCGTATACGTTACAGTGAAACACTCCAGAAAGAAAATAATCAAAAGTAGTCTTGGAAGCAAGACTGCAAGAGTTTGTTGCAAAAGTTTTGCAACCGATGCTTCTACAGATACCTGTATTGCAGTTTGCATCCTTTCTGATGGCAGACAATTCCTGCACCCTGTATGCTTCTACTGATGCTTCTACAGTGCCTGTCTTGTGTTGTCATATGCAAAACAGATCGAGAGAATGAAGAATGAAATGCCAAGTGCATTGCTCGATCGACCAGCCGAGTCGCTAGCCACCAACCCCCAAGACCGCGTCACGTCGCCATCAGCGATCAAAAGACGCCTTGCCAAACCAGCTAAGAGCAAATACAATAGTATAGCCAATTAGTAGCTATAATACTTATCCATTTCATCTATAGCCTTCAAAAAAATAGTTCATACAATAATGTAGCTATTACAATAACTATTTGGCCCCACGTGTAAGAGAGTGAAATGCATATTTTTACGTGCTATAGCTAGCTGTAATTTAGTAGCCAGCTTCCTTCTCTCTCTTCTTTTCTCTCTCTGCCATGTAAGATTTGGTTGATATTATATTTGCTATAGTCTGCTGACTAAGCTTTATTGTACCGGCTCTAAAGGCGTCTCTGAAAGATGGAGCAGACAAGTCGCCGTCATCAGGAGACGTCAGAGTAGTACCTAGCTGACAATTCCGATTGAAAGGGCAAATTGGAGTAGATAAATACTGTAGCCGACTTGGATCTGTAGGAGGATGGTCATCTTTTGAGAGGAGAAAGGGTTTGTAGGTTTGCTGTGGTTGTTCGATTGATTATCTTTTTAGAGAGAAAAAAGAAAGAGAAATGTCTGTTCCTTTTGCTAAATGGCTTTTGGCTAAAGTGAATGAATAGTAGTTGCTGATAAATAGTAATGTATTATGTAAAAAAGATGGTACAACGAAAGACACTACAACATTCGAACTGCTTTACGACTTACGGAATAGCGACATGATAAAATACAAAGTACGGTTACACAATGTGAAAGATAAATAGTAGTGGTTGATAAAAACGGCTTATAGAAATGGAACATTCGTATTGACTTTAGCTTCTCAAAATAAAAACGATTTATAAAAGCCAATATGAACAGCTGCTGTTGTGGTTGGTGGTGTAGTCGAGAAAGAATGAATCTGGGGAGTTTGGGGGAGCAGCAGGGAGTGTGGGTATGAGATGAAAGACCTGTTTTTTTTTAGCTTTTGGTTTTTGGCTTTTGACTTTTCTACCGTATCTAGCTTTTAAATGGAGTGTCTTTTCAAGATGAGATCTACTAGTTAATTATAGTATATACTGTAGCGCCTTCATTTATATCAGTAAAAAGCATATGTGAATTTTTGTTACTTTATAATTTTTTTTACGAATAGTGCAAAAATTATAAGTCACACCCAAAAACTATAAGCAAGGAACAAATGACATGGCCGAATAATATTTGCGGCCGAAAGAATTCAAGCGCACAAGTGGCACCGGCCCACGGGCCACGGTTGCCCGTATTATAATATTCTTCGGCCTCCCGTTTTTTCCACGGCCGTCGGCCTGATCAAGCGCACAAGTGGCCCAACCCACGGCCCATGGTTGCTTAACCCATCGATCATCCATGGTTGCTAATTTCTGGTTTTTTCCTTTCTCAATTTTTTTTCTTCAAATTTTCCTGTTCGTCTCAAATAAAAGGTCCAGATTCCTCGAGGTGGTGCGCAGCTAGGAATGCGTACACTATACACAGTGGGGGGCTTTTTCGTGACAAATTTTGTAACGCCCCCGTTTCCAGGGCGTGTACGGACACGGCATCCCGCAACTATTCACGCATGGACAGTTATAGAATGTCACGCAAGAGTGAACCATCACATGCTTACAACAAAAGTCCAGCATATATTTCACATATGGATTAACATCCAGTTTTCAGCAGCGGGGCATGCAAGCCCAAAGTATAATTACATCGCAAAAGACTCCAAGATCCGCATGAGCGCGGCGAAGACCTAAAGCCACGTGTTCTCGTCGAAGAAGAGATCCTCCGGGACTTCTTCAACGGGGAGACTTTCACCTTCGCCTTGATCCTCTAAAGAAGGGATTTAGCAAGCCGTGAGCCAAACAACCAGCTCAGCAAGTCACAAAGGAAACCCTATCTTACTACTTGCACGGATCAACAAAGGAAGGGAATATACTTGGTTTATTATTTTGAGTGGATGCAGTTTTATTTGCAAACATTTTGACAAACCGGACCCAAAACTTACTCCTTAAGATCTCAGGGGTTTTTCATGAAAAGTTAATTAACCAACTAATCAAGTTAAATTATTTACAAAACTACTTAAGTTTCACGGCTGGAATCACCCAAGTGACACAGCTCCATTAACCGGGAGTATGTCGTATTCGAATACCATTTATTTGACTCTGCAGAGTTTGCTCAGCTTTACTCACACGATCCGTTAACTCCCGCGACAGAGTTAAGAAAGCCAGGTCGTTTCACTGCTCAATTCTTTATATAGGCTCTACCCGGTAGAATTCACTCGGGTCTGGCACATGAAAACTCCCGTCTGCTTCGAGTGAACTCTACCGTTGTTAGGCACCCGTAGCACGGCTTGCCTAACCTCACTTCCCAACACCCTACCTTCTCAACACCTGTAGAGTTTCAATCGAGTTGAGCAGCTACTAAACCAGTGTTGACAAGTCAACTCCTGTGGTTGAGCGATCACTATGTCATTTGCTCAGCGTAAGGGTCTAGTCCTTACATTTTCTGAGGTCCGCAACCTCACCAGGTCTGCGACCTCCAACCTAGGGTAAGCGGTGGGCGCTGACCGTCTCGCGGTTCCCCACAACACCCTTACCCTAACTCCAATCCTAGGGTAAGAGATGGGCGAAGACCGCCTTGCGGTTCCTTCCCCAACCCTTACCCTACCTTGTGCACGTTGGCACTCTCCGCCCTAGGGCACGGTGTCCCATACCACCCTACCCTAGGGTCGGGTTTTCCAAAGTCTATTGGCCCGCAGCCCCAACCTTATTAGTGTAAAGCCTTTGTGTGATAATAATAACCTACAGTTATCTAGATTAACAGATAATTATTTCTAGGGTTACAAAGGCATGGCTTCAAGTTTAACATGACATTTGTCGGTGGTAGGTTTAACTACATAACATGTCATTCTAAACATTTTATTTTATTTTGAACTAACATTTCACAACTAGCATAATAACATAATTAAATAACATGGGTTGCAACATGATCAAGGATTTGCGACTTGCCGTGAATCTGGATGATCTCGGCTAGCTCGGACGTAGATGCTCCTGGATCCTGGGACTGCACCTGAACCTCCGGGATCTCCGAAACTAGCGTAAACACATAAAATAATTAAGTCCAGCTTGAGACTAATCAAGCGAGAAAAAATAAACTATTAAAAAGGAGTAAAATACAAAAAGATGCAAATGGGGAATTTTAGAATTTTTCTGGGATGAATTTGGGGAAGTGGAGGTCAAAAATGGGTTCAGGACATCAAATGGAGCAAAGTGGTGAAATTTGGGAATTGTTGGGATTTTCTAGAATTTATTTGAGCTTTTTCTGGATTTTAGAAATTAGAAAAGCATCTGGAAAATCGGTGTGAACAGTAGACGGCTGGCTCGTTGCTACAGTGCGGCCTGGTGGGGAAATTCAAACGCGCGGCGGCGAGGCAAGCCGGGGCGGCTCGGCCCAATCCAGCGCGCACCCACCCGATTGAGATGGCGAACGCGTGGCCCGCGCGGACGGCGGGGATGCGGGGTGGACCGAAGGCCTGGATGGAGCGGGCAGAGATCGGACGGTGGTGGCGAGGGGTAGGCGGCGAAACGGTATGGGATGATCCAACGGAGGGGAGGAGGGGTGTTTAAGGAAATTGGACGGTGGAGGGAAGTTGTCATCCGACGGTTTAAGCGGGACGGCAACGGTTGGGACGGAGGGTCGGGATGTGGCCACGTCACGGGGGAGGTGCTTCTTGAACCTCTCACCGTGCGCGCTCAACCGAGGGGCAGAGGCGCAGGGCCTCCGCTCTCCGACGGCTACGGTGGTTCTCAAGGTAAACGAAAGGCGCCAGAGGCTAGAGCTAAGTGAGATAGTTCCATTTTAGGCTTCGGGGAGGTAAGGGAGTTGCTGACGGTGGCCGGCGGCGAAAGGGGGAAGCTCGGTCCCATGGTGGCGCTAGGGTTCATCGGAGGGAAATTAGCTTGATTGGCAGTGATCTCACGGTGAAGGGAGCTTGGGACTTACAATGGTGATGGAGGATTCGGTTGGGGAGTTTCCAATCAAGCTGGCCACGTGAGGGTGTCCGAAGTCGGCGGCGAGCTACAGTGCCGGAACTCCACGCGCGTCCTCCTGGCCGGGAAAGTTTGCCAAAAGAATCGGTAGGTTGTGGAGGTACTCTGAGCCAAAATAATTGAGAAATGGAGGGAGGAGGAGGGGGATTCGATTTACGGTGTCGCCGGCGCAGGGGAAGATGGCAGCGGGGCTTCGGGCAATACAGCTTCAATCGGAGGTTCAGGGAGGCTCTAGGGGGCGACAAGGAGTGAACGGGAGCGGTTGGGGAGCTTGGGAAGCAAGGGAGCGCGAGGGGAGCAGGGTGGGGGTTTTTATGCCCAGGCGGAGAGAGCGGGATCCGAGGGAGGGAGAGATGGGCGCGGTGCCAATGGTCAAGGGAGGGCGGGGAGAGTTGTTGGCAGGTCGTCCCCGCTGTAGGATCAAGGATACCGACTAGAGGGGGGGTGAATAGGAGATTTTTAAATTTTTCTTGATTACTAGATTAATTCTTCACAATTTTAAGAGACAAAGATGTAAAGCAATTAATCCAATACAATTCTAGTTAACAACTTAGCTCTAAACAAATAAGTGATCACAATGAAGCAAATGAACAAGAGCTAAAGAGACAAGAGACACAACCGATGTTTTTACCGTGGTATTCGGAAACTTGCCGGTTTCCCCTAGTCCACGTTGAGGTAAGCCCGGACGTATCGGACCGGCTCCACGAATTGAGCCAAACACCTCGATCACTAGTGTAGCTCTTCCCCACTCCGGGTAGGCGAGCTCCAACCTTCACAATTTGCCGGGTCTTCTCACAATCTTCTTGAGAAGATCACCGAGTCAACTTCCACCGGATCGTCCAAGTGCCGGCAAGCACTAAGAGTAATAAATCCCGGTGTTCACTTGAATGCAACTCTAGTGCCAAATGGATTTGCAAATGAAATCTAGCACTAAATGCTCAACCACCTCACTTTAATGTTCAAAGAGAGAATTGAGGTGAAATGAATGCACGTGGGCTTGAGAAATATGCAATGAGTCTCTAACCTTGGCCCTTGAGCAGTGGTGGGGGTATTTATAGCCTCCACCAACCAAAACTAGCCGTTTGACCCAGTTTCCAGAAAATTTTCTGGTCGAGCGGTACTACCGCTCCCAAGGACCGGTACTACCGCTACCAAATCTTCGCGCCAGAACGGCTATGTCAGACGTCTGCAGTGACCGTTGGATTTGGCGGCGCGGTACTACCGCCGTTGATATTTGCGGTACTACCGCTCCCCGGTAGTTCCGCAAAGTCGGCGCGGTACTACCGCTCCAGCCAAGCTCCGAAAGGTCCCAGACTTGGCGCTCTCTGGAAAAATTGATCCGCTCTGAAGTCGGATCTTCCGGACTCCGGAAGTACCGCTCTGAGTAGCGGAACTACCGCATGCAGCGGTAGTTCCGGCGTTGAAATAGCTGGTACTTCCGCTCCAGATAAATCCAGGCTTCATCCGGAGGGCGCTCTCTGGAAAAATTGATCCGCTCTCCCTCCGGATCTTCCGGGGTCCGGAAGTACCGCTTTAGGATGCGGTACTACCGCTCGCAGCGGTAGTACCGGCGTTCAAGCAGCCGGTACTTCCGTTCCCGCAAGACTTTGGAATGAGCCAAGGGTGCTCTCTGGAAATATTGATCCGCTCCTAAACCGGATCTTCCGCTGGCCGGTACTACCGCATTTTGGTTGCGGAACTTCCGCTTTCCGGTAGTTCCGACGTTCAAAACTGCGGTACTACCGCTCTTCCAGACAGAGCACAGATTTCTTTTGAAAGCTAGATTTCTTTAATGGATGCAAGTTTTTAAGACAAAACATTTGGCACATGAGATAAGTATTCAAGCTACTTAGCCAAGATCCCCCTTGATGGTACGATCATCTATCCTATAATCCGGTCTTCCACCATTCACCTAAGACCGGTAAAATTCAAAAGGGTTCCTATTCTAAGTATACCTTTGTCTTGAGCCAATTTGATTTTCACACGTATCCTTTGGCTTGCATCTTGTCGCTCATGTGTGTGGACTAACCTTTCGCATACTCATTAAAACACGTTAGTCCCATATTCCATATTCTCTTAATTTCATTAATTACCAAAATCCTTTTTAGGGGCCTAGATGCTTTCAATCTCCCCCTTTTTGGTAATTGATGACAACCCAAATTTTGAGAAATAAAAGATTGAATATATCAAATTGTTAGACAACAAATTGTATATTCTATGTGGACTTTAAATGAGAGAGTAGTTCTTATGCAATAAGATTTGTTTAGATAAAAAGAACTATTTTCATTTTAGAGTCCAAGAGGGAATATGGCTCCCCGTAAACATGTGCATAGATAAAGATTACGACATTTTATACAAGATGCACAAGGCAAAGTTATTCAATGAGAGATAGACAACTAAGTAATATCATCAACTCATGATCATAAGGTTCATTACATCCAAGCACCAAACATAGGTTCATTACACCCATCCATTAAAGATAAGTAAATAACGAAAGGATAAAAGACAAGCCCATAGGTCCAAATACCAAAAGTAAAGAAATCTCCCAAAATATTCTCCCCCTTTGGCATCAAGTACCAAAAAAAAAGAGGTCAATTCTGAGAGGGCTGCGGAGGATCATGAGTAGTTTTACGGCGACGACCATAACGACGAGGCGAGGGAGAGCGCTCCAGATCTGCAACCCGACCATCCAACGAGGTCAATCTGCTGTCAATGGAGTCGAGACGCTCATCCACCCTATCCATCCTAGAGTTGAGAGTAGAGAAGCCCTCAATCATAGAAGAGTAGAACTGCTGAAGGGTGGGCTGGCCAGGCTCCTGAGACTGAGTAGCTGCTCCTCCTGCTGCTGCTACTGCTCCAGATGATGAGCCTGCTCCTGGAGCTGTCGTCTGTCTAGCGCGAAAAGTAGTGGGAATGGGAGGCTCTGGTCTTGGCTTGTATGGCTTATGCACACCACCGCGACCTCCACGATAGAGAAACTTAGAGTCAATCAAAGCCATGATATAGGGTGCATAGTTAATGCGCTTGAAGCGATCATTTTTGGAGGCAACTATCTCCCTCATGATTACATCCACTACATCAAACTTCTCCCCCTTCATAATATAGTCTAGGATATTCCATACATGTCCTCGAATGGCATCATAGTTACCACCTTTTGGAAGAATGGTATGGTTGATGATGCGATTGATCAAGCTGGGAATGGGTTGAAGTCCAACATTCTTGCCAAACGTGAATTTTTCTGCAGTGTTATAGTAGGGATATATGGCATCCAGATTGAGATTGAGAGCAGGTTTGTCATATACCTTCTCATGAGCACTTAGTTCCGCCCTTAAGACAAGCTCAAAGTCATGCTTGGTGGCCTCATATCTGGTACATACTGTCATCCAAGTCATGTTCTGAAGGTCGGGAGAGACATGCACTGTAGCATAAAACTGTCGGATGAAGGTCTCATTGTAGTCACGTTTTAGTGCTACAAGCTGATTTAGGCCGACTGTCTGGAATAATCGGAAAGTTCCATCGTACTTGTCAATACCATCAATATGATCCCAGTCGATGAATTTATGATCTGCAAACTGGCGATCTGGTCCATACATCTCATCAAATATCTTCTCCTGGAACTTGGTATGGAATTGTGGATTGATTGAGTTTGATGGAAGCTCATACTGATTGGTGTGACGCAGGCGAGCATACTCATCAGGCGAAATCTTTTTCAGATTAATTTCAAGACACTCCCTTCCAGCTATATCTTCTTCAGATGATTCCATGGGAGAGCTTGGAGGAATAGGATGCTCAGACTCGGTTTCAGATCCGGAGTCAGACTCAGGGGATGATGCAGGTCTCTTCCCTCTGTCCTGGGCTGCCTTTTGAGTCACCTCGGGGGATGGAAGAGCAAGAGGACTTGAGGAACTCCCTGAGGCATAGGACTTTTTGGAAGCAGCTCTTGTTCTAGGCATCTAGGCACAAGAAGAATGGATTATGAGATTTAGGGAAATAAAGCCAAGATAGATTAAAAAAAATTGAATTGAAATTGCCAGACTTTCAGTCAAAACGGTAGTACCGCCGTTCTGGGCCGGTAGTACCGCTCAGCGGTAGTACCGCAACAGTCGAGCGGTAGTTCCGCTTTCTGGCTGATTCTAGGGTTTTGGAAATGTGAATGGATCTTTGGTGTTTTCTTGGATTGAATCCATGGAATGGGTTTGTATAAACCCTTAAACACCAAATATACTCAATTTCCCTAGAAATAGTTGGCAAATTCAACTAAATTTCGATTTAACCTAAAGCATGACCTAGGGTTCAAAAAGATGAAGATCAAAAGAGGTTTTGATCCGAAATACCTTGAGGATCGAAGGAGTTGAACCCTTTGAAGTTGATTTGAGTTGAGAAGACGAAGAAATCACCACTGGATCCGACGATTTGTGGTGCGGTTTGGGTGGTTCTTTGTGGGAGAGAGAGAGAGAGAGGAGAGGAGAGGTACGGGCTTGGGCGGTAGTAAGGAGGAAGTACCGGAGAGGAGTGGGGGCCAACAGAGGAGAACCCTTGGGCGCGGGCAGTTGCTCCCCCTTAAATGCAAGTCCGGTAGTACCGCAGATGCGGCCGGTAGTACCACTAAGCGGTAGTACCGCTTCCTCAAACGGAAGTACTTTTTCCCGGAAGTACCGCAGAAGGCAGCGGTAGTTCCGCATTTTCTGAGACTTCACAGAATTTGAACTTTAGGACTATAGATGCAAATGATCCCTAGATTTTGCATTCAACTAAAGTCTTTTAAGGATCATTATGCATTAAATAGAACAAATTATTATAATCAAATACTTTTGCATTTTACCTCCTTTTTTTAAAAAAAAAATCAAAACCCTTTGCATAAAGATATAATTTCAAACAACCTTTTAAGCTTCCTCTTAGAGCATGCATTTAAATTTACCATAAATTTATGCAACATTTGAGTAATCCAAGACATTTAATTCACTCCTAAGCTTGCAAAAATGATTCTCATCTAATGGCTTGGTGAATATATCCGCTAATTGGTCTTCGGTCCGGATGTGGCTAATGCAAATATCTCCCTTACTAACATGGTCCCTCAAGAAGTGGTGACGTACATCTATGTGCTTAGTTCTTGAGTGTTGGACTGGGTTATTGGATATTTTCACGGCACTTTCATTGTCACACAATAAAGGCACTTTATCAAAGTTTATTCCATAATCCAACAATGTTTGCCTCATCCACAATAATTGAGCACAACAACTCTCGGCGGAAATATATTCGGCTTCGGCGGTTGAGAGTGCTACGGAGTTTTGTTTCTTTGAGGACCAAGACACTAAGGATCTACCTAGAAATTGACAACTTCCCGAGGTGCTTTTTCTATCCACTTTGCAACCCGCATAATCGGAATCCGAATATCCAATTAGATCGAATTTAGCACCTTTAGGATACCAAAGTCCTATGTTTGGGGAATGTTTCAAGTATCTCAAGATTCTCTTTACGGCCTTTAAATGACACTCTTTTGGTGAAGCTTGAAAGCGAGCACACATGCATACACTAAACATGATATCGGGCCTAGATGCGGTAAGATAAAGCAAACTTCCAATCATGGATCTATAAAGCTTTGAATCTACCGACTTACCTCCTTCGTCGAGGTCTAGATGCCCGTTAGTTGCCATTGGTGTCTTGATGGGCTTTGCATCTTCCATGCCAAACTTTTTGAAAAGATCTTTAATGTACTTCGTTTGGCTTATGAATGTCCCATCTTTACGTTGCTTGATTTGAAGTCCAAGAAAATAGCTTAATTCTCCTATCATGGACATCTCAAACTCCCTAGACATCATATCACCAAATTCTTCACAAAACTCTTGGTTAGTAGAACCAAATATAATGTCATCAACATAAATTTGGCATACAAAGAAATCACCACCAATGATTTTTGTGAATAGCGTTGTATCTACCTTACCAATTTTAAATCCTTTCGAGACAAGGAAATTTCTAAGTCGTTCATACCAAGCTCTAGGAGCTTGTTTTAAACCATACAATGCCTTTGAAAGTTTATAAACATGATTAGGACATTTAGGATCTTCGAACCCCGGAGGTTGTTCAACAAATACAAGTTCGGAGATTGTTCCATTTAAGAAAGCACTTTTAACATCCATTTGAAATAATTTAATATCAAAGCTAGATGCAAAGGCAAGCAAGATTCTAATTGACTCAAGTCTAGCAACGGGTGCAAATGTTTCATCATAGTCTAACCCTTCGACTTGAGTATAGCCTTGAGCTACTAACCTTGCCTTGTTTCTTACCACAATGCCATTCTCATCTTGTTTGTTTCGGAAGACCCATTTGGTGCCAATCACATTGTGTTCTTCGGGTCTTTCCACCAAGATCCATACTTCATTTTGAGCGAAGTTGTTTAATTCTTCATGCATGGCATTTACCCAATCCGGATCATCTAGAGCCTCATCTACAAGTTTAGGCTCAAGAGAAGAAACAAAAGAGTAATGTTCACAAAATGACGCTACTCTAGAGCGAGTTTGAACACCCTTACTCACATCACCCAATATTTGATCTATTGGATGATCCTTGGCAATCGCATTGTGAATCTTGAAGTTGTTTTGTTGTTGATCCTTTTGTTCATCTTCAATGACTTGTATATTACTTGGAGTAGACGATGTGGGCGGCTCTACTTGCTTTGATGAGCTTGGTGAAGATGGATCTTTCTTTGGCTTGATGTCTCCAATTTGCATGTTTTCCATAGCTTTGCGCAAGCCTTCATTACCTACATCATCCAAGTTTTCTTGCTCCTCTTGAGAGCCATTAGTTTCATCGAATTGTACATCACATGATTCTTCAACTAATCCCGAATTTTTATTAAAGATTCTATAGGCTTTACTATTTGAGGAATACCCTAAAAGGAAGCCTTCATCACAACGACTTTGAAATTTTGAGAGCCGAACACCTTTTCTTAGAATATAGCATTTGCAACCAAATACTCTAAAGTAAGAGATGTTCGGTCTCCTTCCAACAAGTAGCTCATAGGAAGTCTTTTTCAAAAGTCGATGTAAGTAAAGGCGATTTATGGCATGACAAGCGGTGTTAATAGCTTCCGCCCAAAACTTGTCGGAAGTATTATACTCATCAAGCATTGTCCTAGCCATTTCAATCAATGTTCGATTTTTCCTCTCTACAACTCCATTTTGCTCTGGAGTGTAGGTTGTGGAAAGTTCGTGCTTTATTCCAAGATCATCACAAAAGTATTCAACTTTTGTATTTTTGAACTCGGAACCATTGTCACTCCTAATTTTCTTTATTTTAAAATCAAATTCATTTTGGGCTCTTTTTGAAAAACTTTTGAAAATTCCGGAGGTTTCACTTTTGTCATTTAGGAAGAAGACCCATGTGTATCTAGAGTGATCATCCACAATGACTAAACAATAGCTATTTCCTCCGATGCTCTTATAGGTTGTTGGCCCAAACAAATCCATGTGTAAGAGCTCCAATGGCCTAGAGGTTGACATGATACTTTTGGAAGGGTGAGAACTAGCGACTTGTTTTCCGGCTTGACAAGCACTACAAAGTCGATTTTTCTCAAACTTCACATCTTTCAAGCCAATCACTAGATCATGTTTGAAAAGCTTTTTAAGTTGAACCATACCCACATGACCTAGTCTCCTATGCCAAAGCCAACCCAAAGAAGTTTTTGCAATTAAACAAGTTTTTAAGCAAGCATCATTTGAAGTGAAATCTACCAAATAGAGATTCCCAAATCTAAAGCCTTTAAAGACTAGTTCATTATTATTATCTTTTGATATTACGACATTTTCTTTTGAGAATGAGCATGTTAAGCCTAGATCACATAGTTGAGCAACGGATAGCAAGTTAAAATTTAATGTTTCAACTAGAGATACATTAGAAATTGAGAGATCGTTTGAGATAGCAATTTTACCCAAACCCAATACCTTTCCTTTGCTATTATCACCAAATGTGATCTTGTCATTGCTTCCACTCTCAAAGGTGGTGAACATCTTCCGGTCTCCGGTCATGTGTTGAGTGCAACCACTATCCAACACCCAATGCCTTCCACCGGTTTTATAGTTCACCTACAAAAGAAAATCAAGTTCTTTTAGGTACCCAAATTTGTTTGGGTCCTTGGAGGTTAGTAACCAAGGTTTTGGGCACCCAAATGGATTTCCTTTTAGCACCCAAAATCGAGGTGCCAATAAAATGAGCAAGTACATTTCCATTTTTAGATTGTTTAAGCATGTAACAAGAATCATACAAGCCAATGGAATGCACACTATTTCTAGAACAATCATTTACCATATGTCCTACATTCCGGCATTTTGTACAATACTTACCATTCTCATTTACAAACCTTGGAGGTTTGGATATCGGTTTCTTACCTTTCATCGGAATGTATCCAAGTCCTTCCTTATTGAAAGAGCATCTTTGGGTATTTAACAATTTATCAAGGGTGTCTTTTCCCTTGTATGCTCTTTCCAAACTTTTATTCAATTTTAGGACTTGTTCTCTTAAATTTTGGTTTTCACCTACTAGCATATCATGATGAACATGAGATAAAGCATTAGATGAATCAATCTTAGAGGAACATGGCATAGAAAGTAAATCATCACAAGAGGTAGACATACTAGATGTTACTTTTTCTACACTAGGCATCTCATTCAAAATATTGCAAGATATGCCAATACTCATACTAGATTTATTTGTATGCAAGTCATGAGCTTCCTTTAGCTCTTCATAGGATTTTTGAAGAGCTATGTGCTCCCTCTTCAAAACCTTGAATTTTGACTTTTCTTTTCCAAGAAATTCATTTAGTTCTACTAACATATCCATCAAATCATCATAGGAGGGTTCATCGTCATCTAGAGTTTTTACCTTCTCCCCTTTTGCCATAAGACATGTGGGAGTGGAGAATAGCGATGGAGCTTCCTTGATGGCGATGCCTACAAGTCCCTTCTTCTTGGGAGACTCATCCTCACTAGAGTCGGAGTCGGAGTATTCCTCATCGGAATCCCACTCACCAATGTGGGCTTCATTTTTGCCGTCTTTGTGGAGCTTCTTGAAAAGCTTCTTCTTGCCATGGTAGCCTTTCTTCTTGGATGACTTCTCCTTGTCATCCTTCTTTGTGGGACATTGTGAAGCTATATGCCCCTTCTCATCGCACTCATAGCAACGGATGTTGCTATACTTGTTTTTGTTGGAGGATGATTGCCACTTCTTTCCTTTATCATAACCTCCTCCTCGATTCGAGCGTCTTCTCATGAACTTGTTCATCCTTCTCACAAGGAGGGCAAGTTCTTCTTCAGAGTCTTCTTCTTCATCTTCGGACTCTTCACTTGCCACCGCCTTTGCCTTGAAGGCGGTGATCTTCTTCCCTTTGGAGGTGGATTGCTCCAAAAGTTCCTCCTTGTCCTTCTTGTACAGCTCATTGGTAATTAGATTACCCAAGAGTTGTGTTGGTGTCATTCTTGCCAATTCCGGTGAGTTGAGGAAGAGAGTTACCAACATCTCGTACTTCTCCGGTAGAGTCCTAAGCATCTTTCTCACAACATCAAGATCCGAGAGGTTAGTACCAAGGCCTTTGAGCTCATTCACAATGTTGTTAAGCCGTGTGTACATCTCATTGATGTCCTCATGGGGCAACATTATTAATGTCTCATATTTAATCCTAAGCCGATGCAATTTTGCCTCCTTAACCGTGGATGTCCCTTCGTGTATTTCCGAAAGGGTGTTCCAAATAGCGTGAGCCGTCTCAAGATTGCTCACTCTATTGAATTCATCCGCGTTTAAGGCCCCAAAAAGAGCATTCATGGCTTGGGCATCTAAATGAGTGTTACGCCCATCTTGTTCCGTTGGGTTGTCGGGATCAAGTGGCATGACGTAACCATCATTTACGATTTTCGAAATATTAGGACTCATGGCCTTTAAATAAATTGACATTCTAATCTTCCAATAAGCATAATTTGAGCCATCAAATAGAGGTGCCTTTCCTACCGAAATCCCCTCACTAGCCATCCTTTTCTCTCTAGACGGTTAAGTCTAAAAGTGAGAGACCAAGCTCTGATACCACTTGTAGGATCAAGGATACCGACTAGAGGGGGGGTGAATAGGAGGTTTTTAAATTTTTCTTGATTACTAGATTAATTCTTCACAATTTTAAGAGACAAAGATGTAAAGCAATTAATCCAATACAATTCTAGTTAACAACTTAGCTCTAAACAAATAAGTGATCACAATGAAGCAAATGAACAAGAGCTAAAGAGACAAGAGACACAACCGATGTTTTTACCGTGGTATTCGGAAACTTGCCGGTTTTCCCTAGTCCATGTTGAGGTAAGCCCGGACGTATCGGACCGGCTCCACGAATTGAGCCAAACACCTCGATCACTAGTGTAGCTCTTCCCCACTCCGGGTAGGCGAGCTCCAACCTTCACAATTTGCCGGGTCTTCTCACAATCTTCTTGAGAAGATCACCGAGTCAACTTCCACCGGATCGTCCAAGTGCCGGCAAGCACTAAGAGTAATAAATCCCGGTGTTCACTTGAATGCAACTCTAGTGCCAAATGGATTTGCAAATGAAATCTAGCACTAAATGCTCAACCACCTCACTTTAATGTTCAAAGAGAGAATTGAGGTGAAATGAATGCACTTGGGCTTAAGAAATATGCAATGAGTCTCTAACCTTGGCCCTTGAGCAGTGGTGGGGGTATTTATAGCCTCCACCAACCAAAACTAGCCGTTTGACCCAGTTTCCAGAAAATTTTCTGGTCGAGCGGTACTACCGCTCCCAAGGACCGGTACTACCGCTACCAAATCTTCGCGCCAGAACGGCTATGTCAGACGTCTGCAGTGACCGTTGGATTTGGCGGCGCGGTACTACCGCCGTTGATATTTGCGGTACTACCGCTCCCCGGTAGTTCCGCAAAGTCGGCGCGGTACTACCGCTCCAGCCAAGCTCCGAAAGGTCCCAGACTTGGCGCTCTCTGGAAAAATTGATCCGCTCTGAAGTCGGATCTTCCGGACTCCGGAAGTACCGCTCTGAGTAGCGGAACTACCGCATGCAGCGGTAGTTCCGGCGTTGAAATAGCCGGTACTTCCGCTCCAGATAAATCCAGGCTTCATCCGGAGGGCGCTCTCTGGAAAAATTGATCCGCTCTCCCTCCGGATCTTCCGGGGTCCGGAAGTACCGCTTTAGGATGCGGTACTACCGCTCGCAGCGGTAGTACCGGCGTTCAAGCAGCCGGTACTTCCGTTCCCGCAAGACTTTGGAATGAGCCAAGGGTGCTCTCTGGAAATATTGATCCGCTCCTAAACCGGATCTTCCGCTGGCCGGTACTACCGCATTTTGGTTGCGGAACTTCCGCTTTCCGGTAGTTCCGACGTTCAAAACTGCGGTACTACCGCTCTTCCAGACAGAGCACAGATTTCTTTTGAAAGCTAGATTTCTTTAATGGATGCAAGTTTTTAAGACAAAACATTTGGCACATGAGATAAGTATTCAAGCTACTTAGCCAAGATCCCCCTTGATGGTACGATCATCTATCCTATAATCCGGTCTTCCACCATTCACCTAAGACCGGTAAAATTCAAAAGGGTTCCTATTCTAAGTATACCTTTGTCTTGAGCCAATTTGATTTTCACACGTATCCTTTGGCTTGCATCTTGTCGCTCATGTGTGTGGACTAACCTTTCGCATACTCATTAAAACACGTTAGTCCCATATTCCATATTCTCTTAATTTCATTAATTACCAAAATCCTTTTTAGGGGCCTAGATGCTTTCACCCGCGCAATGGAGCGATGTCCGAACTGCCAGAGCAAGTTAAGGCGGGGAGTGGCGGAGCGGGAGCAGGTGAACGGCGAGCATGGGCGACGGCGGTGCTTGCGGGAGAAGGGAGGGGAAAGGGGAGACTGGCAGGTGGGGCCAAGCGAAGGAGGGGCGACGTGTGGCGCGGGAGGTGGAGCTTCCTTCGGACTGAGGGGCTGCGGGGTGGCGCGGGCGCGGAGAAAACCGGGGGCGGAGGGCGCAGAGGCGGTGCGGGAGCGGGCGCGGGCGCCAGCGCGTGCGTGAGGAGTAAAGCGGGGAGGAGCGGGGGCGCCAGCAGAGAGGGAGCGGGGAAAGCGCCAGGGCAAGGGGAAGCGGAAAGGGGCGGGGTGCCGGAGGAGAAGGGAAGGCGGCAATGCCCGAAAGAGAAAGCGGGAAAAGGGGAGGCTTTCCAAAAAGGGAAAGTCTCCAAAAATTCACTCAAAAACCACAAAAATCACAAAATTTTCTGGGTTCGAATTTTGGGGTCTTTTCAAATTTACTTATATTATTTTCATATGTGCAAACTATATATTTTATATAATACATTTGATCAAAATTAATATGGTTTACTTTTGTTGTTTGGGTATACTTGATATCACATTTTTAAGCTGTTCATGGTTAGTTTATGAACTTTTTTGGCTGTTCGATTAATGCAATGGCTGCATCGCTAGTTGGATATTTTTTTGTCGGTAAGATTTGTTAGGAGTTGGTTTGTGGGAAGCGCTCCTTAATTTTGGGATATGATTTGTTAGGAGTTAGTTTGTGCGAAGTAGTTTTTTTATGAATACTATATTTTTTTGGGATGGGATCAATAATATTATTAAAATACTGAATTTGTGTTTATGTATTTTCCTTGACGAGTATGGGAACATGGGCGTCAAGGCGAGAAGTTGATGTCTGCTACACATAACGTGTAGGCCACGAGGCATGAGTTGGTCGAGCTACACAACGGGTGACTAAACACATTGATTTTGTTTTTTTTTTCTTTTGCTGTTTCATTGCTCAAGGAAAACTAATCCTTGTTGAACTGGCCTTCCTTGGATATTGGATGCTTCGTCGAAGGATCAAGCTCATTTGTGTACGCCAATATATCTTGACTTTGTGGTGCATGAATTAGTTGTCTAGGCCCATCATTATAGGCCTGTTCTTTTTGGCTGCGGCTTGTGGCTTTTGGCTGCAGCTTGTGACTTTTGAACTGTTTGTATGAGAGATTACAGAATAATTGAAACTCACATGCGGTTTTTGCCCTTATAAATGAAGTCGGTAAAATATGTACTACAATTAACTAGTAGACCTTATCTTGAAAAAATACTCTATTTAAAAGCTAGTTACTGTAGAAAAGCCGAAAAACAGCTTTTAGAAATTGAAAAGAACAGGGCCTATAGCCAGAATTTGAAGAACCACTAGTCATGTAGCCCTCGTTTTGCCGACGGTGGCGTGATACAGGCCGGTTAACAAGGAAGTAAGGTAAGTAGGTGGGGCACGATGGTGGAGGCACGGAGCGTGCTAAGACAGAGCATGGTAGGCTCGGTGGCGGCTGGCCCAGAGGCATGACACAAAACAAGCATGACCGTGGAGGAGCGACTCGTGTGCTGCATTTGTAGGCAGAGATGCACCCCACGACTGCTGGGGTCTAGCTGTGTATAGGGGTGCAAATGGAGTGATAATTTCCGTCCGTTCGACCAAAAGTATACGGAACAGATACGAAAGGGGCAGATGGATATCCAGCGCTATCTGTGTCCGACTCTGAGGAAAAAATATGGAATAAGATACGGGATAAGTGATATCCGTACGTATATATCCGTATGTCAAATGATATGAGAAAGTCTATTGTGACTTCACCTAGAAACAAAATAACATATAGGCTGATTGTTATATCTAAACAAGCAGGAGTACTGAGTGTTCTTTCTTCAACATCTCTGTAATTAGCCTCTCCATGTTCACTCTGATCGTACCATACTGTCCAATGTTCTATGCAAAGAAGCGAATAATTTCCGTCCGACCGACCGTCCGAAAGATTATGGAACGGATACGGAATGGAGAAATAGATATTCGACATTATCCGTGTCCGACTCCGACTCCGAGGAAAAAATGTGGAATAGGATACAGGATAAGCGATATCCGTCCGTATCCGCTCCGATTGCACCCCTAACTGTGTAGTTGTAATTATTTTTGTTTCTAGGGTTTTCGAAACAAAAGGTGTCTACTTTGAAGAAATGTAAGATAAGAGGAAACAAAAAAATATGCTAAAATGCAAAATCTAGTAGGTACCTGAGAGCATGTAATGTTTTTTATCCGACACAATTTGTTTAGACTTTGGCTCTGTTTATATTAGTTTCTAAAAGTTGCTTTCCTACGTTAAATTATTTTTTATAGTAAAAAGTTTTTCTACAGTATTTAACTTTTATACAAAGTATTTTTTTCAAAACGGGATTCAAAAACTGTCAAGTAAAAACTAATATAAACAAGCTCTTTATTTAGGCCCCACTCGGTTGGGCTGAAAAGCTGTGGCTTATGGCTTTACACTGTAACGGCTAAAATTTCACTGCAGCTAAAGGTGGCTTATTTAGCGTAATTAAATTTAAAAATAGAAAAAATATGCTAGCTTATCACGGACAACACAAACAAATATTGAAAAAAAGAACAGGCAAAAAAGCTTAAAAAGACTAAAAGTTTAAAAAATAACGAAATTTATAAATAGTAAAAAATAAGTCAAAAACTGAAGCTAAAATGAACGGAGTCTTAAACTGAAAGGCTAAACGGTCCGTGCCTTAACAGACCCGCGCTGGCCGGCCCGCCCATTTGGCCTGCACTACTCCCAAGTCGCAAGCGACAAGGTCACAAGGCTAGTACTTGGTGGCTTCGCTGTTCCTGCCCCCGTTCCCCGTCCCCACAACCCCCCCATCGTGCCGACCCCGCGGATCATACCTCACGCGTCGTTGGCCGAGTTCCTTCCGTTCGAAGAGAAGCAAGCCACGCTCCCCACCTCCCGCGTCCGGCGACCGCGACTCCGCGAGCAACCGGTGAGCGGCATCCGCGCGCGCGGCCGCAGGAGGAGAAGAAGATGGGTTTGGGGTCGTGCTGCTGCCGGTGCCTGGAGATCCTGTGCGCCATCCTCCTCCCTCCCCTCGGCGTCTGCCTCCGCCACGGCTGCTGCTCCGTCCGTAACTAGCGCACAGTCTTAACCCCCTCCTTTTTCTTGATATAGCCAACCGGATCTTTCTCTAACTTGTGTCTCTCGCTGCTTGTCTCTGGCTGGAGCAGATGGAGTTCTGGATCAGTGTGCTGCTCACCATCCTCGGCTACCTGCCCGGCATCCTCTACGCCGTCTACGTCATCGTCTCCGTCGACCCCGACCGCGTCCGCCGCGGCGACGACGACTACGTCTACGTTGCCTGACGAACCGGTGGTGATCCGTGCCTTCCTTGGTCTTTGTACGGGTCTAGGTTAGTAGAATCAACCCTGGTCCTGCCCCTTTGTGAAGTGGCAGTAGTATATATCTGCAATTTGGGCAAGCTAAATTGGATCGAGATTTGCTGGTACCGTGGATTGCAGTTCGTTTGTAAGTATTTATTTCCTGCTTCAATTGTCATTGTTACCTTGTTCAGCTGTGATTGTGCGTCGACTGCTCTCAACTTGAAAATGGATCTTGAGACGTTTCTTGAAGGGCTGTGCTGAGAATTAGATTGATTGAAGCAACAAACGATGTATAGACAGTGGTAGCTTCAGCAAGGAGAAGCACCTTCTCCTTCAATAGCAAGGCAGCTAGTCAAGTTCACAAGGATGACACATTTTTCTCAGGAAAAAAAGCCCAGATTCATTTTAGAAAACCTTGACTTCTATTCAATAAGCTGATAAGCTAGAGGATCAGGGTTCCTGTTAGCTCTTAGCTATGGATGAAAATGATCGTGGCTGCTCTTACGTGCTCATTGGAGAACAAAGCATTTGTGCTCAGAGTGAGTGCTATCGCTAAGGTCTAGTATAACAGTGTAGCGTAGCATTTTCCTAGAATCACATCTTAGATGCCTTGGCAAATTGTGAGAATCTTGAGCATTTGTCATTCCGAAGAACCTCTGGGTTTCCTTCTTCAACCTAAATTTGGAGAACATATGAGTTAGATAATATGCTAATTTGATGGGTGAAGGGCATTTCAACAAAGCATAATCACACTGCAGAGGTCCCATGAAGGGTGTCTCATTTATATTATCGTTTGTTCTTTGTTGTGAAATGTCATTACGTCATCTATGTTTTGAGTTATCTCACTGCTAAGAAGTTACAATTTTCTTGTTCTCTTTTTTCCCCACTGGTATTCTAAGAAGGGAAGCACAACTTACCAGTTTGCCTTGATCAAGAACGAGAATATTGTCCATCTTCATCACTGTTGAAATACGATGTGCTATGGTGAGGACTGTCATGCCTTTGCATTCAGCAGAAATAGTATTTTGTAACAGGAATGCTGTCTGATTGTCAACATTGGCTGTGCATTCATCAAGGCAAAGTACCTGTAGAATTGTTAACAAATAATAACAATTTTAACTTCTTTGAGCAACTATGAGGTATACAACATAAAGTGCACTATAAGCTTTTGCTGCTGATGATAACTGAAAAAAAAAGTTTCGAAATATCAAAGTAGTACAAGTAATAATGCAATGGTAAAGTAGTATATACCTTGGATGATTTTAGGATGGCACGGGCAAGACATAGGAGTTGTCGCTGGCCTACTGAAAAGGATGCACCACCTTCTTTCACATGGATGTCGAGTCCACCTATTGATTCTATCTCTGCCTTGATGTGGCATTTTTCAAGAGCTTCCCATATCCTCAGATCTGTTGCTTTATTGAAAGGATCTAGGTTTTTCCTGTCATGGACATTTGTCATTAAAAGAAATTAGAATGTTGAACATAGGTTTCTCTGTTTTCCCCCAATCAATCCAACCATGAAAAATAGAAGCCTGAAAAGAGAGGAGCTCCTAGTAGTTACCTCAAAGACCCATCAAACAAAAAGGGGCTCTGTGGGACTACTGCAAAATGTCCACGAAGATCTCGGACAGCAACTTTGGCCACATCAAGGCCGTCCACTAAGATGCGGCCGTTGCAGATTGGAGCCAAACGGAAAAGTGCATTCAGTATACTGGATTTGCCTGCTCCAGTCCTTCCTATTATTCCAACCTAATGAACCAGAGCAGATTTAATGATAGCTTCGTGAATGATTCAACGAGAATGCCAGATAGCATCATACCTGCATGCTTGATGCAATAAGGAATGACACGTCATTCAGAGCCGGTGGTAAATCTGCCTTGTACCTTAGAGTTACATGCTCAAACTCAATTTTCCCTTCTGTTGGCCAACTTTCATGAGGAGATTCTGATCCCTGAAGTTCTTCTTGAGGAATGCCAACGTACTGCAAGCAATGTGGAATTGTTAGAGCAAAAGATGCTTGATACTAAGAGCCAAAATATTATTGGTTTTACCTCAACAACCCTCTCAACAGAAATCATTTCCTTTTCTGTCTCCGTAAAGGTAGTTAAGAAGCTATTCAACAGTGATACAACAGGTGCTGCATACGATAGCGCCAGGCCCACCTGCGGTATATTTTAGCAATATTTCCATCAGGAATGGAAAAGTAAAAGCATAAGCATAAGTCAGTAATAATCTCCTATGAAACTTACCAGTCCAGGTGTACCAAAGTTAACAAGAGAGTTGCTATGGAAGCCAACAACGGCCATTATGGCGATGAACAGAATGATGAGTCCTGCCAACAACTAAAGTGGTTTGCTAGTCACTGCAGTGATTGTGCTATAGGCCTAACTGAAGGAGAAAAATTCAAGATTTCATAACAGATGATGATGTTATTATGGCATGACAAGGAGTTATACCTGGAGTCTCAACGAGAGCCACAGACCAGCAATCAGCTCAGAGTAGGATGTTTTCTGATATAGTGTCACATGTTGGATGAATCTTTCTAAGAAGAATCCCTGTGTATTTTACTGTCAGTATCTTGAACAAACCACATCAACACTAGTCACTAGAGCATTAATGTTCTAACAGTCAGGATCAAATGGAGGTAAATGTTCTGGTATCTTTAATGCCCTTTTCAATAATGTCTAAATGCAATTAACGTACTTCCTTTTGGAATGCTCTTATTGTTGATGTACCATCAAGTGTCTCTGTAAAAGATGAATAGATTGGTGAACGAGCAACACTGTCAAGTCGGCGTACTTCACGTGATGTCGACCTATAATAGAACTGCACAGAACATTAGTTTGTTTCTCCAAAAAGTACAGGATAGAAATAACAGTGCGATAAATCATATAAACTAATGAAAAATCAAGAATCAGGCGTCACACTGTAAATGGATTTAGGTTGACAAGATGTTTTCGTACTATAGTTGTGCACTACTGCACATTAGCTCCCTGCAGTATCTTCAGTTTTGTGGAAGGAGCTTCTAAATGGCATGTTATGCAATAGAACTTGATATCTCAAGAGAATATTGGAAGGATATGAAAGGACCGAAGCCTTAGAACATATCATTAATAACAGATAAAGAAAGGATTTAAACTAATAAAACCAGTAATGAGAAAAAAAAATTAGGCTACAGTACTGCACCATGGAAATCTACAAAAGAAGGCTCAAACAAAACTAACCAAGCCGCATTAGAGAAAAAAGGCGGATGGAATGTACCTGCACTTTGCTGTAGATAAACCAGAGGGGAACTAAGATGAGTAGGAACGAAACCTGCGTAGCAACATCCATGAATTACAAGCTAAGTGAATTAGTTTGCATGAATGCAAGATTGGCCCATCAGAATTCATAATAAAACATTGTTTACGTATTTACCTGTGAATAAGACAAAACAACCAGGGTGCCAAGCAAGCTGAAGAAGTTGGCCACAAATATATTGAGGATAAATGGAAGGGAATCATCAATAGCGTAGAGGTCTGATGATAATCTGGAAGTTCATATAATCTCATCAAGGGGCATTTCTACCTTTTGGAGCTTACTGAAGATAACTGAAATACCAACCTGTTCAGTATCCGGCCACTAGGATTTTGGTCAAAAAATGAAACTGGTGCACTGATTAGATTCTCAAGAAGATCAGCATGGATTTGAATTGCTGCACAGAGACCACCATATGCAAAAGAGAATGCCCTTCCCAACGTGAAAAAAGAGTTGATTATGCCAAACATAGCAAGGATAGTCTGCACATACCAAAACTTGAATCAGCATAAATGCACATTAGATCTAGTTGTTTATTTCACACACATGGTATTTTGTATCTCCAGTAAATAGATAAGCGTATGCTTATCAAATCAATTGTTCAAATTCATGTCCACTTAGATAGAGAGCATTCTTACCAGATAAAATCTTGTGTGCTTGGTACCTGTGCTGGTATCAACCCAGTAAGTCAACCAAAGATCATTGCCATTACGAGATGCTTGCATTAAGAATGCACTTAGACATATTAGAAAAACAATTGACAATCCCGCAAATGTTGCATATTTTCTGTAAAACAATAACCATTTTAAATTAAATGTAGTAGGAAGACAAAGAAGCTTGTATTATTTAATGCAATAAATTGCCAATTCTACAAAATAACTCACTTGTACACACTAAGCTCAACCATGCCTTCTTTCCTGGCCTCTACTTCAGTCTGATCTCTTTGTTCCTCATAATCAACCACTGAATCATCGTCAAGCAAAACATTAGTCTTCAATTCACAGGAGATGCTTGGTCCTTTATCTTTCTCAGAAATTGTTGATGAGACAGCACTTGAACTATCCGGCTTAGATATTCTTGAATATGGAGTTGCCAAGAAACATTCCAGTGTCCCAAACCACTTTATAAGTCCGTTAGCCATAACCACAATCATATCTGCAGCAGAAATGGCCTGAAGAAAAAAGGAAACGGCATTGTTCTTTTAGCAGTCTACTTGCTATTAAATCAAATGCTTGTTTAAGACATACAGTTTATTACTGCCAGGTAGAATCTTAAATCTGATACAGATATAACACAGTACAATCTGTTTGGGTGAGATTTGATAAACATTACCTGAAGATTATGGGTGCTTAATAATCGTGTTTTCCACTTCATTTTGGGCCCCATAATGGCCTTTTCCAGGATCCATGAAGCGACCTGTGAGTCAACTGCACTAAGTATATCATCAAACAAGTATACCTCGGAGTCATGATACAAAGCCCTGCAAGTGTAAGATCATAGCATTAGCAAACAAACTTAGGATTTTCCAAAGTCAAATGCACAAAGTCGTTAAACATGACCTTGCTAATGCTAGACGGGCTCTCTGTCCACCAGATAAGTTGAGGCCTTTCTCTCCAATATGTGACATATCTCCCCCAACCATTGCTGAGATATCAACATCAAGAGTACATGCCTGTATTACTTCTTCATATCTGCATGAGTGTTGCAACACAGAATGCTAATTAAACGTACGAAACAATAAATACCAGTGGTTTCAGATTTTAAGAAAAAAGAAACAATAGCATAAACTTTAACAAAACAAGTGATTTTTATGAGCAAAGGTAGCATTTAAATAACCTACCTCCTTGGATCCAATTCTTTTCCAAGTAAAATATTATCTCGTAAAGAACCAGATAATATCCAAGGTACCTAGACAATATCAATGACATTTTTAGCTTTATGCCGTTCAACTACAAATCTTAAGCAATTTCCAAATCATAAAGTACAACCTGTGGTACGTACGCCATTGAACCACAGGAGTTAATAGAGCCACTGATGACATGCATTTCTCCAATAATAGAGTTCAGCAAAGATGATTTGCCAGAACCAACCTGAAAATGGACAGAAAATTTTCCTCTAGTAACAGCAATAAAATACAGTGGCCCCTGACAGGCAGTGTACAAGCAGTGATCTAAAAGGCGGCATTAGGCGGCCGCCTAGGCGGGCCTAGGCGCTGGGCGGAGCCCCGCCGCCGCGCCTTGGGCTAAAATCGGTGAGCTAGGCGGCGAGCCCGCCTAAGCGGCCGTCGGCGGTCAAAGGCGGCCGTCGGCGGTCAAAGGCGGCCATCGGCGGGGTCAAAGGCGGGTCTAGGAAGATAGTCCAGAGCAGACGGAAGGTGTTCTAGGGAGAGAGACAGAGGCACCTGGAGATCCCTTGTCAGCTCGCGCTTTGTCGACCGTCGTCGTCGCCGGATCCATTGCCTCCGCCGTCGCCGCAGCCGAATCCGTCGTCGTCGTAGCCGGATCTGCTGCCTCTGCAGTCGCCGCCGCCGGATCCGCCGCCTCCACCGTCGATGCCGTCGGATCCACTGGAGCAACGCCATCGGCAGGAGCAAAGAGGCCGTCGGATCCACTGGAGCAACGCCATCGGCAAGAGCAAAGAGGCCGCCAGATCCGCGGTCGCCGTCGCCGGATTCGTCGGATCCACTGGAGATGGGGGGAGGAGAGAGGGAGAGCGGGGAGGCGGGCGCGACCGCGCGAATAAGCGGGAGGCGGCGGAGGATTTAGGGTTAGGGTTAGAGTCGGGGAGGCGGGCGCAAATATGCGGGGCGGCGCAGTCGGGCGGATGGATTTAGGGTTATGCCGTTTGGGTTAGAAGATGTGGACCGTTGGATTTTAATCTGATGGTCTAAAATCTGATTAATTATTTTAAACATTAGTTATAAGATATGATGACCCGATCTGAGACGTTAGATCTCAGATGTATAGCAAATATATACTTATCATCTGCATGTTATCCTTATTTTTAATTTGGCCGCCTAGGCTCCCTAGGCGCTAGGCCCCACCTGGCCGCCCGCCTAGCGCCTAGCGCCTACTTGAACACTGTGTACAAGAGAGGTGATTTCTATTCCTCTTGGGAAACTAAGGTGCTTAACAGAAATCCTTGTGAAAGTTTCCCTGTCAATGACCAAATCAAACTCATAAGATTGGTATTACAGGAGTGTTTGTTGAAGAAAAGGTAATAGTGGAGGAGGGAAAAAACAGTGGGCTATGGGACACTTGAGAGTTTCACTCGTGGTAGTTTCTTGCAAATTCAAATATGTTTTTCTGCCAGTAATGCAGTATTCCCAAGAAATTCTTTCACCAACTAAAAGAACAACATTGTGTTATCTTTAACCAACTAAAAGAACAACATCGTGTTATCTCCATCACAAAAATACACTCTAGCAGGAAAAAAATCTATAAAATTTTTAAAAATACCTCGCCTATGATTGCGATAAAAAGACCTTTCTGTAACTGCAGAGATATGTCTCTGAGAATTATGCTTGGCTCAATAATAGAGCTGCTAGACCAAGAACAATATACGTTCCGAAGGATAACAGCCATGGGATTATGAATTGATTCAGTATTTCTTTTAAAGTGATGCTTTAAAAGGCCAGCTGTGGCAATCAACTCGGAAGAGCAATGCTCTGGAGTAGACAAATACTTGCTCAGTCTTCTGCTAGAGATAACAGCCTGCAATATCAGAGAATACAGATAAGGTTAGCAGTGCTACAGATGCATGTAGCATTAATAACAGGTAGCAATCATCTAACTTACATCAATCATCCCGTTAATAACCCATGGGAATGAGTTTAAGGGCGATATTAATGTGTTGAAGAGTGCAACACAAGTGAAGACCTGTAAGAAGGAATCCATGTATCAGAAACGAATTTGTCCCTGAGTGCATGTTCCAAACAAATAAATCAAGATATTGTTTTACCGTGGCAGCATCCAGTGAGTGGCCCATTATTGCAAATATGGAAAAAGTGAAAAGGGAGAACAATGTTGGCGTGGTTGCCCAGAAATAGACACACCATGCATCCAGATATTTTCGAGTCTATAGGAAATAGGAGGCACTTGTGAGTTCCAGTGCCAAAACTGAAACTTATTAAAAAGAAAAATTGATAATGAGCAGTTGCGTACCGCAAGATGCTTCACTTCTAATTCTCTTCTTTCCACCAAGCGTTGAGTGAATAGTTTCTCCCAGCTGTACATCTTCACTGTTCTAATATGTGCTAAGAGTTCTCCTGCACAGCTTATCCTGTTCATGGAGAAATAGCCATGGACATTTTTGGAATATAAATTATAATATCAATTGTGCCTAATTAGCTATTTTTGTACAATTCCTCAAGCTTCGTGCTTCTATTCCTATTCCTATTATTCAATTTAGACAATAATTTATGCCAATGAAATTGAGGTAGATATCTCATGGTGTTTTAAAATATGCCAATGGAAAGAAGGATACAATACGAGAACATAACAAAGAAAAGGATGTGATGTTTTCTTTGTTCTGCAATGGTAATAGAGGTATTGTTGACCTCACCTCTCATCTTTTTGCTTCATCATCTTTTCTGTCGCAGTAGCAATCCTTGTAGAAATCCATTTGTTCACTGTGGTTACAAGCAAAGAAAAAGAAAACATGGTAGTGCTTTGATGCTACATAATATGAGCATAAATCTTGAAGTAAAGATTAGATGAAAATAAGGGCTGGCATGAAGTGCTATAATCTCAACCCCTTATATAATCAGAGTTGCTTTAAGATGCACATTTATATGTATTTCGACTAGCATAGGAGCATGTCTCCATTAATATACTCGAGACGAGAAAGAGACATGAAAGAAGAGACCGAGGAATGATCTACACATAATATTACAAAAATGCCATGCATGACATGGCAAATCTCTTGACATATACAGAAAACTAATTCACAGTAAACAACTAAAAAGCTAGCAATACCTGGTATCAGTACGATGGTTATTGCAAGTCCAGATAGAAATGCATAATTGACTTGCGTATACAATAGGTAAAGAGCAACTCCAATCTGCAACGGCAAGCTAGACAAACACCAAATCATGCAAACCATTAAATAAAGTGGTGCAAACATCTTTTTAAGTCCTCAATATCCAAACATTAGATCAAGAAAGAGAAAAACCTCCAAGCATCGTGAAGGCTGTTACACAAATTTATTGTGCGGTCGGCATCAACAGACATGAAGGTCTGAATCTCTCCTTCAGAAAACCTAGAACGCTCAGAGAGACTGAGACATAGGCACTGTTTTTTAAGGTCCATCCAAATTTAAAAAGGAACAAAGATAAGTCAAGCAAAAAATTAAATGATGCTTCAAGTCTAGAATGGAAGTTGTTACAAAATTCAGCGTTGAATTGGCAGAACATTATTCAGTGGTAATAAAAGATCTACAACAGTTACATATTATCACAGGTTTGATCTAAACATGTATGAACTAGCATACAAACAACTAGTTAGCTCCATATTGAATGGCAGGAAAGGGTAGGTTCCTTTGTGACCTAGCCTCCTAGATGACAGTTTCTATCATTCGTAATGGAAGGTCTTGGTAATGAAAACTGCATCGCATAATAGCTAAAGGAACCAATCAGATATTCAGATGTTACACTGATATTATCAATAAACAAAGTTAGCGTTACTTAATAACGTCTATGTAGTATGTGCTCATGATCATTTTGGGTAAGGTAACTATTGTACAATGCAAGCTGACTACACATGTTTATTGCTTGATTTTTTTATTTTTACAGAATGGCACTAACAAGTACGGAATAGGGATGATCATACCTTCCGATAAACTATTCCCATGATGCTTGAACGTAACATCAACTTGAGCTTTGCTAGACGAAAGGAGTACTGGCTATCTAAGAACGACCTAGCAAATGTGAATAAAAATGAATAAAAAAATAGTTACTAATAAGAAGATACATAACTGAATAACTACAAAGAGGATTTTTTTGGAAAAAAAACTGTTCATTAATAAGGTCAGAACAATTTATTTTTTCATTGTTTACAATGCCCATTGTAACAAGAAAAAACCACACCCATAATGCAACAAGGGGTTAAAAGTTAGAACACATAACTGGTAAAATAATCGTTATTATCATACATTCATACTTACTCCAATTCAAATGCTTACACTATTGTGAGTACATCATCTGTTCCAGATGATCATGAGGATGAAACCGATTTAGCTAGGTAGCAATAATGTGAATATTTAACATCAGTACAAGTGTACGACTGATACAGCCATGGTGATACAGCATACTTCAGAAGATAAGTAACACAACAACACCAGTTTAACACCTATCACCTAACTTGTCAGTGACTAAGGGCCAGTTCTTTGTTTGGCTTATGGCTGAAATTTTTGAATTTTGGCCTGTTCATGAGAGAGATAACCGCTTGCGATTTTGGCTGATACAGATGTTGGGCTTTTAATGTGTACAACAATTAACTTGTAGACCCCGTTTTGAAAAAATATTTCGTTTGAAAGTTAGGTACTGTAGCAAAATTCAAAAACCGCTTTTAAAAGCAGCAAAGAATAGGACCTAAAAGGCTTATGGAATTCGCAAAATTTTTAATTGAAAGTTTATTTTCGTTCAAAAAATATTGAAGTCCTACTATAGGCTTAAAAAAAAAGTCAACACCTAAATTTGGCACTAGAGTTGAAGTACCAAAAACAAAATTTCCCTCTTCCTAAAATGTGAACATCTAGCCTCAAATTTCACTCATACCTCATCAGGATCTGTTATGGTTGGGGATGGAGGGAGGTAACTAGGTAGGGATCTCCCTCTGCCCTTACGGTAGAGGCTCTGATCTAGCCGAATAGAACTGGGGATTAATTCTTTATTGCCTTCTCAAGTGATTCGACAGCCTGCATGTATATGGCAGGCGCCTCCTAACAATCCTTGCTATAGGTATAATATGTATTCCTAAACAAACTCTTGAGAATAGAAACTACTTATCTCTAACTCCAATTGCACCCAGCCAGCAACTCTTTCCATTGCCGCAGCTTTCCCTGTAGCCCGTCACGGCTCTAGTTGGACTTCCGAAACCTGGGCAGCCTGGTCTTCCAAAGCCCGCAGGTTGTGGTGACGTCCCACAAAGGTATCCACAACATTTCCTCCCTCCGTGCGAAACAGCTCGTCCTCAAGCTGGAAATCAGCATAGTGTTCCTTGAACTCATCAAGAGCAACCCAGGTGACATCTGCAGCCGAACAGCCTTGCCAATGAACCAATAATTCCCAAATGCCGCGATTGAGGCGTGAGCGCACAATTCGGTTGGGCGCCGGAATGGTGTGGCCATGAACAAAGTCTGGAAGTGCGACAATCTCTGCAGGCGACGTCCCCTCAAAACTTCTTAAGAAGAGCAACATGAAAAACATCATGAATCCGGGCGCGTGCAGGGAGTTGAAGGCGATAAGCAAAGGATCAAATACGTTCCAATATCTGAAAAGGCCCATAGAAGCGGGGCACAGTTTAGAAGCAGACCCCGACTTAATAGCCACTGTAGCCCGGTGATGAAGCCAAAGCCAGACCCAATCGCCCACCTCATACACGACATTCCGGTGATTCTTATCATGTTGCTGCTTCATGTATCTTGAGCCTGCAAAAGGCGTTCTTGGATTTCTTCAAGAAACTCATCCACAGCGGCACATGGGCTGTACTCGGTTCATAAGAAAGAAGTGTAAGGGGGTCCCAACCATAGACAACCTTAAAAGGGGTTGTCTTCAAGGATGTCTGGAAGGATGAATTGTAACAATACTCGGCCCAGGGTAACCATTGAAGCCATTGTTTCAGCCGGTCGCCTGCCAAACAACGAAGATACATCACAATCACACGGTTGACCACCTCCAACTGACCATCACTTTGCGGATGAAATGCGGAGTTGAGATGTAGTTTCAAGCCTGCAAGACGAAAGAGTTCTGCCCAGAAGTTGCTTGTGAAGACCGGGTCACGATCACTAACAATGGAAGAGGGAATGCCATGCAAGCAAACAATGTCATGAAAGAAAGCATGAGCAACGGAGGCAGCTGTGTAAGGATGGCCGAGAGCGATAAAATGGGCATACTTGGAGAACCGATCCACCACGGTAAGAATCATAGACTTGCCTCCAACCTTCGGAAATCCCTCCACAAAGTCCATTGCGATGTCTTGCCAAACCACCGCTGGCACCTCTAGTGGTTGAAGAAGCCCGGCAGGATGAAAATGCTCAGTTTTGTTGCATTGATAGATGGAGCAACCGCACACAAACTCTCGGATCAATTTAGTAGCTTGAGGATTGTAAAAAGTGGCACGGAACCAGTGTAAAGTCTTTTGAATGCCCTCATGGCTGCTGCCATGCACCTCTGCCAAATATGCTATGGTATCGTGGAAAGGCGCTGATCCAAGAGATATTTCAGGCTATAGTGATCTGTACATATGGTGAAAATGCATCCCCACAAATAAGGTTACCAATGCCGCACTACTTTCACAAGACCAATCAACTCACGCTCATAAGCTGCCAATTTCGCATGATGAGGTGCCACTGTCCGACTGAAGAATGCAATGGGCCCCGCCCCCTGATGTAAGACGGCACCAAAACCCGTTCCCAATGCATCACAATCTACCAGGAATCTTGTATGGAAATCAAGAAGCTGGAGGACTGGACTGGAAAGGCCGTATCTGCCTCTGACGACCATACAAAACCCTCCTTAAGTAGCCGAGTGAGTGGTAAAGCCAACTCCCCATACCCTTTAATGAATTTGCAATAATATCCAGTGGGACCAAGGAACCCACGCAATGCTCTGACAGTGGTAGGAGTCGGCCAGATCTCGACTGCCTCCACTTTACTAGGATTCATGGCCATGCCACGGCTTGAAATAATATGACCCAAGTAAGACACCGGGGTTTCGCCAAATTGACATTTAGAACGCTTGAGAACCAAGTGATGCTGGCGCAAAAGTTGAAGAACGGCGCAGACGTGTTGGAGATGTTCTGCCCATGATGAACTATAGACAAAAATATCATCAAAGAAAACGAGAATGAAGTGCCGTAGGTATGGTTTAAGAACCTCATTCATAAGGGCCTGGAATGTGGCAGGTGCATTGGTCAATCCGAACGGCATCACCACAAACTCATAATGGCCCTGATGCATGCGGAAAGTAGTCTTCTCGATGTCTGGAGGATGCATGCGGACTTGATGATAACCACTGCATAAGTCAAGCTTTATAAAGAAACATGCCCCCTTCAATTCATCCAAAAGCTTGTCCACTGTGGGAATTGGGAATTTATACTTCACCATCTTGTCATTGAGTGCACGATAGTCCACACAAAAACGCTAGGAGTTGTCCTTCTTGCGAACCAATAGAACGGGCGATGAAAATGCGGAGGTGCTGCTCTGGATGATTCCTTGCTACAGCATATCGTCACATTGGCGCTCAATTTCATCTTTCAAGAGTTCTGGGTAGCTGTAGGGATGAACCGCGACTGGCTCAGCACCTGGCCGAAGATGAATATGACGATCACATGACCGGTAAGATGGCAGTCCCCTTGGTTCTTCAAAGATATCAGCAAGCAGGTGAGGAGGGTTGACATGAGGTCCTGGGATTCTACCATTGTGACTTGTGGCTATGCTGGACTGATCTGCAAACCTTGCCATGAAACCTTGTGGTCATGATGCCAAAAGGACATAGTCAATAGTTCAAAATCCCAAACAATAGGACCGAGGGTTCGCAGCCGCTGGATGCCCAATACCATGTCGAATCCAGCGAGTGGAATGATGTGGAAGTCAAGTGAGAAATTCCTGGCCAATGCAGATCAGAACTCCTGTGATCACGCCAACGCTGTCCACTTTGTCTCCATTGGCAACCGCTATTTTGATCAACTTGCTTGCTGTTGCTGGAAGCCCCAAACGGCGTGCCGTGTCCTCTGTCACAAAGTTATGTGTGGATCCAGAGTCTACGAGAGCCCGAAATTTAATACCGAGAGCCGAAACTGCCAGCTGCATTGTCCTGTTCGCCCTAATCCCAGTAAGAGCATGTAAGGAAATTTGAATGTCATCCTCCGATAAGCCCTCGCAATCATCTCCTTCTTTTGAGTTCCAATAGATAGATTCCCTTCATTGTACACTTACTAGCATGATCTCGGGAGAATTTTTCTGGACAATTGAAACACAAACTATTCATGCGCTGATCTGCCATCTCTTCCCCTGTTAAGCGTCGAAATCGGGAATTTGACGTCTTGTTATTGGAGTCGGCTGCTGCTGTGGGTGTTGCTCTGGGTACTGGTGCAATCGGTCCCCCTGGAAGGTTTTTTCCTGCTGCAGCTGAACTGATCAGAGAGTTGCGGGTGGCAGTGGCTGATCTGCTTGGCGCCACCGATCGGCCTCCTGATTTGCTGTCGTCTTCTTCAGTGATTTCGAGTCTTTTCTCATATGCCCGAGCCAAACTCATTGCCGCCTCCAGTGTAGATGGATTTTGGAGCTCGACATCCGTTTGCAGGGTGTTGCAAAGTCCACACGTGAAGATTTGCACTTGTTTCCTTTCCGTCATATCCTCACATCGGCATAACAGGGAGAGAAACTTCTCATGGTATTCTTCCACCATGCCCGTACGCCGTAGCTGAATGAGTTCGCCGAGTGGATTACTCCGTATGGGAGGCCTGAAGCGGAGGTTGACATACTCCACAAATCGTGGCCACGTTGGAACACCTTGACTTCGCTCCAAATGGAAATACCATTGTTGGGCTATTCCCGTCATGTGATATGATGCTAGCCATACTTTTTCTTCTTCCATAGTGTGCTACTCAGATAAAAACTGTTCACAACGATTCAACCATGGAAGGGGGTCCTCCTTGCCATCGAAGATTGGAAATGCCAGTTTGTGGAACCGCGGAACACCTCGCCCTGCAGCTGAATCTTCACTGTCGTGGCTTGTAGCCAGGGTAACTCCTCTGCTCTTGCTGCTGCCCGAAGCATCAAGGCTGGACTACAGCTTGTCCATGGCCGTCTCCAGATTGCTGACTCTCTCAATTGTCATGTTCATCTTGCCCAACATCTGCCAGATCTCACCCAGCATCTTCTTGTCATCCGAATCCATGGAGGAGTGGTGGGAAAAGGCTTTGATACCAAAGTTGTTATAGTTGGAGATGGAGGGAGGTAACTAGGGCAAGGATCGCCCTCTGCCCTTGCGGCAGAGGCTTTGATCTAACCGAATAGAACTGGGGATTAATTCTTTATTGCCTTCTCAAGTGATTCGGCAGCCTGCATATATATGGCTGGCACCTCCTAACAATTCTTGCTATAGATATAATATGTATTCCTAAACAAACTCTGCTATAATGGGTAACAAACTCTTGAGAATAGAAACTACTTATCTCTAACTCTAATTGCACCCAGCCAGCAACCCTTTCCATTGCTGCAGCTTTCCCTGTAGCCTGTCACGGCTCCAGTTGGACTTCCAAAACCTAGGCAGCCTGGTCTTCCAAAGCCCGCAGGTTGTGGCGACACCGGTGGTATGTTTTACCCACAAAGGCGTCCACAACAGGATCAAAGATTCTAAGTTCAGAATAATATATCTAGATGTTCACAGACACAAAAAGGAGATACTTCATCAGTATCTAAGTTTGAGGGTGAACAGAAATCATACGCAGGTTCCCACAGATATGCATGCAAAAGCACAAATTATTTGTGGTGAGAAGATTTACTTGATAATGGAAGTCAATCCTAGGGAAATGGCAAGAATGTATCCATCCATGCCACCAGAACCTGATGAAAGAAACGTAGAAAAACACCAGAAGATGTAAATTGGTTTATTTACATTGCTGAAAAAATATTGCACAAACAAACCAGTAAAATGAATGCTACTTGGATAAGAAGCATTATTCAAATACCTTGTTGTTTTACAACAAGTCTCCATATTTTTTTGGATTAAGAAGTCCCATTATATTACACAACACTTCTACAAGAACTAACAGAACAATCCTAAAAACTACTGAAACGAGGCATGTAAGAATGCTTCCTGGCTCCTGCTGGTCTTTGGTTGGCCTGACACTATCCATGTGAAGCAAACTAAAGAAATACTTGAACAAACTGTGTATACCGTAAGTTTTTAGTGCTAAAATTGAATATAATAATTATCTGCCTGCAAAAAATTTAATAATGAACCTTGTAGCCTTTTAGGAAACAATACCTTCTTGAAGAAACCTTATGAACTTGTTGAGTAGCAGTGGGCTAACAAAAGCGATGCTGTCATTTATCACCTGCATGAATAGAAAATATGGTAATGGAATAGAAAACAAAACACAATCTGTGTGAACTCAAATTTTATGATCACCCAACTTTGCAAATAGGGGTTCATGCCAAATGATAAAAACACCTTTGCTAACATTCATTAAACAAAATGAAAATTCCCAACCAAGTATATCAACCCCCTTTTTTCTGAACTGCTAGCAACATATTAGTGATAAAGCTTTCTGTCCTAAGATATGTATCAAGTTAAGAAAATCCATCCCCGCAATCGATACATGGATTTTCATATAGTAATATGATAGTGTCTTTCTTGTCACTTGGTAAATCTGGTCATACATGCAACATTGTTATAAAAATAGGGATATAGAAGGAGATCATCTACTTTCGTATCATGAATCCCTCACCCTCTTTCCTATTAAAGAACCCCTCACCCTCAGTTCATATTTACAACATACATTTACTCAATTCAACCTCCTCTATAATAATAAAAAAGGTACCTTTAACAGGCCCAAACGCAAGTAAGTCCATCCATAAGCATAAGACATGGCTCTAAGTAGAGATGAATCAGCGTCGTGATTTTGATGTTCAGCAGTCCAGGAAGACAGAAGTTTGTCATAACAGGGACCAGCTCTAAGCTCAGCAGGTAATTCAAGTAGATCTGTGAAATCAAGTTGTCTTGTGATACCAACGCCCATCATTGGATTAACGAACTTGAAGGTCAACAGTTCCCAGATATTGTGTTGCTTATTTACCTGAGAAGACAGAACATAAAGCGTATGGGAAAACTCAGAACCTGGACTATTTAATTTGGTCAATGGAAAGGAAATGGATAAAATGGAAGAAGTACCAATGTTAAAATACCAAATAATCAACAATGTCAAAGTAAATGCATGTGGTGATCTATAGCGCCAGAAAGTTCTGCTGATGAATTGCAAGTGCATATTTGTTCTAGCACAGAAGGTTTACATAACATATAGACAAATGACATGGTTTTTTAGAGAAACATGTTTTCAGGTTAGAGTAACCATTATATTTGATTCAACTATTCCAGCCATGTCAGCAGCACAAATGCACAATCCAGCCAAAACGTGGTAAGCTTTGCCAGCATTGCAATTGGAGTTTTCAGCTATTCGGCGCTTTGGCATTTGCAATCTAAACAAGGATGCCATTGTATCACATGAATCACATGTGCATTAAAGATCATATATTGCTATGACAAGAAAGCTAATGTTAACTTCACAAGTTTAGGCAGATTATGGCAGCACTAACATAACCAACATATAAGTATGACCCGGGTAAACAGAGTGAAATTGCACACATCCTGAATGTACAACAGAAACCCAAAAAGGCTGGCATACCAAGTTAGTAATTTCAACCTCAGCTTTTCCATTGTTTGGAATGAGGGGAGCTTCAATAGAGTTCACCTCTCTGAAAGAGCATAGATTAGCACACAGCTTTAGAGAAATTGTGAGGAACAGGGGTCATTATGACTTATATCAATGAAAAACAACAAAGAGGAAGTTATTCAACAGAGTAGCTAGGTTATTGTTCTTGGAAAAAGAAAAGTCCCATGTGGTTATATTAAAGGGAAATCCTTGAATCAAGAAATGCAAGCACGGCTCCAAAGCAAATTACAACTATAGTTAACTTTGCCTCATTGTATTACCTACATCCATACACTCAAACGTGACAACATTTAAATTAATCACATGAGTATATTAATAAAACCCACCAAGCATAAGTTATACATACAAGACATATTCATGGCTTAGCTTGCATTTTGAGATAAACAACATGTCTTGCTCCCAAAATAACTCCCAAACCCAGGACATCTTAGGTTAACATCTAACCTGCTACCTCTACATAAAAAGCAGATCTTTTTGCACTTTAAGTTAAATTGGCAGTGGGGCAAGTATTTTACTCTAGCAGTTGCTAAATGATCAAATGAAAAATGTGCAAAAGAATAATTTAAAAACATAGAGAGAGAAAATACTGTGAAGCAGGTAACTAGCAAACCAAGTACCTTTTATTGCATGATGGGCCCACTACAGTAGCCACAATAACAAAAAGTCCAAATGTAATTGCTGTAGAGAATGAGACAATCTCCATAAAATATGTCATTGCCTGCAATGAATTCCAAAATAAAAATATAAACTCGATGTTTCTATTTTAAGTAGCTGCCATTTCGTGTCAAATCGTATGCAATTTGCAGTAGTGAACCAGTTATAGAATGAACACAGAATTTATTACAGTTATCATAAAACAGAAGAAAATTGTAGAAGAGTGTCATAACTCGTATCAACAAGAAAGATGCATTCAGTGAAGGGAAAGGAAGCCATATTGTATAATAAACTGGAATACCTTTAGTACTGTAAGCTTGTATTGCAAATGAGGTATCTCTAGAAGAACCTTCAACATCCAGCAGAAGCACATGATCGGGTTGTAGAGTATTTCAAACCAAGGCCCATTGAAGGAGGCAAGATTTACAGCCATCTACATATTCAAAGGCACATTTAACACCAACTATAGCGGCTTTTGTTCATTCATTCATATGACTGGAAATGGAGAGCAAACACATCATTATGGTAATGGAGCTCTTACCCATGCAAGAAACTGGGAGCATCTGAACAATGATTCGTGGCTCTCAATATCTTTCCCTTCAATTTTCTTCTTTACAAGCATAATTAGTCCAAGCAAAGAAAGGCAGGTGGCAAAACCAGGCACACCGAACACAAACAACTTCTCCAATAAACCTCTCCTGACATTCTGAAGTACTAGGCAAAATTATTATACTTAAAAGAACACAGTTAAAACAATAGAGAACGTAAAATTAAATAAGGATGCTAATCATTGAGTAACCATCATTGCAAGCAAACAATGCCACTATATTCGAGTGTTGTTTCTCCAGGGTCTTGGAATATAAATTAGGTTGTTGAAATTACTTCAAATGAGATTTCCTTGTGTCAAATTATCTTGATTCATGGAGGAGTCTAATAATCATTTAACAGTCAATAATAATACCTACACAACATGTTATACAACCAGCTGCTCAAACTCTTACTGATAATAAGTTCAATGACCAAACTTATGAAATATTTCACAACTCTCACTTATTGACTTAAACAGAGGTAGTTGAACATTAATCCTCCAACCAGAAAGGACAACATCATCATTAGTTTGAAGTGTTGACTGATGTTACCCTATTTTTACCCCTTCTACGCACACAACACAGCTACACGATGGTTGAAGCCGGGTCATCCAAGACAATTCGTTCCATCAGTTGTAAATATGACTTACTTCAGTTCCCTAGTTATATTCTCAACCATCTAGCTTATAAAAGTTATCAGCAAACCATCTTTATTATTGATCGTAGTTCCAAGAACTGAAACCATGAACATTGTACCCATAAATGCGCCATCTAGAAGAAATGACAGTTAGCATCCAAAATTCCTATAAACTCCAAATAATACACTAGTATTTTGACTAGTCCCACCAATCAAATATGCTGGTTCTATAACTAGTTCACTACCTGCAGGCTTTGCACATCTCAAGCGAAAGTAAATCGCACTAAACATGCAAGCAATTTGTTGGAACGCCAACGCCTCACCTACGCTAGTAGCAATAACTCAGTATCATCCACCCTATGTATATATCCGTTTTAGTTCCCTTACAAGCACACGTTTTATTGTTCTGATGGATGTTACAGAATACGAACTAAATTACAACAGCGCAAAGTCGATGTAAGAGAACAGGGCAAAATTCACTACCTCAGTTCCCGGCGCGTTCCTCTTCGCGATGAAGAGCACGACGACGGCAACCGCGGCAACCACATTTCCGCCGAGCCCCAGCACCGTGCGACGCCGAGAAAAAAATTTAAGGAACAGCAACAAAATCACAAAACACAAAACGCGCTCAAACGTACGCGACCGCTGCCTCACGCGCACAAACCACAACGAACTGGAAAAATTACTCGAACCAAAACACAAGGATATAAATCCGCGAAACACGGGGCAAAACGCCTCCCGTCCCAAACCTGCATAAAAAAAATCAAAATCGCTTCAAAAACCTCGACGATTAGCACCACCTCGCGATCCGAAACTTCAGAACTCGACGCGGCGTGAACACGGGCAGGGGATTTTGGGGTTTTGTGGGGTTTAGGAAGCGCACCGTGGGATCACCGGGGCAGAGGAAATCCATGGGGGAGGCGGGCGGAGACGAGCCGCGCAAGCGAGATTCGAACAGGCCGGCGAGTGGCGAGTGGGAGAGGCTCGAGCGTCTCGTCTCGTCTCGTCTCCTCGCAATTAAACCCGAAGGGGATTGCAGAAAGGTTATCCCATTGGCGAATGCCGCGACCGCACTAGCAGTCACGCGGGTGACCAAACAGCCAGGGGTGCGGGAAGGATTTGCAGCTGACATGTGGGGTCCACGAACATGGGACCCATAAGTCAGTGTGCAGGGCAACGGAATAAGGATCTTCCGGCCGGCAGATGGCGCGCACGCACGCGAGATGCGGCCGCCCACTCTGCGAAAGTGGGCTTCGCTCGAGCTTTCGGGCTTTGGAATCTTGGATCATCTTTTGTCTCTCTCACTGGTCACGTGCGTACGCCTGTGGGAAAACGAAGGAAAGCAATTCCACACCCATTCAGCCCGATGCTCGTCACTAGGATGGGTCGGATGCCCAGATCGACACCGGACCTTTTAGGTGAACCCTGTCTAGCCGACGATTTGGGTACGTTGTTTTTCCTATGATTTATGACTACTGATGATAATTTTTAATTCTAAAGTGGAAGTTTACGTGAATAAATTAAATACTGATATATCGCTTTAAAAAATCAATAGAAAAATTGTTATATTTATTTATTTGAGAAAATGCATAAGCTATACATCATAGATCCAAAAGAATAAGGCCTTTCCGTCGTTTTACGATCAGACATGTGGCAATATTCGTCACTGAGCAGTGAGGTACTGAGGTGCTTGATCTGATGAGACGTTTCTTTGCGACGGATGGTCAAGGCCTTCATCTTTGTTTAGACCAAGAGTAACTGTTCGAATCCAAATGTGAGACAGTTCGATTTCCGTTGAAAAAAAAATTCAAACATTCGAATCGACCTTCCCAGAGACGAGTCACGTAACTGAGCAGAACCTGAAAAAACAATTGCTATGGCAACTGAATTCGGAACAATGCTCACAAATTTCTTGTCAAGAAACAGCCGTAATGCATCTAGAGGGCTCCCATTCTGTGTGTACCCCACGATCATCGTCGTCCACAGAACAAGGTCAACATGTCCGCTCTCATCAAACACCCGTCGAGCATCCTTGACCTCCCCACACTTGACATACATATCCAGCAAAGCTGCACTGATGAAAGAGTCAGAAACCAAGCCGTGTTCGATCACTGATCCATGGATCCACCTCCCTTGGTGCAAACTTGTAAGCATGGCGCAAGCCACGAGCACGCTTGGCATCGTGTACTCACTCGGCGTCCGCTCAGCATCGACGTCCATGACACCACATTCCGATCAAGAACCTTGTCAAACACCTTCCGGTGCATTGCAAGTCCCCAACTTTGGCACATGTCAACCAAGTTGTTCATCACGAAGCCATCCACACTGCCGCCCTTGACGACGTGGTAGTGCAGTTAGTGATATGCCCTAGATCCAATTATGGAGATAATTATATCACTTCTATGTTTATGATCTTTTGAATAATATGTTATTTTATCCCTTCAATAAATGTCTTTCATATTAATCCACAAGTATGTGATTTTCATAGAACTCTTTTATTCATGTTTTAATGTTATTCTAAATTATCACTAATCTTATATCTTATATGATACAATTATGATTTATAAATCAACATATATATTGATTGATAATCATGTTTCATAAATCATGAATATGGAGATAACAAAGCAATAATGTAGACATATATTAGAGAACATGGTGTTAAATTGACCTACCATGAGATACTACAGAAATTGTTATATTCTTAAATATCATCAGTTGATCTCATATATAGTGTATGTAGGATCTTTAAACTTAAGATCATCACAATTTTCTACATGTGTAATAGTTTACTTAGGAGTTGCCAAACACAACTCCGTAACTGGGTGATTCGAGTGAAAAATTGAGTTATCATAGGATAGCTTTCGAGTTTACTATAAAACATACGGAGGAATATGAGTGATCAAGATAGAATTTGTCCCTCCTATATACAACAAGAAAGATATATTTCGGCCCAGCGATGTAGTTGGATTAAGAAAGTACATAGCCTGCCGAATGTGGTTGAGAAGGCAATCACAACTAAGTGATCCATTACAGGTTCAAATGAAGGATTTAACTATCATAAGATAGCACGCTTCTCGTCTTGAGTTTAATCTGGTATCGTGAGACAAAGGGATTGATACATAAGCACTATGTAGGTTTGCCCGATATGATCTTTATGTATATTTGAGAGTCATCATGTCCTGTTAGAGACCGCTACGGACTTATAGATTGGAAAGGAGTTTTTGGCCCATGGCCAAATATACATGAATCTACAAAGTCACATACTTAACGGGTTAAAACAATAAGAGTCTGGATGATAGATTCCGAGTGGGATACGATCTCTATTCGTATTGGATCCGGTCGGAGACTCTTTGAGTGAGATACGATTTCTACTCATATTGGATAAAGATCTAGTCAAAAGCTTTTCGAGTTGGATACGATATCTAATCGTATCATATAAGGATCCGATTGGAGGCTATATAAATAGAGGCACGGGGGCTGATGGAGGTATCCTGAGACATACCCCATCGAAATCTTAACCGCCATCTCTCATAACCCTTGCTGTGCCCACTAGTGCTAGCACACGAACGCATGACGTTCCATCCCTAGTCGTGTGGATTTCAGTAGAGGCGCTGCTGTGACTGCGGTGCTAATCAAGACGATCACAAGGAGGAGACGGTTGGCTAGAGAACGATTGATTACTTCCACTACACCAACACGCACTATGTTGACCGGTTGCTTCAACTATACTTCCGTTGCATTATGCGTCTAGTGGTAACAATATATGATCTCTTACTCGTATGGCTTCCTAGTTTACACGATAGAAAATTTTAATCTGTGCTAGTGTAGTCTACCCGTATCCCAACAGTGGTATCAGAGCCATCCTATATAGTATTTGATCTGGAGTGGTCACATATAGTTGATATGTGGTGGTAGTAGATTGGATCTATTACTGGTTTGATATGTTGGCTTAGATCAGTTCATGTTAATAGATTGGTTTAGGCATTGGCTAATGATATCAATTGGTTTTGGTGATAGTAGATAAGTTCACGAAGGTATGAATTGATAGCACTGCACGATTAGCTGCGCTTGTTCTTGAAAAAGAAAAAAAATAAGTGGAACAAACTCATTGACTGGTACGCAATTTGAGAATTGTTCTCAAATAAGAAAAAATGAACACGTTCCAAAAGTTCCATATCCAGATGAACTAGCTGAAAATGCTACTCGTGCTAAAAAGAATAATTATGAGAAACATCGTAATGACTCATTTTATGTTAGCTATCTTATGCTTGCCTCCATGAGCTCTAAGCTTCAGAAGTAATATAAAAATACGGACGCCTGCAATATGATTTTGAGTCTTAAGAGCATGTTTGAGAACCAGGTAAGGGCTAAAAGTTATAACTTCTCTAAGTCATTGTTTGCGTGTAAGTTAGCTGAAGGAAGTTTAGCCAGCCCTCATGTAATCAAGATAATTGGTTACATTGAGAGTTTGAAAAACTTGGTTTTTCCCTTAACCAAAAGTTGACTACTGATGTGATTCTCCAATTGCTCCCTTCGAGTTTTGAGGCAGTCATTTTGATCTTTTGTATGAATGGCATGGAGAAGTTAATGACCGAATTGTATGGGATGCTCAAGTCAACAAAGGAGAATATTAAGAAAAACTTTAATCATGTGATGATGCTTCAGAAGGCTACCAACTTCAAAAGGAAGAAGTTTAAGGCTTTGGATAAAAGAAAAGGCACATGCAAAACTCAAGATAAGATTTCAAGTATCAAATTTAAACTTCAGAAGCTAAAGATTGATGCTGCACTTGACACTATTTGCTACCATTATCAAAAGACTGAATATTGGAAGATGAACTAGAAGAAGTACTTGGCAGAACTGGCAAAGAAGAAAGGAAATAAGACTTTTACTTTAGGTATAAATATTATAGAAAATTTCTTTTGCTACTTCTAATATTGGTTTTTGGGTATTTAATACCAAATCGGTAGCTTATATTTGCAATTCGATGCAGGGGGTGATAAAGAGTAAGAGTTTAGCAAGAGGCGGGGTTGAATCTAGATCCAAGGTGAGCAAATATGACTTATAGATAAGAACAATTAGGTGGCTTCTAATAGACAGCCCTATAAAATATTATATCATAATTTAAAATAGTTATATTGATATTTAAAACTAACTATATTGATATTTAAAACTAACTATTAAAATATTTAATAAACTGTTGTAATAAATACTAGAAAACCCTCCAAGTGTTCAGATAGATTTTAACGATTTTTTTTTGACAGAAGGATTTCAACCATCCTGGTGTGACCGTGTGATTGAGTTTGAAATTATTGTTATACATACAGACCAAGTGTGATTTATCTCCGTGTAGATTCGAGAGTTTCTAAAATGATGCCACAAACATTAGGTTTATAAATTTATAATGCTCTGCTTCTCGCTTTGTAGCACAACACGTCAGCGTCTAAAAGGTGCATCTCAGTCAAGACCAGATAACTAAATATTTGCGAGATTTGCTAGGATTGGATGGTATGAGCCCTTTAGAAGTTGCTTCACAACATATGTATTCCAATAACCCCCGTGTACTCTTATGCCATATTTATATTATCTTCTAAAATCTATTTTTCTATAATAAATAGTTTTTCTATAGTACATAGCTTTTAAACAGGGTATCTTTTTAAGGTGAGAGTCTTAGTCGATTATAGCTGTAGCGACTTCATTTATATTGGTCAAAATCACATATGAATGTGTCTCTCTTTGTAAGCTTATCTACAAACTATTATTATTTATAAGTGAAAACTAAAATCCAAAGCTAAAAATCTATATGAACACGCCCTTAAAATATGCCAAGAATTTCTTTTGACCTCTTATTCTTTTCCTCTCTCGCCGCACAAAGGACACCTTTTGTTTGGTGGAAAATCATTTCAGTCTTTAGAATTTGACTACGAAGGAAAAGCATGTGAACAAGGCATCACTCGGATGTTTTCTTGTTAACAATCATCCAAATTTGAGACCGTTGGATTAGAGATCCAACGGCCTCTTTTTTGGAGGGGGAGATTTTTTTTTTTGAGGAGGGGGAGATTTTTTTTGGAGGGATGGGGGAGAATTCATGACCATTGGATCTCTAATCTAATGATTACAAATTTGGATGATAGTTAAAAAGAAAACATCCGGATGGTGTTTATCAACACCCACAAATGAAACATGAATATTGAACATGGTTCTGAGAACCGGAGAAATTCTGATCCACCTTTGAGTGCAAAATACGGTCTGAACACAGCAGTCAACAAATGGACGCAAGCATAATTAGCAGCTCCACCAAACGCCACACTTGGTGCATGCATTCAGCTATTGTTCCCGATTGGTGTGAAAATTAAATTCTTTTCCTTTTAGAACACATTACTGACGCAGCCAAGCATCACCGTAGATCAGTGGCGGAGGACGCGAAAAAAATAAGGTAGAACGGATCGAAAGCAATACTATTCAATTCAGTTATAAGATCATCTTGCACTGTCTCTTCTTCAATTACCTCTTCCACTTGTACAGAGCCTAATTGAAGTTGTTCTTGCCGCTCTTCCACTTGCCCAGCACCAACAGACTCTCCCACCTCCACTTCAACATTTCCACTTTCACGAGTGCTTGGGTTTGTGGCACTTGAACCCCAATTAAAATAGCTCTTCAAATCTAAACACATAAAAGCAAATAGTCAAATAAATTGACCTATAAATTTGCAAAATGTAAATTGGCAAATGTAAACTACATATCAATTATCAAAAATCAATGACACTCCTAATATATGCCTCACCTCTCTGTGATTTTTCCTTTCCCCTTTTATCCATTGCTCAAGCTTCAAAATCTCAAATAAAAATAAATTCAGCCGCTCCCCAGACCCCCACCGCACAGCAGAGAGCCGAGCGCCTCCTCGGCTCCTCCTCCTCGCGAGTTCCGCCCGCCCGCCGGCCGCCTCCCGCCCGCCCGGTCGCCTCCTGCCCGCCCGCCGGAGCGCTGCTCCCCACCGCCGCTCACTTTCTCAGCATCTCAGGAGCAGGAGCATAGCAGACATGGAGCATTGTTTCTAGGGTTTACATTATTGGGCTTGGATAGAGGGGTATATGGGGGTCTATTGCAAAAATTTTCAGGTATGGCTCAAGCCACACCTTGCCCTATCGGGCCCTCCGCCCCTGCCGTAGATCATCGCATATTGATGAGCCTGTACAAAGTACAAGAAACTAAGCAAATTCTACCCCATCTCATAATTAGCCAAGCAAAATCGCCCATACAGGACTTAAACACGATCAGTGGCGGAACCTCAATGCATTACCCTGTTCATGAAGATGAACACGGTGTATATATCATTTCAATCACAGCATATCTGAGAAAAATGAGAGTCCATGAGGTATGAGCTGAGCTCATCCACAATCAAACACTCCCTGGCATCGGGAGCATGGCAGTTTTCTGCGCTAGGATTCCAGCATCATCTTTTGGAATAAAGAAAGTTATGTCCAGCTTTAGTCTCTTCTTTTGGACTAAAGAAAGTTATGTCATAATAAGTGGACACGAGTCATCGGTCATAAGTATAATTATTCATGAGTGCGTACTTAAGTCTTAAGTATAATCGGAATACTGCTTCCCACCAGACACCAGACATCGTTGGCGCATTGACACGAAGCAGCAGCTCGCCGGGTTCTGTTTTCAACGGGTTTGCACCGGTGAAAGAAGGATTAAGCATATATTTGCTGTACATTGTCGTTATCATCAAGCACTGCATTGGTGAAAGAAGGATTAAGTGTATATTCAACTCTGGCTCTTATTTAGTTGTCGTTATCATCAAGCACTGCATTGGTGAAAGAAGGATTAAGTGTATATTCAACTCTGGCTCTTATTTAGTTTTCATCCCTCGTCTGTAAAACAGACTAGAACGCATCCTTCAAAAGCCAAAATCATGCAAACTGCGTCCCTTAGCAGGTATCTTAGATGATTTTTGCTACGTTGACAGCCATATCATCGGCTAGGCCCACTTGTCACGGTGTTCCTCCCTCCATTCGGGATGAAACAGGGGAGGCGGCCATGTCTTGGCTGGTTTGAGCTCGGCACCGGCGATGGTGCCCACGGAGTGGCTAGCAGGCACTAAAATAGAACATATGTGATACGGGATGCCCGATCTTTATGATGTAGGATCGATGTTGATAACTTGGATCCGTACAATCAAGCACTAAAATAGAACATATGTGATACGGGATGCCCGATCTTTATGATGTAGGATCGATGTTGATAACTTGGATCCGTACAATCTGACGAACCGATGACGCCAACCACTGTCTCAATATAACAACCCGTGACAAAAGAATTCGTCCAACCACACGCTCGTGATCCCGTATACCTGACCACATAAGTAGATGTATCACTGCTCCTGCAAAATGCAAGGAATAACAAGACAACAGGGTTGAGAATGACCAATTCCGCTCTAGGTTGCAACTGTGTGCCAACTCCTAGAAAGAACAAACTTATAGCTCTCTCTGAAATAATAGATTGATTCATAGTCTACGAGTTACAATGAGAGAAGGGCGGTGTATTTATGGCACCCTCCCAACACACGCACGCCTTGGCTAGGCTGAACCCAATGTGATTCGGCGTGCTTTGGTCAAAGGAAACGAATCAATCTCTATTTGGCCCGGTAATTGATTTCTAACTCCTGTTCTTATCTCCTAATATTCGGACTCACTAAACTAAATCTCTACCTCTAAAATCCACCAGTTCAGTTCTTTCCTACGACCACCCCAAATTGTGCCCCCAGCAGTCATGAGTTTTCCTGCGTCCACACCAATTCGTGTCCCCAGGAAACCAACCAGTAAAATCAACGATCAAGGATCAATTCCCACCTTTCTCTCTCCTTACCCACTCATATCCAACGATCCAAATCCTTACCTCCTTGATGACTCCGCCAAGCCTCGCGCTCCAAAAGTTCGCGCTCGCGTTCCCGCTCCGCTCCGCTCCCCTCCCCTCCCCCACACCTTGCACGGCCGCTCCCACCCCCGCCGGCGCGTTGCACGGCACCCGCCCGCGCTGCCCCCATGGCAGCCGCCTCGCTCCTCGAAGCCACCCGCTTCCTCTCCCTGCCCCTCCCGCTCCCGCCACACCGGGGCCTCCTCCTCCTCAAGCCCCCTCCCCTCCCCGCCCGCGCGCCGCCCCTCCACGCCAACGGCGACCGCCCCACCCCCACCTCTCTCGCGCCGCAACGCCCTGCGCCGAGGCTCGCCGCGCTCAAGAAGCCCGCGTTGTGTCTCCTACTCGCCGGCGCGCTGCTCGCAGCCGCCGGGCCCCACCCCGCCGCGCTGGCCGCCTCCGGCGTCGGCGGGTCCGCCTTCTCCTCGCGGTCCTCGCCGCCGTCCTACGGGTACATCGCGCCGGCGTTACAATTTGGCTGCACCGAGCAAATTCCCCTTTTTCTTCTATCATATACTCAGATTTGTGCATTACAATTTGGCTGCATGTTAGGTGCTCGAGAAAATTCCCCTGTGAGCAGCCCTTTTCTTTCTTAACTATTTTTCATAAATCTCTCACTATTTGAGTTTAATGCAGTATAGAACAACTCTATAGCAATCCATCTCTGATGGAGTGGCTTCCATTGGTTCTTTCTTGGTCTCATTCCATGACATACTACGAGCTTCTTTGTACAATTGACAGTATCCTCCACGTATATTCCATTTTAATATTTGTACAAAGAAATAGTCGAGGAATCCAACTTGTAGGGGTATCCAACTATTTGTCCTTCACGTATCAGAAAAGGAAGGAAACTTCTCAATCTCTCTCCCATGAATATCTCACTCGTATCTCTCTCTATCTCTCTCTCTCCTTCACGTATTCTGCATGGAAACATCTCAATCTCTTCTCTCTCTCTCTCCTCTCTACCTCTCTCTCTCTCGTTTTGCCGTACGTGAGCAAGAAGTGCCGGCGGCGGCCGGTGGCACGGTGGGCCGTGGGCGAGCGACGAGTCCAGGCATCCACGCCGTCTAGCCGAAGGAAAATTGAAGCCTCCGTCGGCACGCCCGAGAACTTCGTCCATCAGGTACAGTACTACATATTTCTGATTAAAGATCAGTTTGTTGTCAGTTGATTTTGCTGTGGGTTGTGCTCGTGTCTGTGTTTGATTAAATTCCTTTGTTAGGTTGTGTTCTTGTATTGTCTATTCGTTTGGTTTTGTCATGGTCACTGCTATCATGTGCTCAAGATTTGACTTTGTCGGTTGCTCTTGCAATTTCATTTTATTTTCCAAGTTGTGTCTGAAGCATGCATGTAATTTGCGCCTCTATCATTCACATCTGAAAGTATTCGGATAATAAAAATGCTTTATGTGCCGGGAAAATGCTCTCAATCGGCATGCTTTGTAAATCCAATAGTATTGGTTATAATTGCCTTCCAAGGCAAGGTTATTTGAGTTGCGATTGCAATCTTCATGGTGGCGTCTGAAGTGCTTGCTTCACATCTAAGGGGACGTCAAATACCCAGAGACATAGACTACTGCACTCTTATTCCATCTGACCCACCGATTAATACTTTGGAACCGAACACTGGTTGTTCAGAGATAATATATTGCATCCTTGTTCTAAACTTTTCTTTTGTCATGTCTCAGTGCAAGGTCAGAAATATAAGTTGAAGAACAGGTTGATCAGTATGGAAGGTCAACTGCCAGAAAGCACATAAAACCGTAGTAGCATTATTTTTGCCGAATTGAGTTGAGTTGAATATTGGAATAATGCAATTGTATATGCATTCCTTAAGCAGCCTGCCGCCAGTGATACCTTCCCCAAATGCATCATTATACTCTGCGTATTAGACGCTATTTGCCTTAATACATTGCTACGATTTTTTAGGCTCAAGATTACTAAGGATTGAAGAAAAAACTCTTCTTTTTACCCTTATGGATAACTCTTGCAGTTCAATATTAGAAAAAACATGTCTTTGAGCTTAAAGTTTGGTAATTGGCTCCGGTTAGAGGTTAGATCTATACAGTTTTAAAACTAAAGGGAGAACTGCTAGGGAAATTATCCTTCTAGCCTTTTGTCCCTCTTTTCTTTTCATTAATTTATAGTGTAAAAATGTAAATATTTGCTAAACAAGTTTACCAACATATGTTCAGTGATTCATGTGTAAATGTATTGTTGAGGATGTTTAATGTGCTGTTGTTTCTCTGTTGAATTATGGAACATCCATTTTATTTTATTCTAAAGTTTCTTGTGTGCTTATCTTTTATACAACTAATAATGCGAAATCGATGTGTGTTGACTTCATCTTTGCTGAAGTTTTCCCCGTAGACAGTTGGGTCTTAGTCCTATCTACTGTACTTAAATTGCCTACTGTACTGCAAATTTTGTTTGTATAAATTAACTTGTTGCAGTTGCTGTGAATAATTGAAATGATAGAATATATCGAGTTTCTGATAGCTTTATATTCTTGATAATCATGTTATTGATTTAAGCTTTCATGTTAGTTCTGTGTTTTGAACGAAAATGGATAAAATCAAGGAAAGTTCTCCCCTTTTGGAGAACAGCAGAAATGAATCACAGTTTAATTCCAGTAGGTTCCTAATATTGTTCTAGCTAAGCGTCTTCTTAATGTATAATCCTTTTAAAGGATACATGCTACCATTTGTTGCCTATTTTTATAGCTTACTGTTTGTTATTAGCAAGGAATGGAAGATATTATTGCTCCCTCTGGGCACATTATACACACAGTGAGCAAAATGGGAGTCTACCTGCCTCCCTCTTGTGTTTGCGTGTCTATTAAACGTCTATACTATTTCTATTTTCTTGACACCTTTTGCAACTAATATAAATCTTCATACTTGCATCATATTCGCCGCTGATGGAGATACTTCATCAATTGGTACTATGTCCTCGACATTCTTAATTCTTCCGGCTTGGTCGTATCTTTTGAAGTAAAGATCTCATTGTGGTTAATTTTCCAGTAGAAAAAAGAAAAAACTTTGTTTTGTTTGTAACTGCACACATATAGAGCATAAGAGTATAAATAAACCTCATGAACTATGGTAAGTAGGGAATATTAGGTGCCATCTTTGCTTTGCTTTAATAATTGAATACTTTTGAGCTTAACATTCTGCGTACGTATCAACGTTGAGGCTTCCTCCTGCGTACATATCTTGGCAAACATGAACTAACTAGCATTAAAATGGAGCATATATATATAAGCTGCAAGTTTTATCCGTACTTTTGTTTGCTACTTCCCCGGAATAACATGCGTTATGTATCGAACTGATCAGCAGTAAGCTTTTTTTTACCAACATGAAAGCTTATTGATTTAAGCTTTCATGTTAGTTCTGTGTTTTGAACGAAAATGGATAAAATCAAGGAAAGTTCTCCCCTTTTGGAGAACAGCAGAAATGAATCACAGTTTAATTCCAGTAGGTTCCTAATATTGTTCTAGCCAAGCGTCTTCTTAATGTATAATCCTTTTAAAGGATACATGCTACCATTTGTTGCCTATTTTTATAGCTTACTGTCTGTTATTAGCAAGGAAAAATATCGTCATTTGGTTGTTTTCATGTGTATCCCTCAAATACCGCCGTAGCGTTAGCACGGGCACTCTACTAGTAAATAGAAGTTACATGGCCGAGTCAATGAGGTTTGGTCAGACTTGACACACTCTTGTTCGGACTTGGTCCAAGTACATAGTCCACGTACATGGCCTTGGATGGTTCTTCTTGTTAAGGAACCGTCACTGACAAGTCCAGTCCGATCGATTCCTCCTATGTAAAAGAGATGATTAAATACAGATGATGCAAATAGTAGATTGGAAACACAAGAGATAGGAGGGAAGAATTCCTGTTCTTTTCTTTATTGCTTTCTCTTTCACGTGTATATAAAATAGCCAATGGAACTCCCTATATATAGCATACTGGTGAGGTGCTCACCATAGGCCAAAGCATCAAGCTCAAGCCCTGGTTTCCTAACACTTCTTTGCGCTGGGCAGCATGCAACCCGTCCGCATGCATACTTGCCTTCCTTGCTTGGTGGATTTCTTTTGGCTTCAGTCTGCATGTGTGCACCTTCCTTTCTTCTTGGCAGCAACGTGGCTTGATCGCACGTTTGGCTCCATGGTGCGCTTGGCTTGCTGCACAACCCATGCAGCTATGTGGCGCATGGATGCACGTCTCCTTGGTGCACTTGCTATACTCCTGGACCATGCGCCATGTTCTTTCCATTTTGGGAAGCTGCGCATGATTTCTTATCTCGGAGTCCCCATCTTCCCACACTTTCCAATGAGTATGTACTCTTAGACAACAAATAATCTTCTTAAGTCCCAAAATCTCCTCACACACACAAACTTAAGAATAATTAAAAATACTAGCATTAGGTAGTAACTAGTTCTCATGTAAATTAAAACCAAATTTAATTAAGAGCGAGTTCACTTGTTGATTAATCTTTTTAGCTTGTGCTTGTGTAATCGGTCCAATCAGGTTGTTCTCATCACTGTGAGCTAGACAACCCTATGCGCGGCGGCAGCGAAGCCGGGGGTGGACTACGGCGGTGTGGCTATGCATGGCGGTGATGGCGATCTAGCCCATAGTGGCCATGGCTGATCGGCGGCTAATCCAGAGAAACAACCCATGCACGAGCATCTAATCCCTGAGGAGATTCTAACTGCACCACTTACTCGGTGTGAGGCGCTTCCGAGCAAGGCCGTCCACGGCGGTTGGAGCCAGGGACGAAGGCACACGTTGCAGCAGAGCTATGAAGACTTATGGTCTAGATCAATCAGCCTAATGACTTCTACTTTTGGAACATGAGGTGACACGAGAACTCATAGGTTTATAGCTGAGAACTGTCGCCACTCCCTTCTTCCCCAAAGTTTGACAGTGCTCTACCATGCTCGAAAATTGCCATCATGTTCACCCATCGCACTGGTGAGTTTCTCGCAAGTGTGCCATTGTGACTGCTGCACCCACCTCTCCCTTGCATACCCCTTTTTTGGTGCTGGACCATTGTCATACACTGGGGCCGTGCAGTGCTCGAGCCTACCGCCGCCCGCTAGTGCCAACAAAGATTGCAGTTGGATGCCATGTAGGACAAAGTACTCACTATACCTGTCTAGGGACATGATTTGCATGATTTTGATAGTTGGAGAATAGATTCTACCTAGTTTTGTAAATAAGGGACGAAAATTAGACTAACTAAAGAGTTGAGGGACAAAATATATACTTAATCCTAAAAAAATACGAGTTGCTTGCTCGGGAAAAACACAAATCCAAGTTGATGCGTTTCATTATGAATAGCTACTTCTTTCTTTGCCTTGACAAAAAAGATTAAGGGTATGATTGGAGTGTTGGGATTTCATAAGAAATGGTATGATTCTTCAGGAATCTAAAAAAGTTCTGCATTCCAAACAAGACCTTACAAGAAGAATTTTACAGAAAAGATGGCTAGATAAAGTCGCAGGAAGTGATTAAGAAGGGAAATCTTCCATGTACCCTCCATGTACTGATTCAGTGAGAACAAAAAAAAAACCATCTCCATAAATCTAGCTAAAGAGAGGAATATACATAGCTATGTTGCAGGGATTAAGTTGCATTTTCTTCTTCTTAATTGATGTGGTGCCTAACTTATCCTAGGTATCCTCGTATTTTCTTTCATCTAGCTAAAGAGAAATTTAACCGATCATGAAGCAAGCAGGTACATATATCGCACCGAAAATAGCAATATATTCTCCAATCAGTGATGTAGAAGAAGAAAACAACCCTCCATCTCCCATGCGAAAGGATTGACGAAGAAAGAAATGTGCAGTAAGCACCACTACTCTTTTCGTTGTCTTTCTGCATTCCTAATCACTAAAACAGACAGCAAGACGAGAAATAGCACTAAATCGTCTAACCAAGCATTCTTGTCCATTCTCCCAGCTGCCTTTACTGGTTGTTGTCTAAGGCCATTCTCAGTGAAGAGTTTTATAGCGTTGTTTCTAAGACTGCCACATCATGTAAAATAAAATGAAACATGGATGAAACATCCATCCTCAATGCATAGTTTCATTCTATTGTTTCATAGACATTTAATTTCATGACTCATATAGAGTTGGTAATCGTGCCAAGAGAGTTTCATTTAGATAAAACTCACTTCTTCTTTCTCTTCTTAAAAATATTGCCATATCATCAAAAATGTCTATGTGGTAGCCTATTAAATGCAGATAAAACTCCCACTGAGACTGGCATGATTTTCAACGTTGCCATGTCAGCGACTTTACACGGTTTTCAACGTTGTGAACGGTGGAAACGCCACCAACCGCGCGCACTCCATCATTCCATTTAAACCAACGAAACGCTTGCAGAAACCACCACACAAGTGCGAAACATCACAAGTACACTAGCTTAGTTAGAAACTAGTAAAGAAGGACACAATGGCAATGGTGGAGGTGTTGACGTCGGAGGTGGTCGTCCCGGCAGAGGAGACGCCGGGGGGCGCCATCTGGCTGTCCAACCTGGACCTCGCCGGGCGCCGCGGCTACACTCCCACGGTCTACTTCTTCCGGCCGAACGGTAAGCCGGGCTTCTTCGCAGCCGACGCCATGAAGGACAGCCTCGCCAGGGCGTTGGTCGCGTTCTACCCACTCGCCGGCCGCCTCGGGCTTGACGGCAATGGGCGCGTCCAGGTCGACTGCACCGGCGAGGGCGTGGTCTTTGTGACCGCGCGATCCGACTACGCGCTCGACGACCTGATTAACGAGTTCGTGCCGTGCAACGGGATGCGCGACCTGTTTGTGCCCCCGACGCAGGCGCCGAACCCGCCGTGCGTCCTGCTGTTCGTGCAGGTCACGTACCTGCGGTGCGGCGGCGTCGTGCTCGGCCAGGCGATGCACCACTCGATCGTCGACGCGCGGGGCGCGGCGCATTTCTTCGAGACGTGGGCGAGCATCGCCCGCGGCGCTACCGTGAACGTGCATCCGTGCTTTGACCATACGCTGCTCAGCGCGCGCCCGGCGCGCGCGGTGCCCTACGACCACCCGGAGTACAAGCCCGAGCCGGAGCCAGTGGACGCCGTCTCCGCGTCCACGTACGCGAGCGCCATCATCACGATGACCAAGGGCCAGGTGAACGCGCTCAAGGCGCGGTGCGCGGGGGCGTCCACGTTTCGCGCCGTGGTGGCGCTTGTGTGGCAGTGCGTGTGCCGCGCGCGGGCTCTGCCGCTGGAGGCGGAGACGCGGCTCTACTCCATGGTCGACATGCGCGCGCGCCTGGACCCGCCGCTCCCGCCGGGCTACTTCGGCAACGCGGTGATCCGCACGTCGGTGTCCGCCACGGTCGGGGAGGTGGTGTCCAACCCCGTCGGCCACGCGGCCCGGCGCGCGCGCGCGCGGCGACGAGCCAGGGCGACGACTACGCGCGGTCACTGGTGGACTACCTGGAGGGGGTGGACACCGTGAACCTGCCGAGGAGCGGCATCTCGCGGGCACACCTCCGGGCCATCAGCTGGATGGGCATGTCGCTCTACGACGCCGACTTTGGGTGGGGCGTGCCGGCGTTCATGGGGCCGGCGCTCATGTACTACAGCGGCTTCGTCTACGTGATGAACGCGCCGGGCAAGGGCGGCGCCCTCGCGCTCGTGCTGTCGCTGGAGCCGGAGAGCATGCCGGAGTTCAGGAAGGTGTTCGCGGAGGAGGTGGCGCGCCTGGAGTTGTAGTACGTAGTTAGCCGCCACGTAGCAACGCCTACGCATCCATGCAGCGTGGCTATAGCCTGTATGCGTGGATTCTGACTGGCTGGTCAGCCAGTCAGAATGTGAATCCTCCTTGGTGTTACGTATATGTGAATGTGACCAGGTGACCGCCAGTTGTGTAGATTTGGCTGGTCAGCCATGCATGGTGTTGCAATAAACACTGGACGGGCTCTTCCTTCTGTTCGTCATCTTGAGGCTAAGATATCTGAGAGACCATGTGGTTTAAATCCCAAGTTGGTGATAAGTAATTGACACGTGGTTTGGTTAGAGTGAGTTTGGTTTGAGTGATTCGTGCCATTTTGGCATTTGGCGAGGTCGGGTTGATTAGACAGGTTTGACGCGTGGTCGTCTTCCCGGTTGGTCATTTGGGCCATTTCTCGCTTGAGTAGGATTTGTTGGTACTAATCATGTTTATATGCTTTGTGCCGTGCTATGCGATGTGGTTTTTGTCTGTGATGGCTGCAGGACGTCGAGTGGAGTCGTGGCGAGACACGGAGGACTGGACTAGGCGCAGGTGGCGCTGAGGTCAGAACAGTCGGGATGTGTCGAAGACGACGTGGACTCGAGGTGGTTGCGAGCCGTGCGAGACAAGGAACGCGGAAGCTTCCCGGAAGGTGCAGCAGGGGCGTTTCGGTAAAAGCGCGTGGCTGCAAAAGGAAGCGGGTTAGCGGGCAAGCATGGAGGGGTAAAATGGGCAAAGCAAAGTGTAAACCCATCAAGGAATGCTATAAATAGGAGTGTGTTTCCTGGTTGTTAGCAAGACTTGGAGAGGGGTTTTAGGGCTTTTTGCTTTGTGCTTTAGTGGTTGAGAGAGTGTGTGTGTCTCCTATGCATATATGCTATGAATTCTTGATTCTCAAGCATGTATGAGGACTAGTTTACTGAGAGATTGAGAGAGATGAGCTGAACATCTATATGTAATCATTCCTCTTGTTTAATCATTCATCTCTCTTTGTCTCAATCTATGAAATTCTGTGTTGAGTGTTGTGTTTTCTAAGTTATTGCTTGGCGTTTTATCTGCAGACCCTTCGTGTTCAGAACTAGTTTTGACTCCGTTGCTCAGTAATTATTGCGTTCGGTTTTTAGTGGCTGCGAATGGTTTTTTCTTCAGTCTTTAGGACAGCAGTAAATCCTCTCCACAGGATGAGTGAAAGCAGTCTAATCAGTCCCGAATCTGTGGTTATTGAGTGCTTTCGGCAATAGCTTTTGAATCTTCTCTGTCATGAGTCATTTCTTGTCTCATGCTCCTTCTTTGATATTCCTTCCAGCCAATTGTTTTTTGTTTGCACTCTGTACGTGAGTACTTCTTGAGGTTCCTAGTTACTACATGGAGACTTGAGCATTTTTTTTGTTCTTCTTTCTTTGGTTTCTGCAGTGTTCGGCTAGATCAAATATTTTAGTTTTTTTTGTTGTTTTGTCTCAGCAGTGTTCTGCAGTTTGCAAAAAAAAAAATCTGCAGCTTGGTTGTGCTTTTGCTTGGGGCTGCTCTCTGCAAGCCGAACTAGCATTGAAATCATTGTCTCCTGCTCTCGGCCAACAAGAAAGTAATCTCTTCTTGTGTTAGAACTACAGTCCTTGCAGTCTTTGTCACCTTTTTGTCTCTTGACTTTCGGTTAGAAAGAATAGTTCTTTTGCAGTTTCGGCAGCTCTCAGGCATTTGAGTGCCAAATTTTCTAGGATGACAAAGAACTCAGGCAGTAGCAGCACCCATTGGTTTGCATTATTTGCCGATTGAGTTTCCAGTGCTTTTTGGCAAAGTTCTTTCTTGACTCTGTCTTGTGTTCGGCCAAATCAAGAAGAGCAAACTATTTTGACTGCTTCCTCGACCAAATTAATATCATTTCTTCTGTCTCGTTTTTTATTCTGTGTGCTTAAGTTTTTCAAGCGAGCATAACCCCTTCTTCATAGCGTCTGATGCTATCGGAGAAAAGTTTTAAAGTAGATACTTACGGGGATCTGTGAAAGCAACATTCACCCCCCTCTGTTGCCATTTCGGTCCTTCAATATCAATCCAAGCGCATGAAAATCCACCTCGAAAGTTGTGTAATCTTTAATAGATGGCTGAGATTAAGGCACGGTTTAGAACGTATCTCGCAGGAATTTCACATGAAACATTTCACAATTTCTCTAAAAAACCAAAAAAATTCCCACATCACAAAAGGGCCTAACATGTGTGCATACCCTCCTCCAAGGTCTGTGTGTCTCACATTCTCATATTTACCATTATACTTTTCACACAGTTGGTTTGCTTTGAGACACATTCGTTCTTATCCACCTCTTCTCCTTTCTTCCTCGTCATGTCCTCTCTAAACCTCCCATCCTAGCCTCCAACATGCGATCGTGACAAAGTTGCTAGCGGGGCCTCGATTCTATGGCCGTTTTGGATGCAATTGTGCAATATACCACCACCCACGATTGTGCCACCCACTTTCTTTTCCACCACCACCGCCACTTTCTTTGGTGCTATTTCTCGTCTTGCTGTCTGTTTCAGTGATCAGGAATGCAGAAAGACAACGAAGAGTAGTGGTGCTTACTACACATTTCTTTCTTCGTCAGCCCTTTTGCATGGGAGATGGAGGGGTCGTTTTTGGTTCTCACTGAATCAGTACATGGAGGGAAAATCTTGGAAAGTTGAAATGGATCTTTCGCAGGACAATTTACTATCTTAGAGTCCAAGTAGAGTACATATTAATGTCCTGTTCATAGTGCTTTCTAAAAGTTATTTTTCTATGGTACTAAACTTTTAAATGAAGTATCTTTTTAAAACGGGGTCTATTAGTCGATTATGTTACATATTACAGTAACTTCATTTATATCAGCTAAAATCACACGTGAGTATTTTTAAGTCAAACATAAAAGTCTACATGGACAGCTCTTAGCCTAATGTTTAGGCCCTAAGTCGAGCTGAAGTCCAGGAAGGGACAGGTAGGGTAGGGAGACATCACTATATTCACAACAAGGTGGGGTAGATTTGAATAAAAGAAGGGTTTGCTTGGTACTTGACCGTGGTGCATGGTGCGTGGTGGGCTGTGAACAAGGGACGACCGACATATGATTAGGGTTCTCTATTAGAAAAATAAGCATGGCAACGGCATATCTACAGAAACCTCATCATCCTCCTCTCTAATCATATGGCTGTTCTTGCATGCGTACAAATTAATGTGCATCTCTAAAACTAGTACTACATGCAAGCAACGTGATATATGTTTAGAGAGTGACCACTGCACAGGTGACTGTTTTTTCTTTCATCTTCAGTCACTTTTTTATTCTGCAATTTTAGGTGACTGAGAGATAAAAAAATTCTAGTCTACTGTGAAATGCAAAACTAATATATTTATTATTTCTTGGATCAGTAAACAATTAAAGGTAGTTTTGATGTGTGTGCGCGTGCATGAATATATATATATATATATATATATATATATATATATATATATATATATATATATATATATATATATATATATATATATATATATATATATATTCCGTACTCCTGTTAGTACATACTCCTAGTTTCAATATACCACTTAAATAAATATTTTATTTCTCTTTATCACTTTTAGTATACTTAAATACTAATTCTACAACATTATGATACTCCAATATGACTTGATTAAAAAATTTTCATCGGAACTCTTTATTTTTGCTATATATCATTTTCCATACAAAAAGGACTATATACGCAAAATATGCTATAAAAAGTGGATTTTTGCGAGATTTTTCATGGAACTCACTTTGAAGTATAGTATAATCATTATTAGAGTATACTCAAATAGATAAAGAGGTATAACAACACCATTAAAGCAATATATGAGAAATAGAAGTACGTACTCCCAGTAGTATATGGGAGTATACTTGTCATGTTGTGCCTATATTTAGCACCCACCACAACTCACTTTATTAACATATCATTCTTGGGCATAGTACGTGATGTAAAGAATATTAGGGAGATGAATTGGTGCAACTTCATTGCTGATTATTTACTGCAAGGCATTAGGGACTACAAAGCATCTCAAGTAGTTAATGTGCAAGTGCGTGGGCGCACCCACATTTTGGTTTTTTGTGCAGCTGTTATATATTGACTTTGTATCTGCACCAAACATATTGATCCTCCTAGGCACCCCACATTTGAAACATGTCACAACCACACATCTGAAGTCATTCGGCTCTCTTAACGTCAAGTCCTCAATGAGGAACCACACTGAAACTATTTATGGTCGCTTGAAGGTATGCAAGCACATGTCATGTGCAAATTATGTATTCAAGGTTCTTTACACAATTTTCCATTTTCATTTTTATTTTTGTGCGGCTTTTTGCAGGTGCAAGAATTCTCTGAAACTATTTATGTGGTGTCAAATGAGCACGAAACACATGAGCCCTCTAACATTATGCATAAGGAAATCGCAATCAATAAAGAGGTTGGTAGTATGCTTTATTTTTTTCACTTTTTTCTTTTCTGAATCTGCCTTTTGTCCACGGGAAACAAAATGGATCATACCCAAATTTTCTTTTTTTACGTGTTTTCCCGTCTGTGTACCAGACATTGTTTGAACCTTCCCAAAATATTGTGCATGGCAAAACTAATGGGCCTGACTTGGGTGACGGTGCTGACTATAGCATTGTTCAGACCGAAAAGATGGATGATGTGGTCAATGGGCGACGTGGGGGGTACTAGGGAGGAGCAAACATGATCAGGGTGGCGTGGGGGTCATCGCAGGGGCGAAGGGGGTAGAGCAGCGGAGTAGGGGTGGTGTAAGGGGGCGGAGCAGTAGAGTAGGGGGCAGAGTGATGAAGTAGGGGGTGGCGTGGGGGCAAAGCGAAGTAGGGGAGCGGTGGAGTGGGGCGATGCGGTGGAGTAGGGGGTGGTGGAGTTGGCGGAGTAGGGGGCAATGCGGGGGCGGATTTGGGGCGGAGCAGTGAAGTAGGGGGTGGAGCAGAGTAGGGGAGTGGCAGAGGAGGGGGTGAAGCGGTGGAGTAGGTGGAGTAGGGGCGGCGGAGGTGGTGGAGCTACAGAGTAGGGGCGAAGTAGTGACGGATTGCAACAGAGGAGGTAGGTGATGCGGGGGATGAGTGGGGCTGCGCGGGAGCAGAGCGGAGTAGGGGAACGGTGGACTAGGGGTGGCACAGGGGCAGAGCAGGGCAAAGGCAGTGGGTGGTGTGGGGACGGAGTAGGGTGAGGATGTGGGCGGCACTGGGGCAGAGTGGGGTGGAGGAGGTGGGCGATGCGGGGGTGGAGCGAAGGAACAGGTGGGCAGCGTGGGGGAGGGGGTAACGGTGGTGGATTGGGGCTAGGTTGGGAGGGGCATGGGATTTGGGCGACGTTAGGGTGCGGTGCGTGATTAAGGGATGGGCAGGACCAACTTGCAACGATACACATTGGATAGGCTGAATCAACATTGTAGATATCCACTTGTTAAGACAAATCGAAGCAGAAATGCACATGTAAATTCGGGTTATCTACAAAACCTAAGTAAAGTCAACCAACTAAAAAGGCAATTTGTTTTGCCCCTTAAGAACAAGGTTACTTTAGCCATAAAGCATTTTGAGTAGATGCATACCTCTTCCATATATAACTACAGGCAGCATAGAGCAATGTCTGTTGATGATTTCAAGGCAAAAATCCTATCCAAGCAACATCTCTTGAACCAATATGTAATTTCTGATAAGCTAAAATAGTTGTAATGATCATTGCAGCCGTGCACTTTTTGGCCAAACATACGATCATCTCTCCTTACATGAACATTGCAGACTACTGTCATTTCCATTGGAAGCCCAACATATGCAACAACTAAGGACCAAATGCATACCCTACCTTTGTAAGTGCTGAGTCGATTTATCTAGAATCTTGCCCAAACATACAATGCTTGACAAAAAGGGAATCATTCTAAACAATTCTCTGGTTTAGCAATATGTTGAAACGAAGGTTCGTTAAGAAGATCTTGAAAGTGTCATCGAAGTAATTTCAGCCTCTCACCATCTGGCACTGGTTTCGACCATAGTCATGTAATGCTCGCTTGCCTCTTTGCCCTCCACACGCAACTACGTGTCCCCCTACTATTGGTCCGAGCTAAGTGCAAGTAATCGGATCAGCATGCCTCTTTGTGACAGGCATCTCTACGCACCAAGTTCCGCATCTGGGCAGGATTCAGGAGCCGTGATTGGCCTCTACTCCTCAGAACCCTGGTTCATGCCTATCATCTCTTCGCTCCCACAAACATTGCGTCATGTGCATGAGCTGCACACCGCTAGTCCATTACTCGCCTCGCCACCATACTTTGTTGCCTAGAAGCCATCATACTGCTTGCTTTGCCACTGTGCTACATTGCCTGCTAGCATCAAAGTTGGCACTGCACACACATCCAGTCGATCCTATCGACTACGCACACGAGCCCTAGGATCATGACATCCACCGACACCACCCCTCATCTCTTCACAGATCGGAATTTGATGCCTTGTCCTTGGCATGGTCCAACTCAGCCTCAATGGCTTTGCCGTGGCAAAATTTTGCTTCACCTCGATGGCACCTCCTTGACTAGGTCTCCTCCTAGCTTAACAGATTCACCTCAGTGTGGTATAATTTGGCCATAGCAGTTTTGTCTTGGTTGAACTTTGCTTCCCCTTGATGGCATCTACTCAACTAAGGGCTCTACCTAGCTCAACGAATTCACCTCGGTAAGCTCCAACATGCCTCCATGGCTTGGACTCAATGTGGCTCAATTCGACCTTGGCGGCTTTGCCTCGGTCGAACTTGGCTACACCTCAAAGGCACCTCCTCGACCAAGGGCTCCCCCTAGCTTGATGGATTCACCTCAATGAGCTTCAACATGCCTCGATGGCTTGGCTTCGGCATGGTTCAATTTGGCCTTGGTAAGTTTACCTTGGCCGAACTTTGCTTCACTTTGGTGGCGTCTCCTCGACCAAGGCCCCCTAGCTCAACGTATTCACCTTGATGAACTCCAACACACCTCGGTGGCTTCGTCTCAACATAGTTTATTTTGGCATTGGCAGCTTTACCTCAGGCGAACTTTTCTTTGCCTCAAAACTGTCTCCTCGACCATGGCACCCCCTCAGCTAGGGTCTCCCCCTAGCTTGACAAATTCACCATGAAGAGCTCCAACACGCCTCGATGGCCTAGCCTCGGTGTGGTTCAATTCGGCCTTAGCGGTTTTGCCTCGACTGAACTTTACTTCACCTTGACGGTGTCTCGTCAAGGATGGGCTCCCTCTAGCTCGACGGATTCACCTTGGTGAGCTTCAACATGCCTCGATGGCTTGGCCTCAATGTGATTCAATTCAACCTTAGCGGCTTTGCCTCAAAAGCGTCTCCTCGAGCATTGTACCTCCTCAAATAGGGGCTCCCCCTAGCTCAACAAATTCACCTCGATGAGCTCCAACACGTCTCAATGGCTTAGCCTCGATGTGGTTCAATTCAACCTTGGCTGGATTGCCTTGGTTGAATGTCACTTTGCCTTGATGGCGTCTCCTCGACTACGGCACCTCCCCAATGAGGGGCACCTCTTTGATCAATGGATTCACCTTGTCGAGCTCTAAAATGCCTCGATGGCTTGGTCTCGGTGTAGTTCAATTAGGCCTTAACGGCTTTGCCTCGGCCGAACTTCACTTCACCTTGATGGCATCTCCTCGACCAAGGGCTCCCTTTAGCTCAATGGATTCACCTCAGTGAGCTCCAACACACCTCGATGGATTGGCCTCAGTGTAGTTCAATTCGGCCTTGGCGGTTTTGCCTCAACCGAACTTCGCTTTGCCTCGATAGCATCTTCTCGACCAGGGCCCCCCTAGCTTGAAGGATTTATCTCAGTGAGTTCCAGCATGCATCGGTGGCTTGGCCTCGGTGGTTCAATTTGGCCTAGATGGCTTTGCCTCGGCTAAACTTTGCTTCACTTAGATGGTGTCTCCTAGACCAAGGGCTCCCACAAGCTAGACAAAATCACCTTGGCCAACTCCACTACACTTCGATGATTTGGCCTCGACGTGGTTCAACTTAGCCTTGATGGCTTTGCCTCGGTCGAACATCGCTTCACCTTAATGGCATCTCCTCGACCCGGGGCTCCCTCTAGCCCAACAGATTCATCTCAGTGAGCTCCAAGACACCTCAATGACTTAGCTTCAGTGTGGTTCAGCTCGGCCTCGACGGCTTTGCCTCGGCCAAACTTCACTTCGTCTCGATGACGTCTCATCGACTAGGGGCTCTTCATAGCTCAACAGATTCACCTTGGCACATTAAGTTTAGTACTTCAGTGCACGTCATCCCACTTGAAGGCGATACCTTAGTCGTTGAAGCACTCATTGCTTCATGAGCCACACTGTCTGGGGTTGAGCGGCCACAACCTCACCCTTCGGGCCAAGTGAACACATACACACTCTCTAGGGCCAAGTGAATATGCTCACCCTTTAGGGTCAAGTGAACGGATACTCACCTTCTGGGCCGAGTGAACACACTCACCCTTTAGGGTCGAGTGAACGAATATTCACCCTCCAGGGCCGAGTGAATACACACTCACTCTCTGGGCCCGAGTGGACTTACCTAATGTGGACTTCTCCTAACCTTCCAAGGTTGAGCAGGTACACACAAGCGCTCTTGAGCCTTGTCTTGAGCGCTAAGTTTTTTCTATGGGAGACGGTGATATTCTAGCCTCACCTCATTTGTGAAGTGCTTGCGAGCCTCATCTTGAGTGCTAAGTTTTTCCAAGGGGAGATAGCAACATTCTGGCCTCCCAACATGTGAAGCACTCTTAAGCCTTGTCTTGTGTGCTATGTATTTTCGATGGGAGATGGTGACATTCCAGCCTCACCCCATCCGTGAAGCGCTAGCAAACCTCGTCTCGAGCATTGAGTTTTTCAGATGGGAGACGATGATGTTTTGGCCTCTCCACAACCATGAAGCGCTTTCAAGCCTTGTCTCGAGCGCTATGTTTCTCGATAGCGCCATGCACCATCATTTGAGTTCGATGGCCATTGCATGCCGATCCCAGCTCAGACCAACTCCACCTTCGCCACTGCTATTTGGGCTCGACTCGACTCTACCACCGCCTTCCCACCTACGGCCATGCCTAGGTGGGTCGAGCACTCTTCACTCCGCAAGCTAGGCCTTCCGGGGTTAAGCGGCCACATCCTTGCCCTAGGGCCGAGCAAAAACATACTCACCCTCCGGGCCCGAGTAAAAATATCCTCACCCTCCAAGGCCAAGTGGACTTAACCTAACGCGGACTTCTCACCCTCTAGGGTCTAGTGAGCACATAAGAAGCGCTCTCAAGGCTTGTCTCAAGCGCTAAGTTTTTTCGATAGGACATAGGGTGATAACGAACCTACCCAACAAGTACCGATGAGCAAATTAGAAAAATCCTTGAACCTACCCAACAAGTACCGATGAGCAAATTAGAAAAATCCTTTCGGAGGCCAAGCAATGGGCACATTATCCAAAACAAGCCACAACAAATGATAACAAAATAAGCTCCTTCCGTTGAAGGCCACACCCTGGTGTGTTGAGTACTTCTTGCTTCACAGTCAATGCCTAGATGAGTCAAGCATCGTGCTTTAGTGCACCACTAGTTTTGTCGAGTCAAGCTACTCGCATTCTGTCTTATAACTCATTTGCATGCCTCACGTCAATGAGTTGAGCACCTCATGTTCTAACATACGCCTCCTCACCTCAACAAGTCGAGCACTCCTAACACTATAGACAATGCCTTGACGAGTCGACGATCTTGCATTTGAATGCATATCTCCTCACGTCGAAGACCATTCCTTAGTGAACCAAGAACTCCTCACAAGGTCATGTCTCAGGCAAATTGAGTATCTAGCACATCAGTGCACACCCACTCACACCACAGGCAACCCCTTGGTGAGTCAATTAATAGGCACTTCGGTGCATGCCTCCTTGCCTTACAAGTAACACATCAGCCTCTGGTATTTCACGCCCTAGCGCACTCCTCTAGTCGTCGAGTTAGTTCGCTCGATGAGAGACAACACTCCTTGATGGCTTTGTCTCCGTATAACACAACTCGACATACATGGCATTCTCCTGACCAAAATTAGCTCGATCTATTGACATCTCCTCAATTATGTGCACCTATTGGATCGATGGCTTCACCTTGGCAAGTACCAACACATTGCCTCGGCGCGGTGTGATCAGCCTTGAGGGCATTCTCTCGACAAAGCGTAGCTTCGTATCGAGCACTCATTGCTTCATAGGCCATGTGTCCATAAGCCATGTGGCGCGTCTCCTAGCTTCTAGTGCCATACCTCAATGAGTCGAGTAGACAATGGCCTAGCATATATCCTCTCACCTTGAGGGCAAGCCTCATTAGGTTGGTCCCAGGCGCGTGCACCGACCTCGAACATCATGGTGTGTTGGTGTGCATCGATCGATCACATATCGATATATCGTCCAACTCAACGTCACCCATCGAGCTCATACATATTGATGCATACACCTCCATTAGCCTCATGCACCTTAAAGCTCCATCGCACCCTGGACTAGCAGTACATCCATGCCTATCTCGACAAGTTCACACAATAGCATGTTCACCTAAGAGCTCCACACGTCTCAGACTAACAAGTTGGCCACTTATTTATGTGTGTTCTCATGGGTCAACCTTTCATTGCTCTTCAATGGCCAGGTCTAGGCTAGTCAAGCTTGACACTCCTGTACATACCTTTACCTCTCGAAGGCTATGAGTCAAGAACTCACTTCATGAGGCACTTCGTTTGTCTAGGTCCTAGCTATGTGCCTCCATGTAACTTTGGCATCTAGGTGATCTATGCTTGACTCCATAGCTGTCTGTGACCCCATGTTCTTTTGGGCGACGATGAACTCTGCAACATGGACTGGAATTGGCCTAGCGGAGTAGTGGCCATTCGATGACCACCAAGTGAACCCACCTCCCCGGTGCATGCACAGCTTATCGCTTGGAATTCACACAAGGGCTAAGGTAAATTAACATGTTGTCAGAGTGTGCCATAGGTTACCAAAAGAATCGTTGACCCGAGGCCGTGGACTGACCCCTTTTCAAGTTGGTGCGCAAGCCAGATGGGCTATTGACGACCACCCAGATTAGCGAAGGGCTACTATTAGAGAAGGGTTCCCGCACTACCTCAAGTCGATAATAACCTCCGTGAGGCGTGCCCACGGGCCAACCTTGGATGAGGTCTGGGCCCAACCTCCATGTGGCATACACATCGGAGGATCCACCCTATACAAGATTCGGAGTCAACCCTAGATGAGGTTCGGGGAGCCAACCTTGGTGTGGCGTCATATATTGGAGATCAACCCTGAACAAGGTCCGGAGTCCAATCTCAGTGTGGCGTCACATATCGGGGGACCTACCCCGGATGAGGTATGGAGTTCAACCCCGGACGAGATCCGGGGATCAACCTCGGCGAGGCATGACATATCAGGGGATCCACCCCAGATGAGGTCCGAGGTAGCCACGCGTCAAGGCCCCATCAGCACCTGGGTAGAAGGAAGGCCAACGACGTTGCAAATCTCAGACATGGTGTGACCCACTTGACAGAATGGACGAAAGTAGTACCCCTTAGCACAAGATAAGATTTGATAGCCAAAATGTAACTTCGGATACTTTTCTCTCCTCTCTATAAATAAGATCACTTGTAAATAGGGAGGGAGAAGCCACTTGTAACACTTACCACCCATACATAATACATTTGTACGATCCCTGGTGTGCAACTCTCGATGAGTCTCCCTCTTGCATCCTCAAACGGTTGCTAACTCCGACTAGGGATGTCTACAAGTTTACTATTCCATCTCATTTCGACGACAAACAGAACCCAGGGGATTGTCTCAAAATCAGAGCAGTTGAGGTGACAAAGGATTCCTAGCTGCTCATTGCTCAAGCACGTAGGGATACATTAATTTTTCAGAAAAGAGACAACTACTGCACAGACGACACGAACAGCTTTGAAAGTTAGCAGCAGTTTCATCACTTCATTCTCCATGGACCAGGCTCCATCCTCTGTACATCCTCCTCCTTCAGCGCCGGCCTACGACACCGAGTAGCGCCGGTTCCTCGACGACGAGCTGGAGGACTTGGACTCCGGCGGCTTGGCCGACGACCGCGGGCTCTGCGAGCTCCCGGACGTGTCCGAGCTCTTGCTGACGACCTCGCCGGGCAGCTTCCCGACCCACAGCTTGTCGAAGATCCTCCGTGACCGTGACGACAGCGACAGCCTGCTGCTCTGGTTCGCGATGCTGCCCCTCGCCAGCCGCCGCCCGTCGTCGTCGTGGCGGTCGTCCTCGTCGACGAGCTTTAGGCTCCCGAGCTGCTTCTTCAGAGAGGTTGGCGTTGGTGGCTCTGGCAGCGCGCGGTCCTTCCAGTCGTCTTCCAGGCGCGTGATGGACCGTGTGCTGCCGTTGGCCGTGCCGGTGGCTGATGCCAGCGGGCTGCTCCCCGTTGCGCGCAGCTGCTCGAAGAAGAGCACCTGCACGACGACGCGGAGCGGGAGGCGGTCGTTCTGCGCCGCGTGTATGCATGCTTCCTTGGAGAGCTTCTTGACGTCCATCAGGCTGGATATCTTCCTCTTCTCCACCTTGGGTAGGTTGGGATGCAACTGACAAGAAGTAACAATTGTATGTCAACTAGATGGATTAAGCAAGGAGCAAACTGCAACAAGATCGATGTATCTTTGTATGATTCTTATCAAACATACCTTGAGAAAGATATTGATGGCGGTGTACAGACCATCATGTGTTGGCCTAGCTGCTTCAGGCATGGATGTTGCCAATCCCACAAAACTTGAAACTGATAGGTTTGGATCAGAGGCAACCTCAGCCAAGTACCCATCAACAAGCTTGCACAGTGTTAGCAGAGACTCATTCTCCACATCTGTCTCAAACATCTCCTTGTCAAGGTCGTTGAGAAAAATTCCGTCTTCAGTTACTCCAGCGCGTCGCATGTATCGACCGACGAGCGTCTGGACTAGCTGAACATCGTAGGTGGTCTGAGCCGGCGGCTTCGACGGAATCAGAAGATCGTTAACTGACGCCTTGTGCAGCTGCAAGACAATTCTGTCCATAAGCTCTTCCTTCAGTAGCTCTCCGGCTCCAATCAGGACAGTAGCTTTCAGCAGTTTCAAGAAGAAGCGGCATGAACAGCATGAGGATCCCTTGTCTGATGGCAGTAGCCAAACGATGGTTTCCAGCAGATGTTTGTATGTAGTGGAGTAGACGTTGTCGACCAGCGTGTCGCAGCAATCTGGAAGCCATCTTGCAGCATAGGCCTTGAGAGCTTCTCCGACAACGTCAGAAGGGATCCTTCCTCTCGATTTTACAGCAACCATGACACGCTTGTAAAGGTCTACATCCAATTCACACAGATCTTCGACCCACCAGTCCTTGGGAACCGCCTGCGAGCTTTTCCGGGCTTCCACTATCTCATCAGAGGATGCAGATTTCCGGTTATAGGTGTATGACCACATTACGTTGCACGGGTTAGCGGTAGCTTTGGAAGCAATAGAATCTATGCATCTTCCAACCAACTTTAGCTCCTCAGACCATGGTAACAATGCATCTGTGGTCTGTAGAGCTATGATCGAGTCTTTCCAGCTTCTGAAGATGCCAGAATTCAGGAACACCTCAATCTTAAATATCAGATTGCTTTTCTCAACATCCTCGGTCATCCCAAGGTACTCCGCTGCACATCTCGCGGCAACAACGTTGTACGCATTGAGGGTCACAACCATGCCATAGCAGAACTTAGCACAGATTTCAAAAGTTTTCACTCCACCAGGGATGTCGTGTATGTAAACTTCATCGGTGCCATTCTGACTAGCCTCGATTATCAGCCTTTGTAACAGGCCACTCTTGGAAAGAAGGGGGAACTGAAAATAGATTGTAAAGTGATCAAAATTACAGAGTAACCAATGTTTTTTACAAGAAAAGAAGCAATAATTGAACAGTGGTCATTTGTAGATTTTCTGTAGCATTGTATCTGTTGCACAAATTTAACAAATGGACTTCTTTAATTGCGAGGTATGTGCACTGTTGGCACCTACCATACAGAAAACTTAATGGAAATGGAAGCCTGATCTAAAGAAACTGTGGGAAAGATTCTGAGAGCAACATAGATCCAAATTACAAGTGGAACCTGACAAAAGTTGTTACTATAGCAGCATCTTCTGGTGTGCTCATAGCTGTACATTGGCGGATGCATTGTTTTAACTTCAAGTTCCAAGACGTTAAGACACAGCAATACAATCAAGTTTGGTTGATAAAATGAGTGAAATGGTAAGGAATTACCTTGTGCAGATATAACCTTGCCTCCTCGACATGGATGACGATGTCTGACGGTAGCTCGGACAACACATATCTGCGAGAGATTGATTTGTTCAGAGTTACATAGCTGTTAAGGAAGACATAGAACAAGAGAGTAGCATCATAAAGAAAACGTTGAGAATTGCATGGGCAAGTAAGAAACTCTTTTAACATGTCCTGTAGGCATAAAATGAGTCGTATATACTGGTCAGTTGGTCTTCGTCAGCAAGCAAATCCATGATCATGATGGATATATGACAGAATTTGCAGGCATTTATCAGAACATGCCGTGCAAGTAGTGGTTGACTAACACGGAATAGCATCTCCTAATCAACAATACACATTAGTAAAACTTTCAGAGTAATTCTACTAACCAAACATCTAGAGCACCTCTTGTTGCCCAAATATTCTTGTTCAGGTCAAGACATATACACTTCAACCCTAAATAAAAATATTCAAGACACGTTCTTTTTGTTAATGATGTCAGTCTCTGCAACTAAGAATGAATTATGAAGTCCAAGATCCAGTGGGCGTGGCCAGGTGGGTTACAGGCAAAGGGGAAGAACAGAAAGCAAGCAACATTTTGATCAGCCCCTAGAATTACAAGTAAAAAATTGAAAAAAAGGAACCTTCTGATGTTATCACAACAACTGCTACCATGTTTTGTTTGCACAACCAAAAGGGACGCACCAACTTTTCCGTAGCAAAAGGGTAGGCGCCTTGGTCAAATGCCGTGCAGAGAAACCCACGTAGCTCACGAGCACTTAGCAGTAGTAGCCCCACATCTCAAAATCACAGTAAAACTGCTCCTATAAGCCCCCAAAAAAGGTATTCTTTTTGGGAAACAAATCAAGAACACACACACCAAAAGATTTATACTTCTAAAACAAGCTCATTTTTCAGATAACAATGCGTTATTGTTTTGCTTCCACAAACAAAAGAACCTGGAAAGAAGAACAGAGACCAAGGAAGCAGCAACCAAGAGCACTGCACATCTGGGCCTAGTAAGTCAAGAACAGTAGAACAGGCTTGCCATTGCATCAAAACACAACTGACATTGTATTGTTCCCCACCGAAACAAGAGAAGTAAAAACAAGACACGAACTTTCCATTCGATCACACCGGTAAAGAAGTAAATAATGGTTGCAATGGCCAAGGGAGGAGGGGGCCTCACTCACCTGGAGCCGTCGCCGTCGGTCTGGAAGGCGTCTGGCTTGGAGCCAAGCTTCATGAACTTCATGGTGAAGATGAAATGCTCTCTTTCTCTCTCGCTCTTCACGACAACTTCTCTGCAGCTCAGCTCAGTGTGTTTCTTGCTTACTTTTCACGTCTTCTTGCCTCCTCCTGCTTCAGTTATTTCCTTGTTTTATTCAGGAAACAGTGGAGACCAGCAAGTAGTAGTCCCAAGAAACGCGCAAGAGAGAGAGAGAGAGAGAGAGAGAGAGAGAGAGAGAGAGAGAGATGGTTTGATGAGAAGAGGGAGGGTGGTATTAACTCGAGCTCTTATTTACTGCTTTGCAAGCTGCGTTCGGCTAGCGCGTCTGGTCCTTCTCTATTTTTCAGTTGCGCTTGTCACATGGAAAGTATTTTCATATTACAACCCTGCAATCTTTCTCTTTTTTTACTATTTATTAGATTTTAAAGATCTTATCCTTCTGGAAAGCTGGAGCATGAAAAACATGTATTGACTGGAGTGCAAAGCTTATAGTTACTGCTCTATATGCATGTCCTTGTCAATGTTACTCTCAGGTAGTCGCGTGAAATTATTCTGCAGGTAGTAGTCAATGTTTGCTTTCAGAAACCGGTAGAAAGTTCAGTGTGATTTCCTAGTCTGAAAACACTTTGTATCTGCACACTACAAACCACAAACTAAAAGGGAAATTCTCCAGCACAAATTTCTGCAGGAAACTCCCCAGTATTATCTGCAATGAAGTGCTCGGATGTCAGATCCGGGCGCTACCTCCGGACGTTCCGCTGCAACATTTTTTGACCGTGTTTGTAATATTTGTCGTCCATATTTATAATATTTTTCGTCTGTATTTTTTAACATATTCTATTCCGTATATGTAACATCAACTTTTGTACATACAGTGATTAAAATTAATTGTTGCACGTATTTTTGTTACATACGGTGATTAAAATTGTTGCACATATTATCTAAAAATATTGCATCGGAGCGTATAATGCGAATATTCATATTGATTTTTCTCTTTTTCTTTTTATTGCATACATGACCGACAAATATTACAGGTATAGACTAGAAATATTACGTATGTAAATACTCACATCGATCTTTATTTTTGTTACAAATATAGATAAAAATATTATAAATATAGCTAAAAAGAACGTCCAGAACCAGATACATGGATCGAACGTCCAGACATTACCCATGAAATTATGAAACACGAATCAATTAGCAGCTCATAGCAGTGGAGAAGCTCATGCAATAGATAGGTCATAGGACCAGGAGGCTTGACCAGTAGCGGTCGTTGTCCATCTCTTCAAGACTTCAATACACACAGATCCTAGCACCACTGCACCAGTGCTCGCCTCCACACGCAGTGCCACTGACACCCGGCCCCACTTCCGCGGGCACCACTGTCGGTGACCAACATAGCACAACCAGCACGGGATCTTATGCGGGGAGTCTATCTGTTGCCCACCGTGTGTTTATAGGGCGGCGGTAGCCGCTGCCACACCGCCACTGTAGCTTGCCGAAACTGTGGCTGATGTCGCCAGCACAGTATGCAAAGGGCGAGGAGAAAAGAGCTACAAGTGTCGCTTGGGCATTGGGATTGGCGATCGAAGAAGTAGGGGACCGACCGAAAAAAAGCCAGAAGGGCCGTGCATTGCACACACAAGGGCACCAGGCATGCAGGCAGCAGCGGCTGCTTTTTCTTGCCCTCCTCATCCCAAGCATGAAGACATCTTGGACTGGATGCCCCCCCTCTTTTCTCTGTTTTTCTTTTGTGCTTATCTGTCCCTTTTCCTCTCTTCGTTGCTAGTGCTAGCTGAATGTGCACCTGTGTCTATACCAGTAGTAGAAGAACGCGTGATATTTTGAGCTTGATATGCAGTAGTTATAACGATTAACGACGTGTAATGTCCGGGTTTTGCAGGGACAATTTTACATGTGTGAGTGGTCACGTATGGGACGAACGCATCTACGAGTGAGCAGTAGTCCTCGGTTGGAAGCTGAGTTTTCCGCATCAATTTTACCCGGTGGTGTGTTGGACGTATGACAGCATTTTTTTTTTAATCTAGCGCTCTTTGCATCTTACATGAGGTTATGTGAGACTTGTCCATGCATTTCACCGTCACCAAAAGGCATCCCTCGAACCCCTCCCTCTCGCTACTTCGGGCCTGTTCTTTTTTTGCTACGGCTTGTAACTTTTGGGCTGTTTGTACAAGAGATTACAGAGTAACAGAAACTCACGTACGGTTTTTGCCGATATAAATGAAGTCGATAAAGCATGTACTATAATTAACTAATAGATCCTATCTTAAAAAGATACTCTATTTAAAAGCTAGTTACTATAGAAAAACCAAAAAATAGTTTTTAGAAGTTGAAAATAACAGGACCTTCATTTAGAGGAACTAGAATAGCAGGATTCCGACCTAAACCACATGAACCTTTGTTCTCCTGTCCTCCATGTATAGTGGACTTGGATCATATCTGTTCCGAACCCAACCAAAATAGGCCTCGTATGTCTAAAATCGTGGGTGTTAATGGCTTGATCGACCAATGGATGGATCTGTGCCATAGAGATAAATTCAAAAGAAAATTCACAACAGGTACTTCACACCTAGAGCTTTCGTGATGTTGGCTAACCTAGAGTTTTCCTGATGTTGGCTAAGTCATGCACCCAGCAACAGAAGAGACTATCGAAAACGAAGTAGAAAGTTGGGTGTCCTCCGCAGTGGGGGGGCTTGTCGAATCTCTTTTCGGATCTCACAATCGCTAGTAATCATGGAGGATGCAAGCCTAAAGGACCGCATGATACATTGGTACATTTATATAGGGCTTATATTATATGTGCATGCGTGCTCCCATATGTAATCTGTTAGACCATGTGGCTAGATTTATGATATTTTGGTGATGAATAATTGACAATGGTTAATTTGTTATGATGAATAATTGGTGATTTCGTTTAGCGGTGTTATGCGAGTTGTGTTGCATGTGTGCGGACTGATGTTGGCCAAGTTGAGACGAACTTGTGCCGGAAGAATGTTCTTTGGTCTTTGCATGTGCAGGTTGAGCATGGAGGCGATCATGGTCGGTGACGAGGTGGACCGGAACTAGGATGGGGAGATCTGAGGTTCAGACGGTCAAGGAGGTCACGAGATGATCGGGCTCATGCTTGGGGCGCATGGAGATCGAAGGTGGATGATACGTGGAGAAGCTACGGGAGGTGCGGTCCTAGAGGCTTCGACACGTGACGTGTTAGAAAAGTTGTGAGAGTGAAAAACCTGTGTTAGGAAGGGTTTCGGGTCCCTTGAAAATTAGTGGGCCAAAAGTCTAGTTGAGGTAAAAAGGCCCAGGCCTAGTTGGAGTTGGATTAGGATTCGAAGTCCTAGTTGGAGTTGGATTAGGATTCGAAGTCCTAGTTGGAGTTGGATTAGGATTCGAAGTCCTAGTTGGAGTTGGATTAGGATTCGAAGTCCTAGTTGGAGTTGGATTAGGATTCGAAGTCCTAGTTGGAGTTGGATTAGGATTCTAAGTCCTAGTTGGAGTTGGATTAGGGTTCTAAGTCCTAGTTGGATTAGGATTTTAAGGCCTAGTTGGAGTTGGGCTGTGTGTGTATATATATGCATGCGGTGGCATGGCAAGAGTTGTGCCGAGCAGCCGTGGAAGAAAAATATATATACGGCTTTTGGGGTGGCCAAACGTTTTCTTTGGCATGGCATCTTTTTGATCACGAAGCGCACGACATTGTTCAGCCATCGGTCAGGCAAGCGATCTCATATTTTGCTTAGTTGCATAATTAGGGCTTAATTTATTTTCGTCACTATTTGCATCAGCGATCTTGTTTATTTTATATCTCAAGATCTAGAGCTCCGATTGACGTAATTCCAGTTGGGTTAGTTCAATAACTGTCTCTAGTTTATTCTGAAAAAGTTTGAGGTTAATCGGAGTTACGGATTTTTATCGAGATCAGTTTTAGTAAGGATACATTATTCTGTCCAGAATTATTAAATGAGACTTAAATAGGTTTTGTGTTTAGGGGAGAGTCTTAAAATTTATTTTTAGCTTCCGCAATCATTCACCCCCCCCTCTGATTGCCTATCTTAGTGTGAATCGATCCTACAAGTGGTATCAGAGCAGGTTAATTTTTCTAATTGATCTTAACCGGTGATTAGAAAACATGTCGACGGATAGGTATTCCACAAAACCTTGTGTTTTCGATGGTGTTGATTTTCAGTATTGGAAAGCGAAGATGGAGGCATATATTCAAGCTCAAGGCTTTGCAATATGGGAGAAAGTATACAAGCCTTATCAAGTGCCTGAGAATGATGCTGTGTCAGCAGCGAATATAGCAGAAGTGGAGTCAAATAGCAAGGCAATGAATCTCATAATCCAAGGACTAGGAAGGAGTGACTTTGATCGTGTTGTGCATCTTAAATCCGCATATGAGGTATGGAAAGCACTATGTGATTATCATGAGGGTTCATCTACTATCAAAGAGGTACGTCAAGATATGTACAAAAAGGATTACATGCGTTTTGAAATGAAACCTGGTGAATCAATAGATGATCTCTTTGCCCGCTTTAACAAAATTCTTAGTAATCTACGTGCTGTTAATGTTACTTATACTGATGCTGAAAATGCACGTCAGTTACTTGGAGCATTAGATATGTCTATATGGGAGATGAAGGTTACATCCATTAGAGAATCTACTGTCATGAGTACACTTACATTAGATGTACTTTATTCTAAATTGAAAACTCATGAATTAGATGTTTTTGCTAGAAAAAATAATGGTAATAAATCAATTGCTTTAGCTTCACAATCTAGCATGTCTAATGGTGATAATTCTTCTACTAGCTATGCTTTGTCTTCTTTGTCTTCACTAACCGATGAACAGTTAGAGCAACTTCCGGAAGATGATTTGGCACTTCTCTCTACACACTTCACAAGAGCTTTGCAGAATGTGAGATCAAGAAAGAGAGGAAATTTTGGTCCTCAAAGGTGCTATGAGTGTGGTGATCTCAATCATATTCGTCCCAAATGTCCAAAGTTTCTAGCAAGATTTGCAAAAGAAGAGAATGAGAAGGAAGAAGAGATGGAGAAAGAAAAGAAGAAGAATAAAAAGAAGGGTTATATTAATCGCAAGGTGGTGCATCGTGTTCTTTCGGCTCTTGAGCAAATTAATTTGAGTGATGTGGACACGGACAGCGAGGATGATACTCCCAAAGGCAAGAAAGATTTAATTGGGTTGTGTCTAATGGCAAGTAGCAAAAGCTCCACCGACAATGATGATCTTGACAGCGACAGCTACAATGAGGTAGAACCTTCTTATGATGATTTAGCTAAAGCTGTTGCTAAACTTGGTACTTTGCTAGAAAAGAAAGATAAAAAGATTAAGAAATATGATACTTTGATTGAATCTCTAAATTCTGAAATTGCAAGACTTAGAGTTTTAATTCCTGATGATGAATCTTGTGAGTCATGTCAAATTTTACATTCTGAGTTAGAAAATGCTAGGTCACTCAATGCTTTAAACATGGATCAACTTAGAGATGTAACTGCTAAATTTGATGAATTAAGATTGGCACATGACTCTTGTGATGAAAAATTGAAATGTACTAATGATGAAATTGGAAAGCTCAAGTTTAGTTCTTCTTCATGTTTAGAATCAAGTATTTTGAATGCTCAATCTAAAGCTTGCTCTAAATGTGATTTGTTAGAAGCTAGACTTAGTTCATCTCAGGAAACAATTCAACAGATGCTTTATCATGAGATTTCTTCTTGCTCAAATTGTCCTAAACTTAACACTGAAATAGAAGTTTTGACTAGACAACTTAATGATTTTGCTGAAAAAGAAAGATTAGCTCAGTCTAGTGCTTCTAAAAATCTTGTGAATGAATCTAATAAATGCACAACTTGTCCCACTCTAGCTAAAGAGAATGAGTACCTGAAAGACACTTTAGAGAGATTTTCTTTTGGCAAGAAAAATTTGAATATGATTCTAGACAAGTCAAAAACTAGTGTGAAAAATCGTGGTCTAGGATTTAATTTTGTTGAGCATGCCAAGAATAATTCTTCTAAGGTTATTAAGCCTCTTGAACCTGGAAAAATTGAAGTGAAACTTGAACCAAAACAAACTGTGTTTAAATCTGCTGGCTTTGTACAAAGTTCATCGAATAATAATGTAGGTGCTAACTCATCATCTCAAAAGAATTCTAGTTATGTTAAATTTCATTGCACCTACTGTGGAAGAGATGGACACTTGAATGAATTTTGCTTTAGGCGTGCAAAGAAAGAGAAGAAGAAAAGATTGAATGCTTTGAGACAAAAACGTGCAATGTTTTTTGTTCCTAGAACTAATGTGAAAGCTAAGTTTGTTGAGAAATTTTATGATGGCTTTAAATCTGCTTCACATGCTAGATTGGGATTTAATTCAAATAATTCACGTTCTTTTCGGTATTCTGATCACCCACATGCACGTGATTTTGGTTCTAGCTTTGTTACTCCTGTTCATCGTGTGTCTCAGTACTGGATTCCTAGATCTTATTTCACTAACCCCAGTACTGTGAGACCGATGTTTCCTGTGATGTAAGAACAACTGACGAGAATGGAGAACATGAGCTAGATTGGGTTCCAGTCTTTTACATCATTGCTTGATTGGAACACTTGATGGTTCTTCACTCTCTTTGATGGCTTCTAAGAGATTTCACTTTTTGAGAGACCATGTGGAAAAGGTGATGTTGTCTTAAATCTTGTTAAATTCTCGAGTTGCTGATTTGCACATGAAATCGCTTGATACTTCTCGTTTTCCTTTTGGGAAGTGAGTTGGAAGTATTACATCTTATGGGATTATTCTAAGGGGGAGCTTGTTGTTTAAAAATTTTGAAAGCTTTGTTTATTATCCTTGTCAAATAACTCATCAAATCCAAGTCATTGAAATCAATTGAGTAGTAGAGCTTTCTTTATCATATCTATTCATATGTTGTGTAGTTTTGATCAGGACTGTTTATAATTAAATTGCTACATTTGAATTAATAGTATGACATGGCGGAATATTTTGACTAGATTAATTATAGTTATTACTTTGCGATGTCCATCGAAAAGGATTAGCTTGATTGTGAGTCTTATTTTAACTCTTGGTTATGAGACTTGCATGTTTCATGTTCCAATTCTTATGATCACTCAATTTGGCATGTTATTAAAAAAAAGAGAGTATATAAAGAAAAAATTAAAAAGATGTATGCTTCAAGCATGCCATGGTGAAAAAAAATGGCACAAAAGTGCGCAAAATGAAAAGAAGTATGCTTCAAGCATGCCACCATCAAAAAAAAAAAGAGAAGAAGACAAGTATGTCATTATGAAAAGAAGTATGCTACAAGCATGCCAAATGCCTAAAAATTGAGTGTGGAGCAATAAGTTGTTACATGAGACTACTAGCCCGTCTAGAGTTAAAATTTGCTTCACTTTCAGGTTTTGATTTTTCGTTGTAATATCTCATTGTGCTCTCTATAATTGGTTTGGTCATTGTTGATATGCCTGTCATTGATATAAATTGCTTAATCATATTGAAAATTTGTTTTGACATTGCTATGTGATATATGGCTTGATATGATCTAGATAGCTCTACTCAAAAATGTGTCTTGGTTGCTTTATTAAATAAATGCACAATGACTTGGATAATCTACAAAGCTTCTTGATTTTTACTTTCATTGCTCCGTCTTAGAATTATTCTTTCTTTAAATTTTCTTGATGATTACATTGCCAAAGGGGGAGAAATTTGGTGTGCTTTGCGAGAAATTAAAGAATTTGGGGAGAATAAAATTACCTCTCTTGTGTTGAGGGGGAGAGATTTGAGACTTATGGTTTAAAATATTTTTTCGGCTTTGGTTCTTCACTTATATCTATTTGAAGCTAGTTCATCATACAATTTTGTGGTTTTGTCAATGTATTCATCAAGGGGGAGATTGTTAGACCATGTGGCTAGATTTATGATATTTTGGTGATGAATAATTGACAATGGTTAATTTGTTATGATGAATAATTGGTGATTTCGTTTAGCGGTGTTATGCGAGTTGTGTTGCATGTGTGCGGACTGATGTTGGCCAAGTTGAGACGAACTTGTGCCGGAAGAATGTTCTTTGGTCTTTGCATGTGCAGGTTGAGCATGGAGGCGATCATGGTCGGTGACGAGGTGGACCGGAACTAGGATGGGGAGATCTGAGGTTCAGACGGTCAAGGAGGTCACGAGATGATCGGGCTCATGCTTGGGGCGCATGGAGATCGAAGGTGGATGATACGTGGAGAAGCTACGGGAGGTGCGGTCCTAGAGGCTTCGACACGTGACGTGTTAGAAAAGTTGTGAGAGTGAAAAACCTGTGTTAGGAAGGGTTTCGGGTCCCTTGAAAATTAGTGGGCCAAAAGTCTAGTTGAGGTAAAAAGGCCCAGGCCTAGTTGGAGTTGGATTAGGATTCGAAGTCCTAGTTGGAGTTGGATTAGGATTCGAAGTCCTAGTTGGAGTTGGATTAGGATTCGAAGTCCTAGTTGGAGTTGGATTAGGATTCGAAGTCCTAGTTGGAGTTGGATTAGGATTCGAAGTCCTAGTTGGAGTTGGATTAGGATTCGAAGTCCTAGTTGGAGTTGGATTAGGATTCTAAGTCCTAGTTGGAGTTGGATTAGGGTTCTAAGTCCTAGTTGGATTAGGATTTTAAGGCCTAGTTGGAGTTGGGCTGTGTGTGTATATATATGCATGCGGTGGCATGGCAAGAGTTGTGCCGAGCAGCCGTGGAAGAAAAATATATATACGGCTTTTGGGGTGGCCAAACGTTTTCTTTGGCATGGCATCTTTTTGATCACGAAGCGCACGACATTGTTCAGCCATCGGTCAGGCAAGCGATCTCATATTTTGCTTAGTTGCATAATTAGGGCTTAATTTATTTTCGTCACTATTTGCATCAGCGATCTTGTTTATTTTATATCTCAAGATCTAGAGCTCCGATTGACGTAATTCCAGTTGGGTTAGTTCAATAACTGTCTCTAGTTTATTCTGAAAAAGTTTGAGGTTAATCGGAGTTACGGATTTTTATCGAGATCAGTTTTAGTAAGGATACATTATTCTGTCCAGAATTATTAAATGAGACTTAAATAGGTTTTGTGTTTAGGGGAGAGTCTTAAAATTTATTTTTAGCTTCCGCAATCATTCACCCCCCCCTCTGATTGCCTATCTTAGTGTGAATCGATCCTACAGTAATCTATCTTATATACATGATGGCATAATTCTTCTTTAGATATGTGGCAAAAAGGCGTTTTAAAGCAGATAATTCGAGATAATCCAAAGTAAAATGGTCTAAAGATGTTCTGATCCGAATTTGTTCGAACTTCATCTGTCCCTTTGTTAGGTCTAAAAAGAGTTGCTTCAGGGCTTTCAGGTTATTTGCACTTTTTAGGGAAAAAAGTATATATAATATTCCGAACTTTGCTCAAAAGTTTGTTTAACACATGAACTATGAAATTAGATATTTGACCCTTCGAATTTTGCTATTCAGTTCAAATAATACATTGACCCGGTTTCAAATAGTGGTGTTACCCACGTGACATGATGAGTGAGCGGTTTTACCACGTGGCATGACACGTTGGTCAAGTTTAGATCAATAACAGGCGGGGGTCATAGGGCCTTCTCTCCTAAATCGAAACAAATAGGGAGGAAATTACAAAGGGTGGTGGCTATGAAAGCACAGCTGGGAGCTTGGTGGTAGAGAAGTCCTTGCGGGTTCCACATATCATTGACCTAACTTAGCCAGCATATCATCCTACGTGGTTAAACCGCTCGCTCATCGTATCACACGGGTAATGCCACCATACGAAATTGGATCAAAATGCTATTTAAATCGGATTACAAATTTTGAGAGGTAGGGATTTTCTTGAGAAACACAATTAGCCTCATCCCGTTTGAGGAGTCCACAGTTTTCCATGGACTTCAGCTTGAGCTAAGCTCCATATAAAGGCAACAACTAGTAGTTAAAATCGGCTTCAGCTCTCTCAAGAAGACGTAGCCCACTTGCTTAAAGAAACTGGAAGCTATCGGAGGAGAGACGTTTTATGGGTCGATACACATCTGGATCTGAGACTATCCTCATCACCATTTGATCATGCATCACGATTCATGAGATCATGGCGCGATTGTGATGGGGCAATCCTCATGTGGAGATCGACCATTCGACACATATAGCATTTTCCCTACTATTAGGAGTGACAATTTAGCTTGTTCTTTTTCGGCTGCGTCTAGTGACTTTTAGCTACAACTAGTGAGTTTGATAAATAGTATTGACAGATAAAAACCAAAGTTAAAAGCCGACTGAAAAGCTAAAAAGAACAAGGCTTATGTTTTTCTCGAAACAAACAAATGAGATATTTTTTTACCACATTTTCGAAGCGGCTTATCAGTATTCGATTTGTTCACATAAACACTCATGCTAGAGTCAAAATATATCAATCGCAGCCTAAAAAATAGAGGCTTAGGTGGTGATCATTTGAGCTTTTTTTGTGGCTTATAGCTGAAAAGTACTATAACTGGCTGAAAAAACACTGTAGCTGATAGAGGTTTATTTAACATAATTAAATTTAAAAAAATAAATAATATAAAAATATGTTAGCCCATTACGTATAATATAAACAAATACGAGAAAAAGAACCGATAAAAAAACTCAACAAAAAACCGAAAGTTCAGAAAAAGACAAAATTTATAAATAGTGAAAAATAAACCGGAAGCTAAAAGCTGAACTCCTCTGCCACCCACACCACCATTAGAAAGCCATTCCTACCAAACCTCTTCTCTTGTCCCACCATAAGCTTCAAAAGCTAGCTTCTTAGAGAAGCTGATAAGCTGGGTTAGGCGGGATCTAATTCTAGCTTGGTCCTTCTAGTGTCGAGAATCTCAAGATGGTTTCATCTTAGGTGGCTCTAGTTTAGGTGTCTAGTGGTGAATTAAACCGAGGTTAATTAAGTGGAGCAACAACTAATCCCTAGGGATGTGCACCTCATGATTAACGCGGGAATATGCAGAACATGGGATTTAATCATCGGCAAAGACGAATCTCGTCAAACATGCCGTTCCATGTACGTACAAGCACCGGTGATTACGGATTTCGGATCTTTCGCTTACGGACAAGAGAAGCAGCTAGGACAAGACAAGACATGTACGTACGTACAATCCCGTTGCAGAATGAAAGTACTTAAGTACCCCCTTCCCTTCAGCAGCAAATCATCCCTCTCAGATGCTGCCACGCGCTCTTTCAGAGCCACGTGGCAGCATCTGAAAAAGGGTCTTACGTGGGACCCACCCTCGTACACGGATACTCCCTCCCCGTCGCCATGATTTGGCGCCTAAGCGTGCACGCCGTCTCGAGCCATCCCATGTGTTCATAATAGTCTTTGAAAAGTGGCAACTAGTGGCTAACCAATAGAGAGGGGCTCATTAACAAGCTAATCCTAGATTATTGCGCGAATGAACAAGTGCTAATCCCTAGACTAATCAGTTCCCTCGGAGTGATTTACGCTGGACCACGATGCCAATGATCTAGCTAGCTAGCTACATCATGACCATGATCATCACATTCATTTTTCCCCCCAATAGTTCATGATTAACGCGACTGATGTCTATCTATGTATAAATGATGGATGGATGGATGGATGGGCATTGCAAACGTATGATTGCCTCCAGGGGACCAAGGGATATGGAGACATGGTCCTCACCGGCTAACGGTCAAACAGGGGATTATCCTAGCGTTTTGACTATGGAGATGGGTGTGAGCTTTTTGGTCCCCCTTCTTTCTTGTGAAAAGGGTGGCAATGTGGCATGTGATGGATTGCAGAGCTGAATCTAGGTGCATCCTGAGCTTATGGTCTACCCCTGCAGTATGTCGACCATTGTGGCTTCCATACTTTCCTCCTAATGTGGGGGAATGAAGCAGTAAGTCAGTCAGGCTTTATGGGGTATTTATTTTTATGCTACAGCTGATTACTTTTTGCTACGCTTTTTGACACAGCAGAAGACGATGAAAATGTTGATATGAATAATACATATGTTTTTGAGATTGAGAAGTCATTTGGAGAATCCGTTTTAAAAGGACATCCTATTTTAACGTTTGGCCTTTTGATTTCTAGAGAAACAAAAGCAAAAAAGAATAGGGCCTCAGCTTCTCTTTTTGAAATTTTGGCCAAGAGTTTTGGTATTTACTTAAAAGAAGAGGTAGGCACCCGGGCCGAATCATAGGATTCAAACCTGGGTGGACAGGGGTTCGACAACGCTATCTACGTACCAAGCTAGCGTATCTGGCTTAACCGCTTAAGCTTCTCTGAGAAGCTGCTTTCGGAGCTTACGGTGGAAAAGCCCGGGAAAACAACTAGCTTCTTAATTGTGGAAGCTGGAGTTATCGTATTCATATGGTAGCTTTGTCTAAAAGAACCTCTCCATTTCAAAATACTCAACACTTTTGACCAAATCATGCTTACCAAGGTAGTCATGTTTTGGTAAAATGTGACCAAAATGCTTTCAATATTATCTCAAACATAAGTAACGAGACCGAGAAATATGATCAAGATGAATAGAGTTAGGCCCTGTTTAGAATGCAAGATTTTTTTGAATCCTATGGAAATTGAATTGTCTTGTAAAATTCTTTCAAGATTTCTGTTAATTTTTTATGTTCGAAATTGGGGCCTTAATATGGATAGTTTGGGAAAACAAACATACATTGGAATGCGCAAAATGTCAACTTTTTGGGAAAGAAAATTCTAATTAAAAGTGCAAATACGGTTGCGCTAATCAACGTGTGCGCGCACGTTATGCGCTAGTCGCTAGCTGCGTGCACGAGCATCCTGGTGCGTTTATGTTTTGATGATAACTTTATGTGCATGAGATAGTAATTTTAACATCTGTAAGTCGATCGATGGTAACTTTATGTTCAAGATATAGTAATTTGATGTATTATCGATGATAACTTTATATTAAGGAGATAGTAACTTGACTTGCATACATGCAGTAGGAGAGAGAAGAGAATAGATGCACTTGACTTGTGTTTTTTTTATCTTGTTTACATGCTAAATATATAGTAACTCTTTCACCAAAAGTTCGATCTGCGATCCATTTGCACTATAACTCTTTCACCAAAAGTTCGATCTGCGATCCATTTGCACTATTGTGTTCGAAATTATAAGCTTAACAAAACAAAATCTATGTTGAATATGTTTTGAAGTTGCAAAAAATTCATGTCATATAAAGTTACTATTGTACATGAGTGAAGTTACTATCAAATACATGTAGAGTTACTGTCAGTTTTATAGTGTTACAACGAACAGTAACTTTACATATGTTTAGCAGTAACTTTACTCACACACGGCAGTAACTTTCCATACGAGTTATTTGCTATTGACATACATATTTCTCTCTTCTCTTAATGCATGCATGTTGACAATAACTTCATTCATACACGGTAGTAATTTCATGAAATACAGATAATAACTGTAAGTAGCTTCATGAATTACAGATGATAATTTTGTACATACGATAATAACTTTATTATAATTAACAAACATTAGTAACTGTCTATACGGTGGGATGGTGGAGCTGTTGACTGATTGAGTGTGTGTGTATATAAACTACAGGAGCCAGCCTCGTTGGGCCTTTTTTTTCGTGGAGCGAGTACGTTACACGCACATATTCCCATTACGGTCTCAACACGGTCAAAAAACTCGACAAGACATGTTAGTACGCTACACATAAGACACCCGATTGTTACTTTTCGCATTGCTCTCCGGCGCATTCTTGCATAATCGACTCACATGCATGCGCACTTCACTGAGCCACCGATTCACCGAGACAAGAACTGGTGGTGGCGTTGCCTCCGCCCAGCGGAACACCCAGCACACGCAAGCACACACGGTGCAGCTCTTTTAAGGCTCTGCTGCGGGCTTCAGCGCTGGCAATGCGCTCAGATGTGGTAGACGCAGTCAGATCGCTGCCTTTGGCTTTGGCGTCACAATTCACAAAGCCTGCGCCGTGGCATGCATGCATGCCTCTCCCTGGCGCTGCATGCCTGCAAGACCAAACTATTCCGCGAGATTCCATCTCCTTTTTTCCTTCTCCCAGCGCGCGCGCGCGCGCGTACGTGCACGAATCTTGCATGCCGCACCAGCAGCTAGCCACTGCGGGTACATGCCGAGCGAATAGCGTCGCGATGCATCGCTGCGTGCGCCTGCGTGCGAGCCGTAGAAAGTGAAAGCAACTTAGGGCACTCCTAATACAGAAACTATGAGATAGTTTCTATATTTGCCAATTAATGTAGACACTATCCATAGAAACTATACTCCCAATGGATAGTTTCTACAAATAAAATTTTCATCCAATCATCTATCTTCTCGCTCCTATCATCTACCTATCACAGCTCTTTCTATCTTGGTTCCTGTGTAGACATGGTGTCTATATAAGAAATCATTTCTTTATCTCTCCTCCTTAACTCCAATGACACATCAGCATTTTGCTTACTTGACACTTTATTTAATGCCATAGAAACCATCCATAGTTTCTGCATTGGGAGTGCTCTTATGGCCGCCCCATCGCTTGACGCTGTAACTTTTGCTTGGTGCGCTAGCTAGCTCTGGGACGGTAAAAGAGAAGAAGAAAGTGTAGTTGATACGAGATCCCACAGTAAATTTAGAAGTATTTTTTATTAGATGTGAAAACCGTCAAGGATACGGAGGGACTCAAGGAGAAATACCAAAATATGCAAGTTTATTAGTATGAGTATCTAAAATTACAAATGGCCTCCTCATCTTCTATTACAAGAGCTCCTATTTGTAGAAGAGAGAGAGAGACGTTTAAAGTTATAAGTTTGCTCTCGGGATCTAGCTTATTCCTAAGGATATTTACATTATTTACCCCGCGCGGGCCTCACCACGTCCAGGACTTCAAGGTTGGCTCATGGCTGGCCCCGGACCTTTCCATGGTCGATCTTGCACACCTCGCCCAGGTTGGCCCCGGACCTGGCCGGGATTGATTTTGCACACCTCGCCTGGGGTTAGCCCCGAACCCACCCAGGGTTGATCTTGTGCACCTTGCCAGTGTTAGAATAAAACTAGCATTGATCTAAACCAGCAGACCAAAGAATCCAAGATCTCATATGCAGTAATAGCAACACACTGAACATCTGTAAACTTGGAAGCAAACCTGATGATGATGCGATCATTGGCTGTGATCTATTATCTGGAGTCGAAGAAGTGTTGTTGCTCTTCTACCAGGGTTTGGTCTTTCTCATCAAAGCAAGCCACAAGATCCAACTACAGATGGGAATAGATTGGTATGGCCACTTACCCTGATGAGAGGACATGTCCCCTACTTATAGACTTCAATATCAGATTCTATCCCGGCCCATCAATAGAGATAGATTCCAAACCAGACTCTACACATATACGAATTCCAAGTCCATATTATTCTTATTAGATGCTCAGGCTCTTAATAAATACTTTAATTGATCACTTTATATATTGAGTCATCCAAAATAGAAAGCCAATATGTATATAAATTCATGTAGGTCCACATCATAGGAAAATAATTCAACAATCTCCCACTTGGACCAAATAAGTAAATACATATCAAAACTTTATGAGCTCATAAATGCTTCCTATGTCATGAACATCCTAAAATAATCTGGTCTATCAATTATATCAACATAGGATCAAAGCAGTCTTCGTCACTTTTAAGCATAACTAGACTCATCAATGGTCACATATGTCAACAAAAAAGAATGACATGGATCAAATATGGATGTGTAGTATGGAAATTACATAAGATGTGATCATAACATGTCTATTTCCAACTGGCCCAACTTTTTTTCCTTATGAGATCAAAACATCTTCTCAAAACAAAATGAGATGATATGAATCCAGAATAAAGATCATAAACTTTATTTCTCTAGAGAATATAACTAAAGGTCTTTACAAAATCTGGATTGTCTTGTGAGCATAAAAAATTACAAACTCCCACTGGAACTGAATTCTTCAATTGAAACCACACCCATATGAGCAACATACTCAAGGAACACTTTAGGCATCAAGCCTTTAGTGAGCGGATCTGCAATCATAGAGTTTGTACCTATATACTCAATTGACAATTTACCACTCTAAATTTTTTCCTTCACAACTAGGAACTTGATATCTATATGCTTAGACCTTGACGAGCTCCTGTTGTTATTGGAATACATAACTACAGACTTGTTGTCACAATGTAACTTTAGTGGTTTGTCAACCTAATCCAAAATTCATAGCCCCGTGACAAAAATTTGCAACCATATCCGATGATTTGAAGCCTCATAGCAAGCAACATACTCAGTTGCCATTGTGGACGTGGCAACGAGTGACTGCTTAGCATTTTCCCAAGAAATTGCACCTCTACCAAGCTGATAAATGTAGCTTGAAGTGGATTTACGTGTATCTTGTCAACCAGCAAAATCGGAATCAGAATACCCAATAATCTCCAACTGATCCAATTTCCTATATGTGAGTATGAAATCTTTCGTCTTTTGCAAATACCACAACACTTGTTTTGCTGTGACCCAATGATCCAACCTAGATTGCTTAAATACCTGATTAGCACTCCAACAATATATGCTATATCTGGTTTAGTGCAAACTTGAGCATATATCAAACTCCCTATCAAAGATGAATAGAGGTATTCTGCATTTTCTTAGCCTCAAAATCATTCTTAAGACATTGGCTAAGACTGAATTTTTCACCTTTGGCCATAGGGGTATCTAAAGGTTTATGGTTCTGCATGCCAAATCTCTGCAATACATTATCGATATAGTTCTTTTGTTATAACCCAAGTATACCTTGAGAGCAATCTCGGTATATTTGAATACCTAATACAAAAGAAGCATTACAAAGATCCTTTATCTTAAAATTTTTAGCGAGAAATTTCTTGGTTTCATGCAACAAGCCTATATCGTTACATGTAAGTAATATATCATCAACATACAGAACAAAAAAATATGAACTTACTCCCACTGAATTTATGATACACACAATCTTCAATTGTATTTACCTCAAAACCAAACGAGATAATGACCTTATGAAATTTGTGATACCACTGCGGGGAAGCCTGTTTGAGCCCATAGATGGATTTCATTAACTTGCATACCATTTGCTTTGGGTCACCAACCACAAAGTTTTCTGGCTGCTCCATATAAATCGTCTCATCAATGTTTCCATTTAGAAACGTAGTTTTTTACATCCATCTGATGAGGCTCAAGATTAAAATGTGCCACAAGTGCCATAATGACCCTAAAAGAGTCTTTCGAAGAAACCGGAGATAAAGTCTCTTTATAGTCTATGCCTTCTTTTTTAGTATATCCTTTAGCAACAAGACGAGTCTTATATCTTTCCGCATTACCTTTTGAATCCCGTTTGGTCTCAAATATCCATTTGCAACCAATGGGTTTCTTTTCTTCTGGCAATGGGATGAGATCCCAAACATCATTGTCTGTTATGGATTTTAACTCTTCATTCATGGCATTGATTTAATTAATTGAATTTGGGCTTTGTAGGGCCTTTTGAAGGTTGATGGGATCTTCTCCCAAAATTTCACCACAAGCCTCATTTTCCTGAAGGAAGATAATGTAATCATTAGAGATTGCACTTCTTCTTTCTCTAGTGGATCGCCTTAATGGCACTGGTTGAGTTTGTTCTTCTGCAAGAACATCATTTTGTGGAGGGACCTCATGGACATTATTTTGATCTACATTTTCCTCAATAACACTAGGTAAAATAACATGATCCTGATCATTATTGGGAATAACCAGAGAAAGAGAAAATAAATTCCCTTCAGGAACTTCTTCAAAATTAATGTCCCTAACCATATCTCCCCTTTCAAACTCAACATCCTCAAAAAACTGGCCATTCCCTGTTTCAAAAATTGTTTTAGTAGTGGGATCATAGAATTTGTAACCCCTAGATTTTTCAGAATAACCAATAAAATAGCTACTAATAGTTCTCGAGTCCAATTTTCTTTCATTAGGTCTATACGGCCTTGCCTTAGATGGGCATCCCCATGTACGTACATGCTTGATGCTAGGTTTCTTTCCTATCCATTGTTCGTATAGGGATCTGTTAGTCGCTTTAGTTGGTACTCTATCGAGTAAATAAGTTGCAAGACATGAATATCATACTTCAAGTTTGATTCAAAATTTGGTATATTCCATCACACAAGATACCTAGCGCAACATAAATATTTAGTCTTTGGACAGAAATATTAACTTGCAAGTGGTAATCTTTGTGTAGCAATCAAATGTTGATAGTAAATCCTGTCAAACTATATGTCTTACTTTGGTCCAACTTATTGTTCACATGGAAACTTGATAACTGTTACATATTTGTTGCCATAGTTGCATACATAATTCGGCCAAATATTGACTTACCTTTGGGCCAATCAATAAATGCATGAATTTTGCATACAGAAACTGTCTAGTTGTTCTGAATAAACTAACCTACATAATAGGGGTTGCTTTGGCAACATATTATTTTAATTAACCTATGCAGAACACTAGCTGGCCATATTTGAATCAATTCATCTATACTTAAGAGGATATTTCAGAATGTCCACAGTTTATAACATAATATTTTGAGATAATCCTCTCAAGCACAAAAAATAAAACCACCCAAATAATGGCAAGAGTACATGAGTATCATCGGCAACAAAAACAGTGGTTTAACAGGTAATAGGAGAAGCATTTGTTCGGTAGCCGTTGGATGTGTGTCCAACGATCCTGATCATAGAGAACTTTGGATTGGTCCGAAAGTGGAAGTCGGTGAAGCCATCGGATGTGCATCCAACGATCCTAATGACAGGTTGAAGTCAGCGATGACTTCATTTACCACCCAGCCATGAGATCTTCATAATGATTTGCCATTGCATCTGGCCGTCCATTGTAGATACCTGATCCCCCGATTCCAAACAGATGACAGAGACGATCGAATTGATGGCTAATAAACATTTAGACCGATGGCGGGATAACATTCGGACTAGCCGAGTTGGACTTCCAGGCGAGGTAAGAAGATCGATGGCAATATAGCAAGAAACTTCTGATAGTAAGAAATCTAAGGCTGGATCTTAAGGCGCCAAGGCAGACACGACGCGACGATGGAGGCCTTAGCGAGGCGAAGGCCAACATGGCAGGGAGCCACTGCGGCGGTCAGAGCGATGCGGACACGACAACACGAGATCGCGCCTAGCAGCAAGCGATAGAGAGAGACCGCTAGATCTAGATCCTGGTGCATCGGTTGCCACCCCACCTCATCCGCCTACCATGTCACTATCCTCCTAGCTCGCTCCTGTTGCTTGCTGACCCTCTGACGCGCTACTGCCTGATCTTGCCAGCCCTGAGCCTCCACCACTGAATTTGCCTGTACTCATGCCCGTCGCCGTTGGATATCAACATTTGGCCCTGCTCTATTACATGCATCCTCGCAGCACCGATCACTGTCCCTGAGCTCCATGTTAGCATCCATGGTGGCAAGGGAAGGGGGGGAGGCGACTGGTGGCGAGGGCCAGCGGGTGGTAGTCGGCGACGAGCTGAGCCCAACCCAATCGGCTCAGGCTTGAGAGAGAGGTAGGGAGAGAGACAGAAAGGAGGAAGAAGAGCGTACCAGCTGACATGTGGGCTCCACCTGACTCAGCCATTGACTATTGCATTGGTTGCCACATCAGCAAAACAACCTTCAAGTCACGTAAAATCCGGGATGGGAAGGGTGGAAGGGAATAAAGTGAATGGTTTCATAGTTTATGGTTGAAAGGCCAGAGTTCAGAGTTCAAAAGTGGACTTTTTCCTATATTGTTAGGATGTGCAACTGCACAATTTGTGTGGGGTGTATTCAGACTTCAGAGACGTGCTGGGTTGGGAAATGCATGCTCCCAAGAAATTTGCAGGATTTCCGGGACATTATCTTGAATAGAGGTAGCTCTAGTGGTACTAAGAACATGATTTTTTTTTATCTTGGGAGCAATGTGTTGAACACTTTGGTTGATTAGAAATGACATGGTGTTTAGAGATGAATTTGTGTCTTCCGGTCCCCATCAGTGGTCGTGTTAAGATTGATCTCTCACATGCAGCGTTGGAAGACTTTGGTGTGACAAAAGGACCGACGCAAGCTGGAGGAGGTGATGCGTAACATCAAGGAGCGCTTACACGAGGTCCAGTAGGGAGAAACTACCAGAGGAGAAGACGGCGAGAACCTGGAAAACATTTTGCCCAGAAATGTTGATCTAATGTCGTTTGAAGACGGCGTTATTGCCTTTTTTACCTCAGTTGTTTGCTCTTCTTAGTAACTCTCTGTCGTAGTTTTTGTTGGACTGGATGTAAAATTGGTATCCCCGGCACGTAGGAACCTTTTGTTTTCAATTAAAGCCGAGCCAGAAATGGTTTATGGTCTAAAATAGACAAGGCTCTCCATGGATTGCAGGTCAGATCCCATGTGATGTTCGTTGGATAAAAACATAGTATTGACCAAACAGACATGTAATGCAATTGATTCTGGGCTCCAAGTTTTGCTGAACCACGTTGTCGTACTTTCAGGTGTTATATGCATGTTCCATTCGAGCCACAGCATTCGCTTGGTAAAAAGCTCAATTCCGCGTTTCAAACGGGCGCAAAGTAACCGTACTTAGAGCAAGTAAGAGGCTGTAAGCTGGCTGTATGCTGAGGTGGAGGAGAGAGAGGAGGAGAGAGAAGAGAGGTGGGTTGTAAGCTTACAGCCAGCTGAAACACAAGAACCAAGAAACTTTGTGAGAGGAAGGGGTAGGTCATACATCCTTCAGCTGGCTGTAACTACTATATGAGTAGGCTGAAAAGTGAGCTGTAAGTATTCATACAGCCAGCTGAAGGCTGTATTATAAGACTTGCTCTTAGTAGTGCTCCAAATGGCTTAGAAACTATGGCTTTTAACTTTTGTTATAGATTTTTGGCTGTAATTATACTATAACAGCTATTAACATTTTGAATCAAAAAATAGAAAAAAATAATTGAGAAAAATTGTAAAACACTACTATATTTTTGAGACAATGCAAATAAGTAAGAGAAAAAAACGCCAAAAAGGCGAAATTAAGAAACCGACACGTTCCAAGTGGCCAGAAGCCAAAAGTTGAAGCCATTTAGAGCAGGGACCTCGCTCCAAAGAGCTTAAGCTTTCTGGCTTATGGCTTTGGCTGTTGGCTTTTGGCTAAAATTACACCGTATTGACAGTTAGTTTTTTTAAATCATTCAATTAAAAAAATTAGAAAAAAAATGAAAAACCGTTATATCATCACGGATAATGCAAAGCAATAAAGAAAAAAAGCCAAAAAAAATAAAACAATCAGAAATTACAAGTCGATATGTTTTAAGTGGCTTTTAGCTTAAATAAGTCAAAAGCAAAAATAAAATCAGAAGCTAAAACTATTTGAAACGGAACCAACACCTATTTGCTTGGAACGAAAATTTTTAAAAGCATTATGCACTTCTATGCCAAGGAAAACGAAACAAAAAACAATGGTCATGGACATAGGCTGTGCTCGCGCCAATTTCTGCTACTGGCAGAGGCTGTGCTCGCGCCAATCTCTGCTACTGGCGGTGGGCCTGCCTTCAATTCCTTTTGGGGTGCATAAGTGCAGGGCTGCCACTCCAACAACAGACAGCGCTACCTTGGCCACCAGCCCTAGCAAAGCCGGCTTGTCTGTCCAAAGCAGCCTGCACTGCAAGCAGGCGCCACCTTTTGTCACTCACAAGGAATTCACCAAAACCCGCTTTTGCTGAAAGCCTTCTTGCGTGCTGCTTTGCTTGCTGTTGCTGGTACCGGTGATGTCCTGTTCTTTATGTTTTTTTCTTTTAGATTTTAGATTCCACTTCTTCAAAAACTAAAATAAATATTGTGTTTTTTCAAACGATTTCTCTAAACCGCTTTTCCAAACGGCTTCTTGAGCATAAGATCCTGCTCATTTTGAGTTAAACTTCTGGCTTCTAGCCTATTTTTCACTATTCATAAATTTCGTCTTTTTCTGATTTTTTTGTTTTTTGAGATTTTTTTGCCGGTTCTTTTTTCGTATTTGTTTGTATTGTCCGTGATATGTTAACCTATTTTTTCTATTTTTTAATTTTTTTTAAATTTAGTTACGTCAAATAAGACACCATTTGTTACAATGTAATTTCAGCCAGTTATAGTGCAATTTCAGCCCAACCGAGCGGCACCTAAGGCCTTGTTTATCTAGCTTTTTTCGCGGCTTCTAGCTTCCAACTGTTGGCTTTTAGGTTAAATTGTATTGTAGCGTCTATTATCTTTTTTGAGTCATTCAATTAAAGAAAAATAAAAAAATAAGAAAAAACTGAAATATACTGTTATATCTCTATAGATAAGGCAAAGCAAAAGAAGAAAACAAAAGGCGAAAAAAGCTAAAAAAGCCAAGAAGGCCGAAATTAAGAATCCAATACGTTTATTTTGGTTTCTGGCTAGAAGCCGATGCCAGAATGAATATGATCTAAAATCGTATGCGTCGTCCATGTCAACATCTCCGCTATCCATCGTCACCTCAAAAAACGCAACTAAATATCATAAGTCATAATTCAAAGGAACATGCCCATTGCTGGTTGTTGGTCAATTCAGTTGCTCAATTCTACTCTACGCACTCTCATCTACTCATACTTTTTTTCCTTTCTTTTGGATTCTCAAGGATGCTTTTTTTCCTTTTTGAAAAAGTATTCCTGTGCATGTTGTGTGCTTGCGTCCTAAAAACCTGGTCTTTCCACGTCAACAATATATGCACTGCTCTTTGCGGATTTGATGTGACGTGGTGTGTGATGCGTGTGCTGCTCTGCCCAAGACAAAAGGTTCAAGGATCTCTGGTTGACACCTTTGCATAAAGAAAAGGTGTGCTGGTGTCTCTCTGTCTGTCTGTACAGCCCGATTGTTTTGGCTTCGGGTTTCTAGTTTATTTTCCACTATTTCTAAATTTTGCTTTTTTTTATTTTTTTGATTTTTGAGTTTTTTACCGGTTCTTTTTTCATGTATTCGTTTGCATTACATGTGATGGGCTAACATATTTTTTCTATTTTTTAAATTTTTTTAAATTTAATTATATCAAATAAGCTACCTTTAGTTACAGTGTAATTTCAGCCAGCTACAGTGAAATAAGTCATAAGCCACAGCCCAACCGATCACCACCACTGCAGATTCCGGGTACTGTGCTGCACGGCTTACACAGTTACACTGTTCCAAATCATGCGTCGGAGAAACGAAGCGCCGAGCACGTGTGATATATCATTGCAAAATCAAAAGCAAATTTGAGTAGGTGTTGATGTTGCGAATCGTTCGGAAAGTTGGCGAGCGAATCATCGAATGGTCTCAAAATCTTCGAGACTTTTCATTTTTCGAGAATATGACTGCATCGCTGCATGAGTAATAAATAATGGTGCATGCCTTTTATGCTTCTTAAAAAAAGAAAACTACAGTTGGGCTTAAAAGCTCATGACTTATAGCTGAAAATACTGTAGCTGACTGAAAAAAACACTGTAGCTGACAGAGCCTTATTTAGCATAATTAAATATAAAATATAAAAAATATGTTAGCCCAATATATATAATATAAACAAATACAGGAAAAAAAGAACTGGAAAAAAAGCTCAACAAAAAACCAAAAAATCAAAAAAAACGAAATTTATGAATAATAAAAAATAAATCAGAAGCCAAAAGATAAAGTCGAACCGATCAAGGCCTACTTGTAAAGCTTAAAAGCATCTCGAATACTCACGACGTTATCCGCTAACAAGTGAAATTCGTGCCACACTGGATGGAGGGAAAGAAATGTGTTTGCGAAGCCTGCATTTTATTTATTTGTCGTAAAAGCAAATAAAAACTTTCATACACATATAGGAATATTTTGCTATGGTAAACTTTAGTAACGTGGTGATACAGTCTAACCCTCTTCGCTATTACTAGGTGCTTTAACCGGCTGTTCCTTTTTTTAAAGGCATAACCGGCTCTTCTTGTCTCGCACATAAGAGCACTTCTAATGCAGAAACTATGGATGATTTCTATGGCATTAAATAAGGTGCTAAGTAAGCAAAATGCTGATGTGTCATTGGAGTTAAGAAGTAGAGATAAGGAAATGATTTCTTATATAGAAATCATGTCTACACAAGAACCAAGATAGAAAGAGCTGTAATAGGTAGATGATAGGAGAGAGAAGATAGATGATTGGATGAAAATTTTATTTGTAGAAACTATCCATTGAGAGTATAGTTTTCATAGGTAATATCTACATTAATTGGTAAGTATAGAAACTACTTCATAGTGCCCTAAAAAAGCTTAGCACTGTCAGCCTATCATTGGCTGCAGGTAGCCAACTAATCGCTCATCTCAACGCATTGAACTTGAGCATTACACGGTGTACTTTTTGTTGCAAAAAGTAAGTCGGCGTAAATTGTAATGAGGATTTTCTACTATGTATGACGTATATATTTTCGCACTCTCATGGAAAACCGTTCGTGACCACCCACACGCCATATAGAATGTGTTACGCACTGATATTCTTTTTTATACACAGCAGTCTTCGAAGCAGATCAGAGTTTAAGAAATACAGTATGAATATGCACGTTATCAAGAACGAAGAAGATGAACCTCATAAAAAGAATCCAAATAACGCTGTTGAAGTAACTACGATAAGAAAGAAAAAATTTGGTGAAATCGACTATAAATTTTTTAAGCATAATTTTAAAAGAGTATTATAAATTGTCATTCACTCACAATCCTCATGAATCCTTTAGGACCCTTGGATTCTTGTCATATATAAGAATTTAATGCTAAAGAATATCATACCCTCTAATTCTCTCTTGCGCCCTCTACCATTGGATGAGTGGTTTTTTTTTTTTTTGCTTTGGTTGCTTGATTCTTCTCCATAGTCACCTCTTGGTTTACGTAGTTCCTCTTAGCCCTTCTTCAATTTAGAGTAAGAATCCTATTTCTAATAGGAATAAGAGTCCTAAATCTAGTAAGATTCATTTAGGACTATTGATAACACATATTTTCAAATCCTAAAAAACTATATATGAATCACATTAACTCAACGTAATGTTCTGTCTAATCTCCGTGCAACTCAACGTAATGTTATGCTAATCTTAGTAAAAAAAATTACAAGAGGATACTTTGTTCATTTTTATCTCACAACCTATTCAGTTTCATTAGGATCGAGGCCTCGTTTGAAACGTGAGAGTTTCGTCCTATTTATACAGGAAATGAACTGCATAAACTTCTTAAATTTATATAAAATTTGTACGTTCCAAACGTAGCCTTTAATCTTTATTCAAATTAACGGCAACATATACACCTTGTAGTAGGAAAAAAAAGGGCGGAGTAAGACATACGAAACGTCGCGTCTTATCAGAACTTCAGATCAATCCAATAAATTAAATAGGTTAGCTAGTGAAATTTCCAAGCAGCAGCTGCAGCACGGCCCGACGCATCCTTTCAAAAGAAAAGCCGGAAACGGCCATCGCATGCATCAAATGGCTACGAGATCGATTAGGGTACAAAAGTTAGCTAGAACCTACACAGATACTACCACTCCACTATAGTGGTACTACTACACATAAAGAAAGATTACTAGGCAGAAGAAAAATGTGAAGTACTAGTGTATATTTAGAGCATCTCCAACAGTATGAGCTAGTTACTAGTTCTAAGACAACTTCTCCAATAGTACTAACTTTTAACACATAGCTCATAACATAAATAGCCTCACATGACACTCTCACATAATCTTGGAATATGTGTATGAGACTAGCTCTTGATCAAGAGATAGCTTTTCTCTCTCTTCTATTAAAATATGAAATAATATGCTTAGAGCTAGCTCATAAGTCACTATTGGAGATGCTCTAAGAATGTGTACTACTAGTTTATATATACCTCTACAGCTCTAGTGGTTAGGTACCTAAATCAATGTCTATTGATGTGTAATGAGATTCACAATATTTAATGTGAGTATCTTCATATACCAATAAAAATATATTGAAGATATCAACTAAGGAAAAAAATTCAATTCAACTTCGTTTAAATAGTTAGAGCTAGTTTTATGATATATATTCACTATAGTCATGCTAAATGCCCTGATCAATATGGCTTCAGCTTCTGACTTCAGCTTATTTTTGCACTATTCATAAATTTCGTCTTTTTCTGAACTTTTGGCTTTTTTTGAGTTTTTTTACCGGTTCTTTTTTTCCTCATATTTGTTTATATTATACGTGATGGGCTAATATGTTTTTTCTATTTTTAAATTTTTTTAAATTTAATTATGGTAAATAAGCCTCTGTCAGCTACAGTGCTTTTTTCAGCCAGCTACAGTGTTTTCAGCCATAAGCCATGAGGCTTTCAGCCGAACCGATCACCACCAAATTCAAAAGCAGTTTAAACCAGTTTGAACTAATTTCAAAATTCATTTACCATAAATATATCAAAGGTATAAAATACTTTCATACCCAAAGTTTAAATTGATCAATCATACACTTGTATCGGATAGTTCTTAAGATGCCCAAGTGCCTTATGTAATTTATCTCTATGTGTATGTATGTATGTATGTATATGTACGTACGTATGTATATATATGAAAAATACATTATACTCTTAGGTGTAGTTACTCTCACCCATAATATACTATCTAAATGAATTTAACATACTTCTTTATCACTTTAGATATACTCATATATTAATTATAAGATACCTCAACGCCAACCACATGGAAAAATGATAAGGAAGCGCAGAGTTTTTGGTATATTTTGCTAATACCTTCATATTCGTACATAAAAGGAGTATGTTCAAAAAACTGTACATACCACTTTAAAAAGTGCATACCATCTAGATGGTTTTATATACTCATATACTATACGTATATATACACACTTGCTCCTTATTTCACTTGAATTTCGTCCTCTTAAATTTGCTCCTGATTTCACTTGAATTAACAATCACTGTCTGTGGCCTATCTTGTATCGATTTAAGAACCTACACAGATAAAGAGTTTATCCAAGGTAAAACCCTTCCAATTTTTTGGCATGTTTTCTTATTTTTTACAGGAAAGAGATAATTTTCATTAGGGTGTGTATATGTATCACCCGGATATTTTCTTCCCAACAATCATCTAAATTTCGGACCGTTGGATTAGAGATCCAACGGTCTCTTTTTTTGGAGGGGGGTGAATTTTTTTGGAGGGGGTGGGGAGAATTTGTGACCCTTGGATCTCTAATCCAACGGTCACAAATCTGGATGACAGTTAGAAAGAAAACATTCGAATGATATTTATCAATACCCTTTTCATTAACCCCGGCCTCTGCTCACATGGAGCAGATAACCCAGTTCATAGTTCTTGCAGGCAACAGAAATTGAAAGGTAGCAAAGCAAAAACACACAGCAATCTGATTACTAAAGAGATAAAATTGTAAGACCCATGTTATACAGTTAAGTCACCAGCGTGCTGCGAACGTTCTCGAGCTGTTATCTGCTTGTGATGTGACTGTTTCTGCAGATGAGTTGACCGACTAAACAAAACAAAACATTCCTCCTTAGTTGTGTATGAAGTAGAAGTATATTTTGATATCAATACTTATTCAAGGGCCGAAGCAACCTAGCAATGATATTGATGTGTACCTAACACCGTTGGTGGAAAATCTAAAAACACTGTACATTGAAGGGGTACAAGTATGTGATGCATACAAACAAGAGAACTTCACTTTATGCTTCTTCTTATTTTGCACCACAAATGATTATCCTGCTCTTGCAAACCTGTCGTGCCAGATACAAAAGGGGGGCCCAAGCCTGTACTCATTGCTTAGATGATACCAAGAGTGTGTGGTTGAAGCACTACCGCAAAATCGTATACATGCGTCATCGTAGGTTCCTTCAGAGGGCTCACTTATACCGCTGGATGAAGAAACAATTCAACATTTAAGTGAAAAAGAGGTCTATGATATGGTTAAGGATTTAGATGTTGTATTCGGAAAGAGACGTAAATCAACGACCCGTGAGAAGAACGTCTGGAAGAAGAGATCAATATTTTGGGACTTACCTTATTGGGAGCACCTAAAAGTTCGACACTACATCGACGTCATACACGTAGAAAAGAATATATATGACAGTTTGATTGGTCTCTTACTAAACATTTGTAATAAAACAATGGATGGTATCAATGCACGGCTTGACTTAGTTGATATGAATATCAGATCTGAATTAGCACCGACAAAAACCGATAAAGGACGAACTTACCTTCCTCCTGCTTGTTACACTCTGTTCAAGGCTGAGAGAACTGAACTGTGTCAGTGCTTGCATGGTGTGAAAGTTTCGTTTGGTTAGTCCGCCAACATGAAGAAACTTATTTTGTTGGAAGATTTGAAGTTAATTGGTATGAAGTCTCATGATTATCATGTGCTGATGACACAGATGCTCCATATTGCAATTAGAAGTATTTTGTCGATTAGGGTCCGAGAGAGAATTATGAGACTGTGTTATTTCTTTTACACAATTTCTCAGAAGGTCATCAATCCCGAAGGACTAGATGCTCTGTAGGATGAGGTGGTGATGACTCTATGTTATTTTAAGGATGTATTTTCCTCTATTATTTTTCGATATCATGGTTCATCTCATTATTCACATTGTGTGGGGATAAAAATGTGTGAGCCCGTGTTTCTACGTAGCATGTACCTATTCAAGAAGTTCATGAGAATTCTCAAGTTCTATGTACGGAATCGATCTTGGCCGGAGGGTAGTATCGTCGACGGTTATGTAACTAAAGAGGTCATCGAGTTCTGTGTTAATTACATGGCTCAGGTCAAACCGATAGGTGTATCTCGATCTCGCTATGAGGGGAGGCTTAAAGGTATCGGGACCATCGGAAGAAAAATAAGCACTCTAGATATGGATATGTATGTTCAAGCCTATTTGAGGGTCTTGCAATACATGACTGGTTTTGTCAATTTCCATTTTATGGTATCTCTTCCGTCAGTGAAGTGTACAGATGAGTTGGCTGAATGGCATGTTTTCTTATTAAGACGTATCAGCCTTTGTACATCGAACACTTCTTTCTCCACTCGTGTGATTACACCAAAGGACGTATCACTGCAAGATTCCAACAAAAGCATTAGAACATACTGGCAGAAACTGATTTACACAAAAGAAAATGTTATATTTGTGAATTGTGGTATACTCTCTCCGTCCACAAATATAGGTCATTTTTTACCTTTTATGGTCTCTAATGTAAGATTTTGATTATGATTTATTATCATAATATGCTAGTAAAAATAATAAAAAATATATATATATTATGAAAGAATTTTACAAGGCAAATCTAATTGTAATATTTTTATATGTCAATATATATATTTTTAACATAAATGAATGGTAAAAACTGTAAAAGCTTGGCCGTACGAAACCCATGATAACCTATATTTATAGACAGAGGAAGTAATTTAAAAAGACAAAATCGTATCCTCTATTTTGTATGACATTTGAAGTGTGCACAGAGGCAGTGCATGGCACAACATCGTCGGCAAGTACATGTATCTGGCAATAAATGGAGTAAATACTAGGCAAATGTAAGGCCAATTGTGGTGGTCTCTTATTTTCTAATGAAAATCTGGAACCAGAGCCTAGGCTCCTGGTTCTAAAAAAAACTAATTGCAGAAACAAAAACATTAGTTCCCAGTGCAAAAACACACAAACAAAAGCGACTCACGTGTCTGTTAGATATGTCTGATAAGAGTACTAAAGCATTCCTATCAATTTTCACAGCAGTTCCAATTGAGCCTGCCTCACAACTGGCAGAAACTCGGTCACCAAGACAGAAAGATTTCTTTTCTCGAAAAAAGACAGAAAGATTTCATGGGATCCTTCCAATGGAAACCGACTGTTCCCTGAACAAAGAAACTCACAAGCATTCGCAGTACTTTTGAGAAAACAAGCCAGATATTAGATATAGGGAGAAAACCAAGATTCCTTTGAAAAATTAAAGATTTCCTGTGGTATATTTGTAAGGGGGCTATGGGTCGGCTGAAGAATGCCAAGGGCCTGGAGCCCTGATGAAGAACTGCACCGAATCCCGTCCTTGAAGCATCGCACTCCTAATAAAATGGATTGTAAAATCAGGTAATTGAAGGGCAGGTGCTGTTGAGAGAGCCATTTTGAGTGTGGCAAAAGCCTGTGTTGCTTCCTCGGAGCAAGAAAAACCCTCCTTTAGTAATGCCATGAGAGGTGCCACAATAATGCCGAAGTTTAGAATGAATTTACAGTAGTATCCGGCAAACCCCAAAAAACCACACTACGGCGAGCAAGGCTTTGGCCAATCCACCACCGTCTGCACCTTATCACTATCCATAGACACAACTGTGAAATAACATAGCCCAAATATGCAACGAAGGATGCGGCAAAAGAGCACTTGGACCTTTTGAGGAAGAGCCAGTGATGTTGCAAGACCTAAAAAACCATGCGAAGGTGCTGAAGATGTTCGGACCAGGACGGACTATAGATGAGAATGTCATCAAAGAAAATAAGCACAAAACGACAAAGGAAAGGTCGCAGGATGTCATTCATCAAGGCTTGAAATGTGGTTGGCGCATTTGTAAGGCCGAACGGCATGACCAGAAACTCGAAGTAACCATGGAGCATCCAAAAAGCGGTCATCTTAATAGCATCGGGGAGCATCCGTATTTGATGGTAGCTGGAATGCACATCCAATTTAGTGAAGAAGCGTGCCCCTTGAGCTCGTCCAGGAGTTCGTCGACGACCAGAATAGGGAACTCGTCTTTTACTATTTGCGCATTCAAAGCATGGTAATCAACACAAAACCACCATGTGTTATCGGCCTTCTTGATGAGAATCACCGACAAAGAGAATTCCGCCGTGCTATCCCGAATTAGACCTTGTTGCATCATCTCTGTGCACTGCCGTTCCAATTCACCCTTCTACAATTGAGGATATCGATATGGCCTGACCGCCACAGGGGATGCACTCAGAAGCAAACGGATCCTATGATCCTGGCGCCTGAGCGGAGGTAGACGTGTTGGAGCCGAAAAGATGCCGTCATATTCTGCTAGCAATGCCTCTATGAGAGTCTCGGATGTGGATGATACTGAATATGTTTTGACGCCAGGTGCTGTAATACCTGTCCTTGAGACTTGCCAGCCACCCTCCCAGAAGGAGACACACTGAGTATCGAAGTCCCTGTTTCCCTGCCGCTACCGAAACTTGTTGATGCTCATCCTGTAGCTCGTCATGCCCCACGGCCTGGTCTGTGGTTACTGCTGCTGTTGTCTTCTACGCTGATACATAAGCCCCCACATAACACGAACACACAAGTCAATACTCATTACTTGATTTTCTAGTGAGAATTTTATATGTGAATTGCAGAGGTAGTGTAGTATGGATAATCTTCGTACTACCTACACCATAAGAAAACAGATAACATGCTAGTAATTGATGCAACTCTACTGCAGAGCAGTACATAGGTAGGCAGAAGATAAGATCTTACCAGTTTCTCAGCAAGAGTTTGCAGATCAATCCTGGGAATGGGCTTGACTGTTACCAGTCGGCACACATTATCAACATCGACAACCTGAAAACTCGTATAAAGACACACCAGAGTTAGAAAAAAACAATGCAACAGTGGTTGCTGCAAGCGTATAAAACCAGTACAGCATATGCGCGTACTTTGGCAAGGTCTTCTTTGTAGATGCCTGTCTTCATCCTAACCCATGAGTCCTTTCTGACATCAACGGGCCTTACCCTCCACTGAAACTACAGATGGCATCTCCTGTTCGGGCACAAGCATCAGTTTTGCAGAGTGAATTACGGTATTCAAGCCCTTAATAGCCTGGAAATGAGATCAAAAGTTGTTGTGGACGAATGATCACTGAATTGCAACTAGAATGCTCATACATGCTTAACATGGAAGTCCTTTGCCGCCTCAACGAAGCCACTCAGGTGATCGACCGCTATAACTGAATTAATGAGGAGATCTGATCGATCCAGGGATTTCTGCATCAGACAGATTACTACCTCGCGCTCGTGCACAGCTTGAAGAGAAGAGCGTTACTGTAGTTAGCTCTGAAATCGCATTCCAAAGAAGAAAGAAATTACAGCACACGAACTTTAAAAGTCTAGTCATCAATGTGCAATGGTAAAATTCAGAAGATGAAAGATATATTGGTACTAACGAAATAATTACTGATGGCGAAATTCGCACTGCAAACTGTAATCAGCGATGTTAAGTTGCTAACTGAACGCGACCAAATCGATTTCGATCCTTCCAGGTTACTCTCCACAGCTTGGGATCGGCAGGTGTCGGCATGAGCGCCTGCCTGGCAGTGTCACTTGTGTCCTCTTCGTCCTCCTCCCCCTCCTCGTCCTCCACCAAAGCCGACGGCCCCTAGCGACGGAGCAACGCCCGCTCCATCTCGTCCACGTCGTCGATCTCATCATGAATGCTCACGCAGCGCACCTGTGGCGGCGGCCTACAGTCGATCTCGCCTTCCTCCAGTACTTTCGTCCCCATGATCGATAAAATATAGTGTTTTGCTCAAATGCAATCAGTTCCAGTCCAAACGGCCAAATCAGATACAGCACAAGCGCTTCTGGACATACGGGTTGGCTTTAGAGCTCTCGGGTGTACCTATATCTTCTTGGTCTCCGGCGGGATGGCTCTCCTCCTCGTCGGAGCAGACCTTGGTCGTAACAGTTGGTTTTTGTGTGGTTGTTATAATTGGTCTCGGCGTATTTGTTATGACTAGTCTGTGTGTGATCGTTACGATCGGTGTCTTTGTTGTCGTTTCGATCAGTCTCTGCGTGGTCGCACATGACCGGCCACTGTAGCAGTCGTTGGTTTCTGCAGCAGTCAGAGGTTCCTGTAGCAGTCGCCAGCAGGTTCCTATAGAAGTCGGTGAGCACTGTAGCAGTCGACGGTGGGTTCCTATAGCAGTTGGCGGGCACTGCAGCAATTGTCATCGTATTACGCGGTGTCAGCAAGCGGCGTAGTAATTGAGGCCAGAGAAACCGAATCTCGATCGGTCTAGTGTTTTGTAGAAAGAAAAAGAGTTTGTACTATAGTCGATAATATAAGTTGTAGTAGAGAGAAGATAAAAAAAATTCCCCAAACACTCTCCCTCTCAAGCTTTGAAACTTTGTTCGTTCTTGTCCTCTGTTTTCTTTGTTCTTTGTTAGACAATAGAGAACGCCCGTTTGATTTGGGCATGTTGATCCGTGGTAGTATTTTCAACATTTGGTATCAAAGCGCGATGCATACGTAAATACATACGGTTCGAGTCAATGGCAATCACCACGTAGCAGGCAGTGAAGGAGAGTGACGGAGTGCCCTTCCACTACCCACTACTGACATCTTCCAACTACACTGTGTGGGCGATCAAGATGGAGGCGCTGATGGATGCCTAAGAGCATCTCCAGCTGGAGCCCTCAAAACAGGGCCCCTACTTTTAATTTGAGGGCTCCCCCTACTTTTGAGGGCCCTGTTTTCTGGGCTGCACTCCAGCAGGAGCCCTCAAAACAGGGCCCCTACTTCTCAATTCCCTCTATTTCCTCACATACTATATGCATATGTATTTGAGAACATCACATTATATAATAATTTATTTAAACTATAACTCTAAAGCACTATACTTAAAATTATGAATGAAAATACAAATATTCAAATTTAAATTCAAAGACAAATTTGGTCCGAATTTAATGATAGTTGATCACAACATAGTTCATAACATCTCTGCAAATCAAATGACATAATCATCAAACATATAGTCCGACAAAACAATTAAACAACTAACGTGCGCCATGTCGCGCCCACAAATGCTCCACAAGATCGTTTCGGAGTTTCTCATGTCCCTCTTTATCTTCAATCTTATTGTGTATCCTGAGAAACTCGGACAACACATTTGGATTACGGCGTTGGTATTCCTCCTGCCTCAGCTCCTCACCCCCATCTTGATCATAGTCATATCCCCCAACATCGTCGTCATCTCTCTCGTTCTCAATTATCATATTAGCATGGCTGCAACCAAATCATCGTCATTCGATTCTTCTTCTTCCCACCATTGATCAAGCAAATCGTTTTCATCATCGGTAAACACCATCTGCAGTATCATTGTCAAATATTAATTTATAATGCAACATAGTCCAGTACAGTATAGTCATATCTCAAACAGAGCACAATCCACTTTAAAACTTTCATGTCAAATCATAATTCATCTCAGCAAATCAAAAGAAACATAGTCATAATGCAACATAGTGCACAACCAAAATAAAACATGCATATCACATTGAAACATAGTCCTAAACCAAAATAAAACATGCAAGTCACAATGAAACATCTATCAAATTCCTTCTCCGCCACTGTGCCCTCCACTAGCATCATATCCTTCACTGCTACCACCGAAAGCACTGTTGAAGGCCGCCATCTTTTCAGCTGCAATTTGAGCCCTCATTGCTATCACATATGTCTTCTGGGCGGGCTCCAATGTGTTGAGGTCACAAAACATAATCTTCTGTTCTTGCTCCCATATCATCTTTTTCTCCTCATTTGCAACCTTGCGCTCTTCAAGTGATACCTTGCACTCTTCAATTGATACCTTGCGCTCCTGCATCATCTTGTTCTCCTACCACCTATCCTCTCTAATTTTCTCTTTCTCTGTAAGCAATTTCTCTAGCAACCCTGCATAATTCGTTTGTTCCCCTCCTTTCTTCAACTTCTCCTTTGCTTGCTTCCTCCCCATAGGCCTTTTACCATTAGGCATGGAAGAGTCAGGGGTTTGGCTCTTTCTACTCTCATCATCTTCTACAACAAACTCATTTATTGCTGTTGGTGGTGAATTGCTTGCCCTAAGCCTTTTGTTGTTGATGGGGGGCATGAACTTCTCGCAATGCCTAATCTTCAACCAACAATGGAGGAAAGGAAACCCCTTCTTCTTTGGATCATTGTTTGCATATGCATTTTGAGCTTCTAGCAACTGAAATTGAAGACATGTGTCAGTACAAATTCTTAATGAAATGATGTAACATCTTAATAAAAACAATCCTTACATGTTCCTGGTAGGGCACTCCACTAGGATGGCGGCGCTCAACCTCCTCAAATAATCCTTGAAACTTCTGACATTCCTTGTGAATTGTCGCCCACCTATGCTCTAGAGAATTTGCATTCCTATCAGGTACAAATTTTTTGTTGGCATAAAAGTTATCATGAATTCGCTTCCAATACGCTTTGCTAGGTTGCTCATTTCCAGTGATAGGATCCAAACTTATATTCTCCCATGATTCACATAATTGGAGATCTTCCTCCTGAGAGTAGTTGGCAGCACGTATTAGCTTCCTCTTTGGTGCACTAGGTTGACTAGGCTCGGTACCAATGGGTAAAATTGCAATGTCATCAATGTCAATGTCGTCGGACATCATCCGTGACCAATTACCTCCCTGCGACATATCCCAAACTGTGCCAAAAAAACAGCACATATAACATACAGTACATTTTAACTTTATGGAAAGTTAACTTTACATGATGCCACAGAGGAAGATGGCGACACAGAGATTGGCATGTGGGAGGCCATTACATGGCTCGCAGTGTTAACTTTATGGGTGTCTGCCCTTTCTGAATACCTGGTTAATGCCATTGAGGTATTCTTTTTCTCCCCTAATAGAACAAGACAGAAAAACTGATGACTTAAGCAATTCCATTTTGTTGATAGTGGGTCACTCTCAGTGTCAGGGAATATATCTAATAATTACCTTGTAGGACAGATTGAACTACACATGCCATGGTATCAATACATTGTTAGTCTTACAGGTCATCTGTATACCTCTGCAAGGATGTAATTGGTCTTGTTTTGCTCTATTGCTATCAGGGAGCATCTGATTCATTGAACCTACCGGTGGCTTTTATCAGTGTTATTTTGCTTCCTATTGTGGGCAATGCAGCTGAACATGCTAACACAACCATCAAGAAAAAGTGCTCAATTTGATATAGTTTCAGTTCCTGCATCATGCTATATGCATATATACATATCAAATTGAATCACATATCAAATTAACAGCACATATACATATCAAATTGAATCACATATGCATATCAAATTGAATCACACATATATATCCTAATCCCAATCTGAAATTAACAAATCATTTTTCAGTCTAACATCAACTTGCAAAAATATGTTGCTCTAAAAATAGGAAGGCCCTTTACAATTTTGAGTTTTTTTTATCAGGTTCATTGAGAATTATGGAACACATATAATAATGTCTGTTATCATTGGTGGGAAGGATGTAATTTACATCAAGCAGCATAGTTCATCATCACTTTCTGCAGTGGAAATTGGAAATTATATACATGATCTTGGAGATCAGAGGTTTTCTATATATCATACATTTCAGCAATCTCAAGCTATCCCAATCCCAATCTGAAATCCCAATTTCAGCATCTCAAGCTATCAACCCACAAAGCACATGTCGGGACCCCGGATTTCCGAACCCGGACCCTCTGTGTATTACTGCACTAGTCCCAGATCAAAGCTAGTGCACACAGTTAAACAGAAATGAATACATAACCAGCAACGCTTTATTACAATATTAAAGAGTACAGACCGAAAGGTCTCATTATTACAATTGAGGTTTCAAGACCTCGCACACACGAAACACAGCGGAAGCAAAAGATAAACTCGGTGAAGACCCATCAATTGCCTTTATCATATCGATTAATTCAGGATTCCACCAAAAAGGGCTTAACTTCCACAAGTATTCATCCGAGAGAGACATAATTATTTCAACTCTTCAAAATTCTTGATTCCAAAATCACATACCACAAATGCACTTTGTTGATTTCAACAAATAATCTCATTAACTTTTACTCTCTGCTCTAATTTGAATCGACGTCAAACCATAGAATTTTTCCAACAAGAATCCAATAACATTGTAATTTGTGATTTCCACCAATTGTTTTATGATCATTATCTAGTCCAACAGATCCATAACTCTGATCAAATAATATAAAATTAATCCAATCTTTTAGTAATCATCAATCAAGTTTAAGATCATCTAAGCCATAATTTAATATTCATTAGTCCTCCAACATCAATCTCTTGATAATCATCATTTTGGTTCCACCAAATTTGAATGATCTCAAATACCTCAATTAATTCTTATCAGACAATCTCTCAACTAATTCTTATTGGACAATCTATCTCCCATAATTAATTTAAATCCTTCAGGTTATCCATTTTAACATCCTTAAATAATCTAGTTAATCCCATTAGTTAAAATCCAATTACCTAGCAATGATCTACTAAATCCACCAAATTCAAATTGACATATCAAAGTCCACTTTGCAATGATAAAATTAATCCACCAAGATATCTAAGTGTATATCTTCTGGAATTCCACTAGTATCCACTCATCATCAATAGGTCCACCAAACTCTGGTAATCAATTAACTCCACAAAATTCATCTACTCTTCATGATTCAACCAAAATCACCCAAAATTGATATCATGAATTGTTTGTGATAATTCAACTTCTTAATCTTTTAATCTCTCCCTTTACTGGATCAATCTCTTAATACTAATTCTCCAATGATCACAAATAATCCCTTCAACAAAAATTTTGTGTTGCTCCTTTCAATCCTAGATAATAAATCCAAGGTAAAGTTTAGACTCTTCCCATGATCTAATTAGCTTTCCCAAGCTCAACTTTATATTTAATCTCTAGTCAATCCACAAAGATGACACTTTTTAGATTTATTTATAATCAATTGGTATCCACAAATATACCCTTTTATCTCAATATTCTCGAGTATTATTCAATCTTGTCAATTATAAATCCAAAATATATCACTCTAGCAACAATTCTCCAAATTACCTAACTTGACATGCACTAATTATCACGGCTTTCCCGACAAGAGTACTTTCCATAAATTTGTTGTCTTCCATATACTCTAGGTCTCCAAGGATTCTCCAAACTTGGACTTCGGTGAAAGAATTGGAGCTTGTACTATTGCGGTAACTGGGGTTAGCAAAAGATAAGAGGGAACTAGCACAGGTAAGAGATCAGGGGAACGACTAAACAACATCCCAAACAAACACACAAGAGAGAACAACTAGGAGAAGCTTAGCTTGAAATCAAAATAGTTTTTTTTGGATGGCTGCACTACAAGTATACAAAGACTTGGTACAGTCCACCTAATACACAAGCAAGTAATATATAAGCGTTCTAAAATTGTAAGACTTTACTTGGGTATTACAACTAAAGAGCTAGTCCTTGCTCCTTCATGATGACGAGCTTCTCCAAGTGCTTCTTAGACGCAGCCTTACTGAGCCGTCTATAGAAATTACAAAGGAAAGAGAGTACAATTACCATTCCAAAAAGAAACAAGCAGATAGATAAGGAAGAATGCCGTGACGAAGGTAAGGATAGAGAGATAAGAAAAGACAAGGATAGCACATCATAAAATTTTTATTTTATAAAATAAATTTTGAAGCTCTTTTTTTTTTGTAACGACCATTCTAACTAGGTCACGTCCTACAGTCAAATTGGCTCTGATACCACCTCTGTCGGGACCCCGGATTTCCGAACCCGGACCCTCTGTGTATTACTGCACTAGTCCCAGATCAAAGCTAGTGCACACAGTTAAACAGAAATGAATACATAACCAGCAACGCTTTATTACAATATTAAAGAGTACAGACCGAAAGGTCTCATTATTACAATTGAGGTTTCAAGACCTCGCACACACGAAACACAGCGGAAGCAAAAGATAAACTCGGTGAAGACCCATCAATACGCCACAGGCAGTTGACTGGGGAAGCGCGACCTAGAACTCCTGGAATCCTTCGTCGAATCCACCCGCGAAGAAGTCGTAGTCGCCTTCTTGAGCTTCATACTCTTCTGAATATTATTTTTGAGTGTAGCATGTGAGTACATAAAGTACTCCGCAAGTCTTGGAAAAATGCATAGATGCAAGGCTTGACAAAGGAAGGCTGTATGGTTCTTTTGCACAAAGCAATATTTTAAAATTTCAATTACTACTAATTATTTTCGAAGGCAACATTTTAACCAATTAATTGTTTTAACAAAACTATCATTAATTCTCTAGTGAAGGTTCCGTCTACCAACACTAGCTAGCAACTTGAAGAAGTTTAATACTGCGGGTTACATCCACCCTCTCTGGCTCCATCCGCCAGGATACCCTTCCGAGAGTTCCCTCCACTCTCGGAATACAAACTTTTTGATTTTTAAAACCAAAACCAGAAATCTACCATGTGAATGCATTCCTTGCCCGCCCTTGACCGTGGGCACGGCTATTCGAATAGTTTTACACTCTGCAGAGGTTGTACAACTTTACCCACAAGAGATAAATTATCCTAAAAGTCAACACGCTTCCTTTGGCATGAGACCCAGATAAAATATCACAAAGCCTTTACCTTACTCTAATCTAGCTAGATACCACCCGCTGAGGTTTCACCGCAGGTAGGCTAACCGCCCGAACCGAAGCCCCCTCTTGCGCCATATGAGTACAGTAAATCCCTGTCCCTCACTGTGAATAACCAGTCCATCCCTGGCATCCACTTTCCACTGGTGGCACCTAAACTAGACTATCGTAAGTTAGTCAGCTAGGTCGTACCCATATAGACTTGTGGTTGTACGGTTAATGCTCAGTCTGGACAAACACAAGCGTCGGTCCTTAATTGACTAGGGTGGAACATACACATTACAAGATCTCGTGCTTCCTGCACCAATCCAAACTAACCATCCACCCTAATCTAAACCAATTTTCACATTTTAGTTTATTTTAAAAGAACAGTGGCAACTCCAATTACCACTAATTTTCATAAACACAGGGGTATTACAATAAATCATAATTTCCCATTTTCAAGATTTCAAAGATATTAAATAGCGAGACTAAGCATTATACTACCATTCCACTATTCACAAAGATTCAGTAATAATCTCATTATTGAGACAAATGAAACTCTAGGGTGACAAAGGTACATGACATTCAATTTCAATGGAGGATATAACAAGGTTGGTTTAACTAACCCTTAAGATTTGAACTAATATTTTATATAAATAGCAATGCACATAATTTAAAATAATTAAAACATTTTGAAATCATAGGTTCAAGATGATCAAAGGAGACTTGCCTTGCTCGGAGACTTGATGTTGCGAATCGTTAAAATCGAACTCTCCGGATTAGTCGTAGTCTACACGCGAAGAACCAAACAAAATAAATTCAAATAAAACCCAATTAAAATCCAAAAATTATAAAATATATATTGACGGATAGATTATGATTTTAGATGAATTTAGGAGAAAGAATCAACAGATTCGGAGTTCGTATGAGGGAGATCCAATATCTGGAAGTTTTGGACATCACATGAAATGATAACAAAATACGAGGATTACATTTTTGAATAGTACAATGTCGGTTGGCTATAAGGTGGCTGGCGAATGGGCAAAATGGAATGTTGGCAATGAGGCGAAGGTGGTGACTGGTGACATGGGTACGGCGACGAGGAACGGCGGCAATCACCCGCAGTGAGTGAAAAACTGCACCGACGGCACAGTAGCGACAACTGCAGGTTGGAGAGAGATAGTACCGAGTATGGAACGTGGAGATGTAAGGTGAGCGTGGGATAGTACATGGCATGGTGAAGTTAGGAAAATTATTGGCTAAGCTGAAAATTAATCGGAGACGATACAATCGACGTTTGAATGACGATAGTGGAGAAACAGGAAAATTTTGATATCTTGGTGCTCGGTAGAGCGAATCCAAAACCATTTGAAAGGTAGCTACCTGGGATGGTTTGGCACGATATGACGCGAACGGATTGGGGAAAACATCACTGGATAGACGGGGACACGAGATGCCATTGGCGGCCATGGCGAGGTGTTGGAGGCGAAATTTTGTGGAGGCTTTTCGGGGAAACGGAAGGAAGCACGGCGTAGAACGCAGTGAGGCAAGTCTAAGAAAAATTATGGCATGGGCTAAGGCTTACCGGAGGCGACGAATCGACGTCGGGAGTCACAAACGGCCATTTTCACGGAAAGCTCAATTCCTGACAATTGGCTCCACGAAAAATTAAACAAAATGGTAGAAAAATTTCTTAGAGGCTAGGACACAATATGACGCGAACAAAAATCAAAGCGCTTACCAAAAAGGGGTGTACGCGCAAGGTACAGTTTTAGTGTCTGGGCCTGACAAGGTCGACGAGGACTCGGGGAATATTTAGGTGATGGCGATGGAAGCACGACGTAGAACGCGTCGAGGCAAACTCAACGGTGCAAACGGCTCGGCCAAAGGACATCGGATGGTGGCGGAACACGGTGGAGAAGACATTGTGCGACCGTCGGGTTGACATCGGCGTTCCGGGCAAACGGAGAGGAGTTAGCATGTGGGGTTTGCGGCGAAACGAAGAGTAGAGCGTGGGGAACGTGATGCTCACCTTGGTTTTGGTCGGGCATGCACGGACGGCCGGTGGCGACGCGAGGAACGACGACGCGCTATGGCCCACGGTAGCGACAGTGCTCCGGCGAAGTTCCGGCGAAGGCGAGGTGAGCACCGCGTAGAACGCGATGAGGCGAATCCGAGGATGTGCTCAAAAGTGGCGGGGCTCCACCGGACGAGGCGCAATAAGCCGAAGAACACCGCTTGGAACACAAAAGAAAAACTCCGATTGCGCCCAAGAGAAGAGGAGTGGGGACTTGATATTTTCGGGGTTGAGTGAGGATGAGGAGGGGCTCACGGTGCTTCCTTTTATAGGGGCGGGGGAGGTCCGAGATGGGAGATCAAGAGACCATGTCCATCAATGGCATGGGTTAATTTCTCGCAAAACGGCTCATGAATGAGGGGAAAACGGTAGGGAAATGAAAGAGTTTGATGAGAGGAGTTGAATGCAATTTATTTCGCTAAAAACCGTTGAGAAATTCATAAGGAATGAAAGCTTGAAAGTTGTGTTCATGGCGACGCCATCGCTCTGGACAGAAACGCACGCTCTTGAGAAGATGAATAGGAGGAGAGAGAAAAATAATAATAAAATAATAATTGTTTTTTCGAAAAAAAATAAATAAATTCGAAATAAATTCAGAAAAATTCCACAAACAACCTTAGAACCCGAAAATACCAAATAAAATAATTTCAGATTTAATTGAAGTATATTTTGACCATTTAAAATATTTTTACTTTCTAAGCTTTAATTTAATTCAAATAAATTCGAAAATTCCAAAAATTTGAGAAAAGGATAGAAATGGATAGATTGGAATGTTTGATGAATTTAGAAATTTGAATGGGCTCATTCGGAGTTAAAATGAAGAAATACGATATTTTGGAAGTTTAAAAGGAGAGAAAAAGAATAAACTGACTTTCTGGAATTATTTTTGAACTGAAATGACATCATTAAGGGAAATGATTTTCAGAGGAATTATTTTTCTATGGAAAAAGGAATTTATGATGTTAGGGTGACGTCAACAGAGATTTTGATTTTCTGGACGAATTATTTTTCAACAGGAAAAAGGGTTTTATTTACTGACAGGTGGGACCGGCTTTTGTGGACTGGGTCCGTTGACCGGGGAGAAGGCTGAGATTAAACCGGGCGAGGATGGATTGAATCAGGGAGGATCACGTGATGGCCGAGTAGAGAGGTTGAGAATTAAATTTGATTTAGATTTTGAAATAAAATTTAGATAAATCCAAATAAAGTTCAAATACTTTAAATTAATTAATTTGAAATTAAATTTTTCAGAGAACGAAATTTTGGGATGTTACAGCACATCGGCATATATACATACAAAGCACATTTCAACATAATCCCAATCTCCGGTCCTATAATCTGGCGGTGGCGCAACGGAGGGGGTACAGGTGACGCAACAGAGGTGGAGGTGGCGCAGGAGGAGATGGCAGCGGGCGATCCTGGTGTGAAGGATGTCTGGGTTGGCGGTCGGCGAAGTTGGAACCGCTGGTGGTGGTCACTGTCGAGGTCGGCGATGCGGTCGAGGCCGGGAAGAAGGCGAGCGTTGGGGAGTCGAGGTCGCGGAGGAGACCGGCGATGCGGAGGAGAGCGAGGTCGCGGAGGAGAGCGGGGAGGCGGGCGGGGAGGAGAGCGGCGATGCGGAGGAGAGCGAGGTCGCGGAGGAGAGCGGCGATGCGGAGGAGAGTGAGGTCGCGGAGGAGAGCGGGGAGGCGGGCGAGGAGGAGAGCGGCGATGCGGAGGAGAGCGAGGTCGCGGAGAGCGGCGATGCGGAAGAGAGCGAGGTCGCGGAGGAGAGCGGGAAGGCGGGCGGGGAGGGAAACTGGCGGCGCGCGCGGGGAGGGCTACTGGCGGCGCGCACGGGATGGGAAAGAGGCGGGCGGGGGAAAGTGGAGCAGGACCAAGCGCGCGCAGAAAACAGACTCCAACCGTGATTTGAGGGCTTGACCTAGAGCCCCCAGGAATGAGGGCTGGAGGGGGGATTTGAGGGCCCCCTCAAATTTGAGGGTTCTAGTAGGGGTCCTGCTGGACCTCTGTTTTTGCCTCAAGCCCTCAAATTTGGTTTTGAGGGCTCAAGTAGGGGCCCTGCTGGAGATGCTTTAAGGGATCTGGGAGGCTATCGAACCGACGGCCAGAGTGGTCGTGCAGGCAAAGAAGGACAAGTCGGAATTGGCAGCCGGAGTGGTCGCGGAGGCAAAGAAGGACAAGTTGGCATGGGCATTCATTTTCTAAGACATACCTGAAGACATTCTTCTACATGTGGCCAAGAAGAAAACAGACAAGGAGGTATGAGATTCTCTAAAAACCAAATATCTCGGAGCTGATTGAGTGCAAAAGGCGCATCTGCAAACACTGCAGAGCGAGTTTGCGACATTACGCATGAAGGAGGGATAATCCATCGTTTGGCTGGTCCAGTTTGGTTGTTCCACCGTGTGCACCAGTGAAAAGCCGAGTTCTTTTCAACTTATTGTTTATGATTTTTTTAATAAATAAATAGAATAGTTTTTATCGCTATTTGAAGTAATTTATTAAGATAGTCTTTTTAAAACGGTTTATTGATATTCGATTCATCACATAAATAATCATACTATAACCAAAAATTATAAAATGTAGTCAGCCACAACTGAGAAGTTCAGAACTAAACACCACCGCCCAGTGGCGGAGGACGGAAAAAAATTGAGGTGGGGCGGATCGAAAGCAATACCTGTCACCCGCCCGCCTTCCGCCGCCCGTCCGTCCGCCTCTCGAGTCCCGCCCGCCCGCCCGCCTCCCGAGTCCCGCCGGCCGCCGCGCCCGCCACTCCCCCAGTTCCGTCGCCGCCTACGCCCGCCCGCCTCCCGAGTCCCTCCCGCCAGCCTCATTTGTGAGAAACATAGTTTTGTATTCTTGTGCAATCAAATTCATAGTTTCATACATGAATAAAAGCAAAGAAAAAAGAGAGATAAAATAGAGGTACCTCGCTAATGGCAAGTGAATCTCTAAAATATGTAAATATGGTTCCGGTAGGTAACAATCTGTACATCAAAATTAAAAAAAAATTAAAAATACAATAGCAAATTGTATTTAGTTATTTAAATGATCTTGAACATTTAAAATAAAAGAACCATTATACTAGCTTGAATACTATCACACTTCACTGCTTCACAGACTTACAGTACACGTTCGGAGCTTTGGGCGGTGAGGCAGCTGCCGGTTACTTGCCTGTTTCATAGCGAGACAGCAAGTCACAACGCAAGTACAGCCATTCCGAGCCAAATAACAGAGGCAGCACCGCAGCAGTTCACACATTCATACTCATACATAACAGAGCCAATCAGCCAAATAACCAGTCACACATTCACAGTTTCACACGCCTTCGGGCTTCAGCCAATCGCCCAATCGGCCTTCACTTCACTGCTTCACAGGCTCGCCGCCCCTGCGCGCTGCGCCGCCGCGTCCCGCCTCCCGCCTTCCTGCCTCGGTGGCCGGTGCCTCCCGCCTCGCGCCCCCCGCCTCCGCTGCTCAGGTCGAGACGGCGCGAGCGCGACCCCGCCCCCGGCCCGGCTTGCGGCTCCGCGCCTCCGCTGCTTAGGTCGGCCGCGACTGCGCGACCCCGCCGACCCGCCCCCGGCACTCCGGCAACCCGGCTCCGCGCCTCCGCCGCTCAGGCCCAGCCGGCAGCCGCCTAGGCGTCCCCGCGACGACGCGACCCCGCCCGGCGCCCGCCCGCCCGGCCTCGGCGCCTCCGCCTCCCGCCCGGCGCCCGCCCGCCTGGCCTCGCCGCCTCCGCCTCCCGCCCGGCGCCCTCCCGCCCGGCCTCGGCGCCTCCGCCTCCCGCCCGGCGCCCGCCCGCCTGGTCTCGGCGCCTCCGCCTCCCGCCCGGCGCCCGCCCGCCTGGCCTCGGCTCCTCCGCCTCCCGCCCGGCGCCCGCCCGCCTCCCGAGCTTCTGGAGAGTGGAGACGGCAGTCGGCAGCTGAGGGTGAAGTGCCACAGATTAGGGTTATTTATTGGGCTGTTGCTATTGGATAGAGGGGTATATGAGGGTCTGTTGCAAAAATTTAAGGTATGGCATGGGCCATAGCTCGCCCTATCGGGCCCTCCGCCCCTGCCACCGCCTTAGTAGATCCTGACGTTCGGCTGGTCCAGCTTCGTCGTTCTACCGTACGCCCCACTGAAAAAGACCAACACCCGCCCGGCCGGCCGGCGCACAAGGTCCGTAGCATTTCACGTGTCCGCTCCCCCACCACGACCAGCCAAAGGCAAGTTTTTTTTTGCATAACCCTCTACAGTGTTATAAAATTTTCTCATTTCATGATTGGGAATATGTGTTGCTAAAAGTTTCTGCTCTAGTCTTCTAGCTACGTACAATCTACTAGTTTCAGCCATCGTTAACTTTGAGCGCTCAATCTACGTTCACCTGACGTGTACCATCCAAATCTAACGGTATAGAATCTAAGAAGTCAAGTGAAAAAAGAATGGAGGGAGTATTTCACAAGATAATAAAGACTAGCTAACTCCCAAATTATACAAACTAGTTGGATGCCTGTGCGTTGCTACGGATTAAAACATAATCGTAGCATTTAAAGTCTAATTGCAAAATGATAGAGAGCAAAAGAAATACTCTAAAATTAGTCTATCAAACAAGAACACTATAGATCAGTGGCGAAGCTAGGAATAAAATTGAGGCTAGGCTGAATCTTTTGTCGGACTAAACTAAATTGACATAAATATAATGTTTTACTTTTTACAGAATTTCAAATTCATATAGAAACACACAATTAGAGACAAATAATGCAAAATAAAGAAATATAAAGTAGGTACCTCGAAAGTCAATAATACGAAACGCATACTCAAGAATATATAATTATTCTACCATGAGTGCAGATTAGTGATAAGTCACATGTGTATGAAACATATAAAAATTAGTGATATAATAGAAACTTGTGAAAGACAATAAAAATTTAGACCATATAAAACATATCACAAATAACCTAATTTGAATCATAAGATAAATTTAAATCACGGGGAAAATGCATTATACGCAACTTCATGCCTTGGAAGCGGTTTATGATTATATCATCATCAATACTTTTTAAAGATCTCTCGCTCACTGTAGCACACTATCAAGTCATTGAGCTACTCATCCACTCCTCCTTTTAAGGAGTAGAGATATCAGGGCACACTACCCTTGTCCTAGCTGGTAGGCTACCAATCCCAAATATGCGCGACTGATCATCCCCACCTTTTGTTTCGTACTTACTAATTGGCTTGACTTCAAATGAGTAATAATCGTAGCAAGCAAGCAGAATGAACATTGATCATATCATCTTTCCTTTGCAACCTCCATGATTCATTCCTTAGTACTGAACATTGATATTAAGAGTCGATGTCTTGCATTCACAAAGAAAATGCCCTGAAAAGTGTCAAATAGCTTGAGTCTGAACCGACATATGCATTTTCCAGGCTAAACGCAAGCAACATTGAGACCCATCGAAAACGTTCAATTCACATCTTAAGATTGCTAGCAACATCAAGCAAACAAAAAGGCTACACGTCCTAATGTCAAAATTAAAGTATCATCATCAAACTATGGTGGATTTCTGGTTGTCGTTTCCAAATAGATTCTCAAACAATATCGAAGACATTGGGGGAAGAACCATAGGTGTTGGGGCCATGAAATTAGCAATCTTCTCATGAGCATGGTACCTGAACCACAAAAACAGCAAACAACACAATTACTACACACACACACACGCACGCGCGCACACACACACACACACAGAGAGAGAGAGAGGTACCTTATCTTTCTGCTCTTCGAAGCACGGCGATCAACTAGTTTTCTCTTTTTATGCTGCTGCTTTCTTAGAGCACAAAATGCCGACTCTGCAAAAATAGAAGAATCATATTTGATAGATGCTCCAATGCTGGAAGAACAAAGATATAGGTTCCTTATAAAGGTTAGCGAAAAATAGGCTACTCTGTGAAAAGCCATCCAAAAGAGATGGCCTGTGACTCCCAAGGCTACTCACAGTTTTCTCAACTTCAGTGTGTGGGTGAGCATGCAAACTTATGTAAAGAGATACTTTGCAGCAGTAAGTGCAGTTGTAAAAAAATTTGAACTAACCAGATGACCTTGTACCACATGACTCGAGAAACTCCTTGAGAAGTTGATGATAAAACTCAGAATCGTCAATAAGTTCAGGATCACCTTCCATATTGTGCTCCTAGGTTTACAGCAAGGTGAACACATGAGACCAGGAAGTGCAGTCCATATATATTCTCTTCTTATGTAACCAAAAAAAATTCCAGATATCACTTTACTTAATCATTGGGGTAGATAACTAAGGCTATAAGGTAATATACAAGAACTTTCATCTCAATGGGAGAAATGAGCTACAATAAACAGCATATCGTAAAATTTGAATAGTTCAAAGGAGTAGCAGCTAGGCTTGAGATGACTTCAAGGGAAGAATATAGTATCGCTCAAACCTCCTTGGTAGTTCCAGGCTCTCCTGCATCCTGCAAATGAATGGCCAGAGTTACATATTTATCATTAATTCGGTGCTGAAACATGATTGGTAGATGCATCTAACATACCTCCCCAAATACACCAACAATAGATTTCCTCAAGTACATCCTGTTAATCATCCTGCTTGGATCTCTCATATAACCAGATACTTGATCACTTATGTTCTGATCTCATACAATGGAGAAAAAGTTGTAGGTTTAGCAATGTTAAACTGTAATAAGTTACTAAAAATTGTTAGATAGGCATTCAGGCAACCTGATTAAATGCGTGTAACTTCCCTTTCAGTGCAGCAGCACCAGTTGTCACCTGTGTTTTCCTCTGCCATTTATCTATCTCGCTATTTATGAACAGAGTTATCCTGTATAAAGGCAATGGTAATCAACCTCTGCTTCATTTTGTATCAGTATATAAAACCAACTCACAGCCCAAGCAACATATTTGCAGATGCAAGCTGAGAAGTTCTAGAACTTCCCATACAGATTTTGGGTCTTTTTGTTTATACTTTATACTATTATTCATGCCAATATGGTGGAACCAATTTCCTTTCTTGGAGGTTATTAGTGCAACGCTGCAATACAAATAAAAATTGTGTTAGTAAACTTAACACATGGAGAAATTTTTTTAGTAAACTTAAGTGTTTAGCAGATTGTATAAGAACAGAAAAGGTATTAGTGGAGCCCCCGATGTTATCAGTTATCCAGCTCTGACCCACAAGAAAATATCACATTTTGAACAAATTACTTGAATCTAACATTCTGTTACTCCATTCTACCTCAGCTAGCATTCTGTTACTCCATTCTGTTAATAGCAACATCCCCAATAAAATCAGCAAAATTTGAAGTATCAGCACACCAATTCAAATATCCAGTCGCGCGTCATATCATTAATCCACTGCAAGGAGGTCATGTGCCAGCTAATAAACGAATCAATCCGCAAATCATACATCAAACTCACAAATTGACCCATAAATCAGCATGTTCTACCCAATCAAAATCATATGCTGTTTAAGATATTTCGAAAAAAGACCAGTTGTTTTGGCTAATCAACCATCATAATCTGATAAGAGGCTACTCCTTAAGGTAATCATCCCATCCAGTCGCTGACCTTGATGGGGATGCCGCCGGAGTTGGGAGTCGCCATTGCCGCCGGCGAGAGGGAGGGCGTCGAACAACAGATCCGCTTGTCGTCGCTCGGTCGTCGGGAGGGGGAGGCGGTTCGGGGAGGAGGATGCGGCGGCGCGGGGCCGGGGGGGGGGGTGAGGGCGGGAGCGCGGGCTGGCGAGGAGGGTGGGGGTGCGGAGGAGCGGCGGCGGCGCGCGGGGGGGGGGGGGGGGGACGTGGTGAGGGCGGAGGGAGGGGAGGAGGCGAGGGCGGCGGGAGGGGAGGAGGCGAGGGCGGCGGAGGCGGCGGCACGGGGCGGGTGGGGGGGGTGAGGGCGGGAGCGCGGGCTGGCGAGGAGGGTGGGGACGCGGAGGAGCGGCGGCGGCGCGGGGGGAGGGACGTGGTGAGGGCGGAGGGAGGGGAGGAGGCGAGGGCGGCGCGGCGGCGGAGGAGGGAGCGGAGGAGGCGAGGGCGGCGTGGTGGCGGAGGAGGGAGCGGAGGAGGCGCGGGCGGCGCGGTGGCGGAGGAGGCGAGGGCGGCGCGGCGACGGAGGGAGGGGAGGAGGCGAGGTCGGCGCGACGGCGGAGGAGGGAGGGGAGGACCTCAGGGCGGAGGTGTGCGGGGGGAGGCAGCCGCACGGGAATGGGGGATGGGGGGGCCGGGGGCAGCGATAGCGAACGGGTTTTGGGGTGGGATAGGACACATGTGGGGCCCACATGTGTAGAATTGATCATCACCTTAAACTCCTCCTTTTAAGGAGTAGAGATAAAAAACAGCTATCCAGAAATACAGAACAACCCAGGGGCATGTGCACAAAAGCTCCCCCGTCCTTCAACCAGAATCGGCGCGAGCCAATCCGCCGCCACCACCACCGTTCCCCGTTCCTATCTCTCTCTCTCTCTCCGAGACGCCACACGGCGCACACCGACGCGAGCCACATTGTTTCTTCCACCACGACCGCCGCGTTCATCTGCCTCCTCCCCGCCGCCGCTTCCACGCGGATCCCTCCCCCGGCCGCCGCCTTCGTGCGCCTCCCGGGTCACTCGACGGCCTGGGGCAGGGCGGCGGTTTTCGTCGCGGCGCCGCGGCCGCGCCGGCGGGTGCCCGGCATCGCCTACGCCACCGCCGCCACCGAGAAGAGCATCTACGATTTCACCGTGAAGGTGACATTTTCCTCTGGATGGAATGCTTGGAAATTTCAAAATCTGGATGATATTGTTTTTGTGGCCTGTTGCGGTATTACCGTATTAGGTATTTCGATGTGTTGGTGTTGAGGTAGGGGGGAAGTGTTGTGTCTATGTTGGTAGATATAGCATTCTAAATGTTTTGTGGTGTTGTTGAACGTGATCGAGATTGGCCGAATCAGGTGAATGCAGTTGAAGCTTTGTACCTGAAATCAAAGTGCTAAAACATTAGCTATCAGGGCTGTAAGGTGTTCGAACTATAGGTAGAATGACGTCCTAAGTTTTCTGAATTTAGAGGATGAAAAGGACGTTATGCTTGTTCTGGCACTATCATGGTACCATTCCACATGAAATGCATAAAAGGAAGAATTTCTTTTGATGGATATAATCGTTTGTTTGGATGTATTCATAAATAACTAGTAGGTCTACAGAAATTGTACAGAATAAACCTTTTCTTATGGGATGCATGCTTATGATACAAATAAGTTCTGCATCTGACTTTAAGATGCATAAGCTTTAAGATGACAGTGCTGAAATAACCAAGGATGTTGCCTTTTGAGAATTCCATATGTTTATTAGTGCCCTAGTTTTCAAGCATGTTTGCTAGTAACATATTTTGGTTTGTTCTTTAAACTTGACTTCAAGCTTTTTTTCTTTGCCGTAGTTATTAGTTAATGTGCACGCGAAGTTCTAAGGTAAATGTTTCAGAGCCTATATTTGGATTTAGGAAATCCATGTAATCATACACTTGTTAGACCTATTTACCATCTATGTGCTAGTGCATGGGATAAAGATAGTAGCGTGGTTAGTTGCAAACTAACTAAATTGCACAAGCAGGACATGTTCAGGCAGAGTCACAGTCAAAAACAAGTAAGATGAAAACAGAGAATATTAGAAATTCTATGGGATAACATTTTTTTCGTGGTGAAATTTAACTTTCATGAAACTGGCAGTGGCGCATTTTGACTCCTTTATTTTAGTGTGTTCATCTTCGATCAAAGCAACATGTAGCTGGGGATTTTTGGCTGTTCTTTAGTATGATACTTTTATTCCCCTAGTGCATTTTCCCACACATTTAATTTATCATCATCTTATATGTTGAATTATTGATACATGAAGGAATCAGTATACCTTTATGAGGGGATTAAATATATAAGTTTTCAACTTTTGTGCCTGAAGAAAATTGCTCTCCATTGTGCAGGACATTGATGGAAAAGATGTTTCTCTTAGCAAGTTCAAGGGAAAGGTGCTGTTGATTGTTAATGTTGCTTCTCAATGGTAATTTCCTTGATAAATTGTTCGCCTAATACCCAGTATAGTAAGTTATTCAGTATTGTGCATTAAACTTCACATTCTTCTATGAATTCCAGTGGGCTGACAACAGCAAATTACACTGAACTATCTCATCTTTATGAGAAGTACAAGACTCAAGGTAATCTGCATTTCTGGTTTAGTTTTTTTACACTGCACTATAGCTTGCTGATTTATTAGTTTACGAAATCAATCACTATAAATTATGTTTGAGTTGCTGGACCCTTTCATTAGTATGTCAGATCATAATTACATTATAAAAGCTTACATCCCTTTTCACGCTTCCTGCTTTCATATCATTTTTGCTGCTGTTACTGGTATGTCATGCTGCCTACCTGTGCATTTTCTTGGGTGTAGTAAATGAAGTTTAATTAGTTACCATTCAATGGTCAATCTTCCCTTAATCATGGGTTCTTTATATTATGTTGCTATATGAAACATTTCTTAGCTTATTCCCTCTTGTTATGCTCCTTCCCATCTCTACGTGCCAGCTGACCTGACCTTGGGAATTTGGGATGCTTCTGATTGGATCAATAAACTATCCGAAGTGCATAACTACTGGCCAAACACTTATCTCTCTTTTTTAAAGTCTCCAGTTGGCATGGCATGAACATGGATTTCACCAATCATAGTAGACTTTATATCTCATACGTTTTGTTACTCATGTGTTTCGAAAATACATTTTGTTAGTCTAATACTTTATTTAAATTACAGGATTTGAGATTCTGGCGTTTCCATGCAATCAATTTGGTGCGCAAGAACCTGGATCAAATCCGCAGATAAAGCAGTTTGCTTGCACAAGGTTTAAAGCTGAATTTCCTATTTTCGACAAGGTATGATAACTCCAGCTTGGGAAGCAATATATTCAAATATTCAATATTTCCTGTCAATTGCTGCGAATTAATGGGACATGAATACATGATGCATTTCTTGTACCTGTACACACTACGTACAATGGCAGGTTGATGTCAATGGACCAAATACAGCCCCTATTTATAAGTTTCTTAAGTCTAGTGCTGGTGGATTTTTGGGTGATCTAGTAAAGTGGAATTTTGAGAAGTTCTTAGTGGACAAGAATGGCAAAGTCAGGGAGAGATACCCACCTACAACTTCACCGTTCCAGATTGAGGTGCGTGAGTTTTCTCTGTGACTTCTAAAAGATTTCCAGCATATGGTCATTTGTTCATATATAACAGCACAAAAAGTGAACATTAACTTTTGTGAGCCTACCGTGTATCATACTTTTGGAAGAATCAAGTGTATATTGCATATTGTTATTAACATTAGTGATGGTGAGCTGACCTTAATAATGGCTGCAAGATATTTAGGCGATTCTGTTTGAAGTTTGAACCATGCTGTGGACTATAATATGTCAGTGCCATTTTTTCATGTTCTTGTAAAACTTTAATCTACAAATGTTTTTGTTTCTTTTATGCAAATCTTCCGACAGCTTTTGGTGGGATCCGGCATCACTACTAAGTAATTATTTATACACAAAGTCCCTTAATAGGCTTCAATCTTGGGGTATTGGCATCCACCTGAAATTAACCTTGTCCAACTGGGCACCAGAACACTAATTCCACAGTCCTAGAATGGTGTTGGCAAGCCTTAGATCTACCTTGAGTGCCCCATAGGGCTGCATATTCCAAGTGGCACTAGTAGGTCATAACATACAGCTTGGCAGTGCTGACAGTTTGCGTAAGCTTAAATGCTGGAAATATAAAGTCCTAGATGGCAGTTGCTTATGATGGTCAATGGGTCACCCACATGGAAGCAGCCTGAGCTTGGCAAGCATGCAAATTTTCTTCTGCCTATCGTAGGATTATGTGGTTCAGAACTTAAGATGACACTGAGGATTGAACCTGGAACTATGGTGGCCGCTTTGGTATAAAAAAGTACCAAAATTGCAGTACTGGATGGGTTATCACGTGTAATTGTGTTTTGTGTTATCATTATGGAGTGGAAAGCCAGAATCCATTGGTTAAAAGTCCATTTATCGTAATATTGAATTGATTCACTATTTTACTTTCGACCCATTATGTTACTATATTTCAGTGTCATTAAGATGGCTTGGCTAAATACACTCATTACCTTTGAAATCTCTCAGCTTATTCCAATGTAAGAAATGACAATTTTTGTATTTCATTGAGCGGCACGTTGCTTCGGGCATTTTCTTTTCAGTTTCTAAAAACTGTTTTTCGGTTTTTCTACAGTAACTAGCTTTCAAATGGAGTGTCTTTTCAAAGTGGAGATTATAAGTTGATTGTAGTATACACTATAGCGATTTCATTTATATCGGTTAAAATTGCACATAAGTTTATATTACTTCGTACTCTCTCACGAACAGTCCAAAAACCATAAGTCATAAACCGGAGTAAAAAAGAATAGACCCTTAATCCTCTTTTGGTTATAATATTGCAAACCACTTCTGCTGACTTAACTGTACTGTTTTTTATTTATTTTTAAGTATCTTTTGCTATTCCCCGCTGCTCACAGCCTTCTTGGTATGAATTTTCTTGCAGAAGGACATGCAGAAACTCCTTGCGGCATAATTAGTCTCACTTCAGTTAAGCACTTACTGTATATATGCCTTGTCTTAAAACTAGAGCTTTTACTCGATTATATTTTAGATAATATTATATTCTTCCTCTTTTGTAAAATAATTCACTGATCACGTATACATACATGTAGCTGTAACATGAGACTATATTAGTTCATTAGATTGTCATATTTGGAGGTTTATCTGTCCCTGATACTCTGCCTGATGGATTAACTGTAGTGTGTCCTAATTCTCCAGTAATTTTATAGAGTTGCTTTATCAGTGTGGTTTTCCTGAATCCTGATGGACATTGGCAGTGGCGGACCCAGGATTTGAATCCAAGGTATGCCTAACTAAAAAATTATTATCCAGCAAACCCAACCACTTCACTACGCAATTTTGCAAACAAGCACGAATTTGCACACCTGCAACAACAACAGCAGCAAAAGCAAATAAATACCAAATAAAAATAAACAAAATTCAAATTAACTCAAAACTGAATCAAAACAGAACCATTAGATAGATCTTGATTTTTAGATAAATTTAGAAATTGGTTTCATTAAACTTGGAGTTATGGTTTGAAAGTTATAGTATTTCAAAGTTTTATTATCCTGAAAATCCAGAAAATAAAAGGGGAGAGAGAGCGCATGCGCGGCTGGCAGGTGGGCCCGAAGGGAATTAAATGATGCCGGTAATTACTGCAGCAGGCAGCTGGGCCCTCATTAGCATCATTAACTTTAATCGGTCGGATTAAGACAGTGATTTAGCAGTGGCGTTAAAGCACTGGGTGTCCTCTGTTCGGGCTCATCCCGGCCGCAAGGGAGGCGGAGCCGGCCGGCGGCGGTGGGGGCACGGAGGCGTGGCGGCGCCGGCCAAAACAGGCTGCTCGACCCGGCGCGCACCCTGGGGAGGAGTGAATCGGCCGGAGTTGGCCGGGCGGCGAGCGGAGCGGGCAGGGCGGCGGCCGAAACAGGGGAGCTTGTGCGCCGGCGGCTCGGGCCATGGGAATCCGATTGCTCGGTGAGGGAGCATCCATGGGAGGTCCTGAGCTCACCTGAGGTTCAAGCGGCGGCCGAGGTGAAGCTGGGAGGGCTGGCGGCGAGAGCGGGTCTGGCGGCGAGGAGGGCGACGGTGGCAGCTCGTTGGGGAGGGGGGCGGGGCCCGGCGACTTGATGAACTTGTTCCCGGGGTTCGAGCGACGCTCCACGTGCGGGGAATCGACCCGGGGCGCTGCCGTTCTCTGGGGAGACCCGGCGCTAGAGGTGATGAAGGAAGATGTCGCCGGCGGCCTGCGGGGAAAGGGGGAACAATTAGTTCGGCCAGGAGGGGAAGAAGGTAAAGGCGAACTCGATGGCTGGTTAGGAGGGTCCTGATTTCCACCGAATTGAGCTGGCGGTGAAGTTTGCCGGCGGCGCACCAAAGGCGAGGCGAGGCGGACTGGCGGAGGTGGATGGGCGGATGGGCACGGGCAAAGCGGGTAGTCCTGGGCCTATATGGACTACCCGCTGGGCCCGCCCCTGGACATTGGTGCTGTCTCCGTGCGTGCGTGTGAGTGGTGTTACTGGTTATGGCGCCGTGCTGTGCGTTGTGTTGTCGGACTTGTTGTCTACCCACCGCGCGTGTATTGTGATGTGTCGGTCGGGTTCTGCTGAGTTGCGCCGAGCCGTCATAATCTGTTTGAAGCAAGCTATATTCTGCTTCGCTAAACGCAGCATTTCTGGACTCTGGTTCGTCTTTTTGGTTGCACGAGACTACACCTTCTTTTTAATTTATAGTTTATGACTTCTTTAAAGTAACATTCGTAAATAACTAAAATTTGCAATAATAATTAAAGAAAATTAGCAAATTAAAAGAAAAAAATTCATATCAAGTACAATCTAAATTAATTAAAATTTAAAATAAAAAATAAAATAAAATTAGCAGGACCTTCGTCCTATTTAAGCATTCTTCCCTTTTTATGCTTATTATCATTAAATTCACTCTATTTAGACTAATACAAATTTTTTCCTTGAGCATTCTCCCAATTTTGGCAAAGTAGTCATCAAGGGCAAGAAAGCAATGTAAGCTCACAAATACTCATTCTCCTCCTAAAATGATGCATGATGTCACTTGTAAACAGAAAGGGAGTAAGAAAGAGCATGTATGCATACATGAAAATGCACAATCTAAAAGAGAGCTTTGAAAATTATTCAAAGTGATGTTAAAGATAAAATATACTACTTGAAGCTATAAAATGCATACAAAGCAATCTAGATCATGAACGGCATGTATAACCAATCTAGGTAAGATAGCGCAATTTAGAGTATTAATTTAGTTTTTAAGTTAAGCATGACTTCAAAATTAACAAGTTAAACTAAAGATATCCAAATATGAGCTAAGCTATATCAAGAAGGCTAAATAGAACCAAGAAGATCAAGTTGAATAATTAAAAGTGCTAAAAGTTCAATTTTAGCTAACTATGCTCAAGTACTAGATAAAATCCATTCTTGAAATTTTAGAAATCATTTAGCCTTATCTTAGTAAATCAAGCCCTAAACTAGAAGCCATCCACAACTGTCTCCTAAGTTTTAGCTATTTCTCATATTTTTTTCTTAGCCACATGCTAGATCTCAAGTCTTATTACGACCATCCCAAGCAAAAAGCTTAAAAGAGTGGTCTTAGTTATCCAAAACTCCTCATGAGTTTATGCTTAGTGCAATAACAAGCTGTCTCATAAGAATGCATTAATGAGATCAGTTTTTTCGCACAAAAGAGACCATTTTTATTAAGTTAGATACTAGTTAAATGATCATGAAATGCTTTTCCAATGAATAAGAAAAGCACTAAATAAAGCTTAATATAAAATTCCACATTCAATAGAGCATTTTTAACATGGTATGTATCACAAAAGGATCACTAGAGAATAACTAGTCAAGATACATTACTGCAAATTTAAAAGATACCAATTGAAGAAATTGATACCACTTGTGAAATTAAATTCAGGTTAGCAGGTTAAGCTAGCATGGCAAAGATTTAATCATGCAAATAAAAGAATGACAAAACTAAGTAAGTTGCCATAACATGGCAATGAGCGATGTCATGTATGCATAATGCAAAAAGAAAATAAGAACTAACCACCCCCTAACTACGACAACCACTTGCAAAAGAAAAACAAGGGCTAAGAGTGAGAAAAAGAAAAACTCTTGCAAGAAACAGAAAACCATTCCACCACATGGTCTCTAGCCCAAGGAACACATACTGCTAAGGAGCAAATTTACCACACTAACCACCCCATTACTAGAAGCAAGTTCAACCTAGATAGGGTAAGAGATCCTAAAAAATCCAGTAAGGAAGAGAAGTGCTTAAGAAAGACACGAGATGGAAGGTGTGACTCTCAGCACCCTATACCGATCCAAAAATCCTGACACTCAAATGCTATGCAATACTGAAAATGGAAGTAGGGAATTGACAAAACTCAAATAAGAACATGTGTCATACTGCTTGGCAGTGTGATATAGTCAAAGTTGAGCAAGCTGCATCATGAAAAGTGAAAGCCATCACCGGATGCCTAAAGTGAGGTAGGAGATCCAAATAAATTGACATGATCTCCTCCCCGTGATAAAACCTACATTAAAGAGATAGAAGAAGCATGTGTCTCAATACTGGGATTAGTGAAACATGATTTAGATATCTAGTATAGAGACACATGACTACTAGATGCAAAAGAACCCATATGAGGGTTAGCATGATGCACATGAGGTTAAAGCGAGAAGATCCAACAATAAACTTAAAGGCATACCGTGAGCAGACAACTCAATGAAGAAAGCGAGTACCATCTCTAGGAAAGTGACGAATGCCATTCTTAAGAGCTCCATATTTTGAACCAAAATGACAGAAATCCTTCTTCAGGGCAGCACGTGGATCAAAACCAAATCCATGAAAAATAAATCCACGACGTTGTCCAAAGCCACTAGAAGATTGATCAAAGAATGCATCAACAAAGCGAGTCTTCAAGTTAGGCTCTTTAGTGTTTATGTCATGAGAAATATTATGAATATTTAGAGATTTAGAAGCACGGGATCGACACATGTTTTGGGAATGCCTAAAGCAAAACTCCACAAAATATCCATCCTTTTCATAAAATAAGCAATGGTACAAATGTCTAGAGGTAGACATAGTCTTGAAGGGTGAAGTACCACTCTTGCTGAAAGAAGTCCCTTGGGACAAACAAGAAGAGCCACCATCACTTCTAGTGTTTGTGTTAGCACTAGGCGTGCACATGTCATGAGATAGGCGATGTTTGTTCCTAGAAGTTTGACGTCGCACTCGACGCTCATGTTTGACATGGTGAAAGCAAAACTCAAAAGTGCGTCCATCTTTCTTACAAAAAATACAATTGTACTTCTTCTGAGAAGATGTAGTACCATGTGAGGAAGAAGCACACTTGTCATCTGAAATCCTTTGGACAACACATGAAGAACCAAGAGAGTCATAAGATTTGGTGCTCATATTATTATGCACTTTCTTCAAAGGCTCAACTTCTCTCAAGAAATGCAAGATGACAATGATGGATTTTTTTTAGCAAACATGCAATTTAAAGTATCAATTTTTAATTTGTAAACTAGCACAATTCTTGCAAGAAGGTAAATCATTCAAAAGCAATTTTTCATTTTCTAAGCACATGCTTCAAGAGCTAGCTCTAATCTCAATAATTTCAGCTCTAGCATACTCTGATTGCTTAAGATGAGTGGAAACATTCAATTTCAAATTTTCATTTTCTGTTTTAGAATTTTCTAATTTTTCTACACAAAGAGAATGAGCCATTTTCACATTTTCATTTTCAACATGCATGCTTTTGCAAGAATCACATTTATTACTAGCAAATGACCTAAGATTGCCAATTTCTACCTTAAACTATCAAGCTCATGAAGTAAAGTAATACAAGAATAACATGGCATAGCAACCTTCAAGTTTAAAGATTCGTTTTTAGATTTTTAAGCATGCAAAAGATTTGTTCATATGACACAAGTCCTTGAGTGAAGACACACAAGATTCATATGGTAAAGAAGATTTTAACCTAGCAATTTATAAATTTCTATTTTCCCTTTTTAGCCTTTTCTACTTTATCCTCAAACTCATGCATTCTAGTTGCTACAGACAACGAGCACTCAATGAGTTTCTCCTTGCTTACCTTGCATAACTTGTGTAGGAGATCATCCACAGAAATATTCTCAAGTAGCTCCGCATGATCATCCTCGATCGCAGCTCCATAATGTCTAGAGCTCTCATTCTCCTCCTTAGGATGCAAATGCTTCTTATCCCTGAAACTAGGACGATCGAAAGAAAGGAATCCACTATAAGTTTTGCAAAAGAATTTTCTTTATTGCCTTTGCTTTCATCTTGAGCTCAAGCCTCTCATCACAGTGGACATCATCAGCAAAGGAATCCCGGCAAGAATCATAAAACTGCTCACAAGTCCTCATCCTACTCGCCACGCTCAAGATCGGTTAAGATCTATCAAAGAGTAACTTCACTCTGATACTATTTGTAGAACCAAACATTGTGACTAGAGCAGGGTGAATAGCAGCCAATAAGATTACAAGACTTATTCAAATCTTTTCCGAAGGCGGAAGTACGACTCCAAGTTCTTCACTCCAACAACTATGAGAAATTATAAAGTTCAGAAACCAATCACCCACACAAAAATATCCAAGAGAAATTATACAAAATTGGTACTACTGCTACAGTAACTTAATACAGCTCCTATATATAAGTTTCTTAAGTCTAATGCTGGAGGATTATTGGTGATCTAGTAAAGTGGAATTTTCAGAAGTTCTTAGTGGACAAAAATGGCAAAGTCGTGAAGAGAAACCCACCTACAACTTCACCGTTCCAGATTGAGGTGCGTGAGTTTTCTCTGTGACTTCTAAAAGATTTCCAGCATATGTTCAGTTGTTCATATATAACAACACGAAAAGTGAACATTAACCTTTGTGGGCCTACCATGTATCATACTTTTGCAAGAATCAAGCGTATATTGCATATTGTTATTAACATTAGTGATGTTAAGCTGACAGCCTGGCCTTAATAATGGCTGCAAGATATTTAGGCGATTCTGTTTGAAGTTTGAACCATGCTGTGGACTATAATATGTCAGTGTCATTTCTTTCATGTTCTTGTAAAACTTTAATCTACAAATGTTTTTATTTCTTAAATGCTGATGATTTGTGTAAGCTTAAATGCTGGAATTATAAAGTCCTAGATGGCAGTTGCTCATGATGGTCAATGGGTAACCCACCTGGGAGCAGCCTGAGCTTGGCAAGCATGTAAATTTTCTTCTGCCTGTTGTAGGATTATGTGATTCAGAACTTCAGATGACACTGAATATAGAACCCTGAACTAAAGCCCACTTCACCGAAAGTAGACGTATGGTGGCCGCTTTGGTATAAAAAAAATACCAAATTGCAGTACTGGATGGGTTCTCACCTGTAATTGTGTTTTGTGTAATCATTATGGATTGGAAAGCCAGAGTCCATCAGTTAAAGGACCATTTATCGTAATATTGAATTGATTCGCTGTTTTACTTTCGACCCATTTTGTTACTATATTTCAGTGTCATTAAGATGGCTTGGATAAATACAATCATTACCTTTGAAATATCTTGGTTTCAATATAAGAAATGACAATTTTTGTATTTCATTGAGCGGCACGTTGCTTAATCCTCTTTTGGTTATAATATTGCAAACCACTTCTGACGACTTCCCTGTACAGTAGTTTTATTTTTAAGTATCTTTTGCTATTCCCCGCTGCTCACAGCCTTCTTGGTATGAATTTTCTTGCAGGACATCCAGAAACTCCTTGCCACATAATTACTTCGAGTCTCACTTCAGTTAAGCACTTAGCAATATAATATTCTTCCTCTTTTGTAAAATAATTCACTGATCACGTATACATTCATATAGCTGTAACATGAGACTATATTAGTTTATAAATTTTGGACTATTTATAAGAGAGAGTATAGAATAATGTGCGGTTTTAACCGATATAAATGAAATTATTATAGTGTGTACTACAATCAATTTGTAGACCCTGCCTTGAAAAGACACTCTATTTTAAAATTAGTCACTGTAAAAAAAACCAAAAAAACAGCTTCTAGAAACTAAACAGAAGAGATCTACTTGAAGCAAGCTTTATTCCACTCTACTAAACACAGCATTTCTGGACTCTAGTACTCTCGTCTTTTGGTTGCACGAGATTACGTCTCCTTCCTTTAAGCTTACAGCTTATGATTTCTTCCGAACAAAAAAATAGAACGGCTTCTTTGTTGTCTTTTCGAAGTGGCTTATCGATATTCGATAAGTTAGCACAAACACTTGTGGTAGAGCCAAAAGCTATCAGTCATGAACTCTAGCCAAAAAGAACACATCTACTACGGTGCTGAAATTTAGGACATGTTTTTTTTGGCTGTGGCTGATATTTTTTTTGTTGCGGATGATTGTTTTTGTCATTATTTTTCGAGATAGTAGCGGATGGTGTACACGGTTTTGACCTTGCGAAATCATTTGATTAATACATTTTAAGAAAACGTCTTATTTATTTTAACTTTTGGATAAACCAAAAGTAAAAATCCCAAAAGAACATGATCTTAAATACTTCCTAACATTTAATGGCCTTTCTTTAACAGAGGGCCTAACCCTACACAAATGCGGAAAGCGTGAGATACTGGGATGGATTTTCTCCGCGCTAGGAAATAAATGTTCGTCGCATCGCCATATGTTGACTCTAAAGTGGCACATGTTTCGTCGTCTTGTGCTACTAGAATAACAATTTTCATACGACCGTGCGGTGAGCCAATGTGCACGCTTGCATTTTGGTCAACCACTCAGAATTACCCAGCATGATCCTTCCGATTAATCCCTGGTTTTCATTATGTGGCCTAATCCAATGACTTAGGCATATTTCTGTTTCTGATCTAGAGAAGCTAAAAATCAATATGAACATATGATTTTTTAAAGTGGTTTTTTCACTCCTCTTATTTCTGTCTTGCGTTCGTATCTCTTTCTCACTTTTTCTACCATTTACACCCTCCTTCTAAAAACTATTTCTTTCAACTACTATTATTTATTTTTAACAAAAACTATCAACTATAGTTAAAGTTCACCTATCGCAGCTAATACAAACGCCCTTTATCCCCACTCAAATCCGACTAGGCCCCTCCACCATGGACCTCGCCCACATGCGGCTGACGCTTAATTACTTGGTGGCGTCAGCAGACTCAGCACGAAGAAATCCTCATATGAACTGTGTCCTCGTTTGAGTATGCCTTTCACAGCCGTCTGATCATGATCCTTGGAGTGATCAGTAATCTTGAAGGTTATTCTCACTTGGAAAATAGTCTCATTTCAAGAATGTCAAGTGGATCCCACCAGTAGTAGACCATCCATGTCAGTGCTGCAGTGTTCACCATTCTAGTTCAATGGAGCATCAGTTTGTAATCTTTTCTGATCTGATGCAACCATATAGTCAAAAAAATTGGCGGCAAAAAGCATTGACCCCTCCATTCAAGAATTTTTTACTTTTGTGGTCCCTTTGTGTGTGTTCTTTTTTTTTTTTTGAAATCTGGTCTTCTTGGCCTTATTTTTTTTATGAATTTGGCCACCTCCCGAGCGTGGATGAACCAGCACTTGACACCTGGCTACAAGAGGTGTACTAGGTGGTGTTGTGACCACCAACGTTGCTTATATCTCCTCTAAATTGGACGGCATTATAGCGATATCTCTGGTCCTGCCACAGCTAGAGGGGGGCACAGTGGGGGTCCAATGAAGACACTCTACTCATAGGGCAGTGCTTCCCTAACAAGTGCTACCCAGCAGACCATTGCCAGATACATCATCAACGTTAGCCGGACGTATCGGGTGTGCAGATCCAACCCTGACACCTATATCATCAAGTGAGTGGATGATTCTTGCGTTGATAAGGTCCGTGTGCAGCGGTTGAGAAGCGCAGCCATGGACTTCAGGATAACGGTGCTGAAGAACCACACATGCGAGTTTGTTGAGCCACTTCATAGGCATCACAATGTAACGTCCTCATATATTGCCAGCCTGATAAACCACATACATCGGTATGCTATAATGTACTTAACACAACTTTTCCATTACACGCTGCACTGAACTAATGCATCGCAATTCGGATAGCAAGGCTATGGTATGTCGTCCACACTTGGAACTCCCTAGGTAAATGGCTTACTACACGACTACGCATTACAAACATCACAACTTCTGCCATAACCCAGCTTTACCCTTCCTGCAGGATGTTAACCCTTCTGCGAGCACCTGGGTGGATGAAATGCTCGGGTTTCGCCTGGATATCTACAACAAGTTATCTGCAGCCTTGCCTCCCACCCAACGCTCGTACTACGACTTACGAGACGTACGCTGCTCCCCTAACAGGCTCATCTTTGCTGAGGATCACCTACATCATTGGGGCAAGTGACGAACGGATGCACCATGAATTTATATATCTAGTCTTCAGTATCGTTGCGTTTTTCCTGTAATCCCCTATATGATGAATGTCTACCCAATGTATATTCATGCCTTCATCTTCAAGCAGGGTTACTAGTTGTTATTACTGCTTCAACGTCTTTGCATCACATTAATCCATACGGACCCAACAAGGCATCGTTTCCCGGTGACATGATCCAACGTGACAGCTTTGCATGACGACGTAATCCAACAAGGCAGCTTGGCGGGCCGACGTGACCCAACGAGGCAGCTTTGCACAGCGACATGACCCAATGAGGCAGTTTCGTGTAGCGACGTGACGCAACGCTGCAATAAGATTCCTCCTTAGGGCCGCTACCTAACAGACGTGAATTTGCATCAATCCAATTGGACTTCAGCCGCATACGCCACCGCGCCAGCTCAGTGTACAAATACTACCGCTTCTATTGTGGGTTTCCTATAACAAGACTACAACACTACCTCGCTCATATAGAGAAGCAACGGGAGGAGATCAACCAACTAGCAAGGGCTACTATAACCTACGATGAGCAAAGGGAGCGTGCCAGGAGGCCACTTCCCCACAATGACACCCCGTAGCTCCAACCCTACCATGATATTCCCACCGAGCATTCACCATAAGACCCGCTCGAGAGGGAGACGTTGCCCCTCTGTTGGTGTGGAGACACATGTAAGTTCTTCAAGTCCAAGCAATGACTGAGCCTAGGTATGAATTACTAGGGTTGTCCTAACTACGCCTGAGACTACCTCGACCGACGTTAGGACATGGGGCACTACCGCCAGCCGGTAGGGACCGGTTACAGTATATTTAGCTAGTATTTCTCTTTGAAAGCACACACTAACAACCTCTCCAATCTACTCATAGTCTTCGAATCCACTATGTGCATTCCGCAAATGGATCGACCAAGAGATCCACCCACACAATCAGTGGCATCTTGCCTGCAAGGAGTGGGATGCCAAGACGAATCACGAGAGGAGGGAGGAGCGGTGCTACAACGAAGAGCATAGCAAGTGTATCCGGTGGGAGATGCAAACTCATCTAGAGGTGTGCACGCACAGGGAGCATGTGGCTCGCGAGGAGGAGCACAAAAAGGCAGCCAACGCTGACCGGTGAGGACTACAACACAAAATTTGCAAGGAAATGCAAATGGCCCTAGTCCACACAGTAGATCAGGTCATTCCGTAGTAGCCTCCTATCCTACCCACCATATTTTCCTTTCTCCTAAAGGCATATATTCGTACATGGTCTGGATGCTTCTGTCGCTCCGTATCATAGTAATAGCGAGGTTGACAAAAGTAATTAGCCAAACCACCATGCCATACAACCACATGTAATATGCATCTGTTCTAGGACTCTAATGTATCTCCGGTTCCGTGCCTTGCAACTTCACTATAGTCAGAAGTTTTCATCACTTTGCTACCATTGAGTACATTTGCAATCTCTAAGCTTCGCAACAACATTGGAGTTGGTAGTTGATACGACAAGATCATAACCAACAAAATGTCTGGGATGCGGTAGGGGCCACGCGTCAAGCGTCGGTTCTTCCACTCTCCGGGAGGGGGCCACTTCTGCAAAAAAACTACCCATCGGATCCAGAATTACAAAAACGATGCTGATATAGGGAACAAAACAAAAAACCTAACGTGGAGTCTCCCTCTTTCTCCATCTTGAATCCAACCCTAACGCTCAAGTGGCGTGATACCTGAAAGGAAAACAAGACAGAAGGTATGGAAGATTCATGTAACACATAAAGTAGTAGTTTTGGGGCTGTCTATTCCTTGGGTAACTAAAAAAACATTAATCTTACTCGATTTTTTCATCCGTTGAATCACAATCCAATCATCCACATTTCTCCCTTAATCTTCATAAAACAAAAAACCCTAACATTTTTTTTTGCTAAAACCCTAACGTTTTCTTGCAAATACCCTAACGACCCCCTTCCCACGCTCGGTCACGCGGGACCCCGCCTGCCCCATCCCAAACTTGGGTGGTGTGGCGGTCGCCTCCTGCTCTCCGATGGCACAGTAGGTCGATGGACCCCGCCACTGGCCGTGCTCGGCCCTGCCCTTCTACGCTCAACGCCGAGCTTCCATGCTTTAAGGCCACAGCATGCCCAGGTGTCGAGCACCTATTCATCTGCGCTTAGGAGGCGACCAAATCCGCAAAAAAGCCAATGGGCCATATTTGCAAATGTTGTAGGGTTGGCCCAACCCCCCGTGACTGGGCCTTGCAACTGACCCAGTATGTATTAGGTTCAATAGTATAGAGAAATATATCAATTTACCCTTACCTTTTATAATTATCAAGTGGTAGGATAGAAATTTCCTATCCTAGCCCATTCATGTATATAAACCCCCAAGAGAGGTATCAGCCAAGGGGATCCCCCTCATTCTTACTCACCAGCTCTTTCTAGCTAGTCTCCCCATATGCTGTTTGGTCAGTAGCCACAATAGTTGGTGATGTTCGTGGGGACCGTGCGAGAATCTAGGCAAGAGAAGGTGCTAGAAAGCGATGGCAACCAAGTGAAAGAGAAGTACAACGGCAGTGAACGTCGAGTTCAGCATGTACTGGCCGATGGTCGAACTCTCCCACCCCATAGCAGCGACACCCTGGCACTGCAGGCGGTGAGCGGTCAGTGCCGATGTGAGGAGCTAGCTCTGGTGCCAATATTGGCACGATCATCGCCGATGCTGGCTACGATGGCACGGCCGTCGACCACAATGCTCGTGCTAGTACGACCGTTGACCACGACGCCCGTGTCAGCACGACTGTCAACCTTGACACGCCGTCATCTCGACACCAGGGAGTCGGCCTCCGCACGCCCACTGTGCGAGATCTCCATATGCATGAGTACAGTCATCAGCCATAGCGCATCGATCAATATGCATGCATGCACTGCACCGAGCCTCTGTGAGTCTCCGCGCCAAGCCTCCGGGCTGAACAACACCAGCGAATGTTGAGCCCCGCTGTCCACGTCTCTGGTGGGGAGTCTTGTGACACCTCGGCCCCTGTAGAATTAAACCCATGATGGCCCATATGTGTATGTGCATATGAGGGTATGGGTTAGTTCCACCTTGCTAGTTTAGCTTGAGAAGCACTAACATATAAGTCTAGGGCTTCTAATGGTAGCAACCTCTGGTTAACCGTTTTGCACGAAGCGAGGACGAAAGTGCAAGAGGGTTGCTACGTGTGCATGGCCTATCCAGAATGGGGTTGGGTCTAAGCCGGTTTGGATCATAGGGTGTTACAAATGGTATCAGAGTTGACTCTCGCGGTTACATGAGCGCGTGCGGGTCAAGGGCGCAAGCATATGGCGCATGGCGCTTGTGGGCCTGAAGTAGACACACGACATGGCATGTGTGCTGGCACTAAACACGCAGACATGTGTCAAGAGGGGACATCCTGATCATTTGCCCCAATGTGGGTATGTTGGGCCAACGAGGACGTCGGGTCTTTTGAGCGGACGTGTATGTGACACCTTGCCCCTATAGAATTAGGCCCATGATGGCTCATATGTGTGTGTGCATATGAGGGTGTAGGTTAGTCCCACCTTGCTGGTTTAGCTTGAGAAGTACTAACATATAAGCCTCAGGCTTCCAATGGTAGCAACCTCTGGCTAACCATTTTGCGCGAAGTGAGAATGAAAGTGCAAGTGGGTTGCTACGTGTGTGGCCTATCCAGAATGGGGTTAGGCCTAAGAAGGTTTGGATCCTAGGGCGTTATAAGTCTGCACGGAGCACACGCTTCGCACGGTCTCTACCGAACTCCACACGGATGTCGCCTCCGACAGACTTCACACGACCTCTACGGGACTTTGCAACGTCTCCACCAAGCTCCACATGGATGTCATCTCCGACAGACTTTACATGGTCTCCGCTGAGCTCTGCGCAAATGTCACATCCGATAGACTTTGCACGACCTCCGCGAGACTTCATGTGGTCTCCACTGAGGACTTCGCACAGTCTTCGCTGAGCTCTGCACAGATGTTGCCTCTGACGGACTTCGCACGACCTTCGCGGGACTTTGTGCGGTCTCTGCTGAGGATTTTGCACGGTCTCTACCTAGCTCTATGTGCATATCATCTTCGATGGACTTCGCACGGCATTCACAGGACTTTGCAATGTATCCTCCAAGCTCTACATGGATGTCATCTCCGATAGACTTGGCACGGTCTCCACCAAGCTCCACACGGATGTCGCCTTCAACAGGCTTCGCACTGCATTCGTAGGACTTCGCACGACCTCTACGGGACTTCATGTGGTCTCTGCTGAGGACTTCGCATGGTCTCTATCGAGCTCCACGCAGATGTCATCTCCAATGAACTTCGCATGGCCTCTATAGCACTTTACAACGTCTCCGCTGAGCTCTGCGCTGATGTCGTCTTTGATAGACTTCGCACAGTCTCCGCCAAGGACTTCGCATGGCCTTTATAGGACTTTGCAAGGACTCCACCGAGCTTGTGTGGATGTCATCTCTGACAGACTTCGCACAGTCTCCGCTGAGCTCCACACGGATGTCGCATCTAACAGACTTTGCACAACCTCCGCAGGATGCCATACGGTCTCCACCAACCTCTGCGCGGATGTCATCTCCGACGAACTTTTCCCGGTCTTCATTAGACCAGTCTCCGCTGAGCTCCACGTGGATGTCATCTCCAATGAACTTTGTGTGATCTTTGTGGGACTTCACATAGTCTCCATCAAGCTCTGTGTGGATGTCGCCCTCGCCGAACTCTGCACGAATGCCGTCCCCATTGGACTCAGTGCGAATGTCACCCCCGCTAGACTTCGCACGGTCTCCGCACCTCCAGGTGAGCGACTTGTGGTTGTAGATGCTTCATCCGACCGTCTCGTGGTCAAGACTTTGTCCGACCACCACGTGGTCAAGTCTTCGTCCGATCACCTCATGGTCGTAGATGCTTTGTCCGATCGCATTGCAGTCGACACCTCGTTCAACCTCATCGCAGTCGAGACGCCATCGACTTTGTCAACACCAAGTCCGAAGGGTGCAGGACAAAGCGCACACACAAGTCTTCACCGCCGGCTTCATTGCCAAGTTTGAAGGGTAGGGGACAGAGTGCACGTGCCAGAGCTTCGTCTCGTCACTGACTTCGTCAACACCAAGTCAAAGGGTGCGGGATGGAGTGCGCACACGCTAGTGTTCGCCTCATGGTCAAGACCTCATCCGACAACATCGCGGTCAACACCTCATTCGATTGCATCACGATTGAGATGCCGCCAAATCCAAAGGATCAGGGACGGAGCAAGCACACAAGTCTTCGCTGCCGGCTTCATCGACACTAAGTCCGAAGGGTGCGGGATAGAGCACATGTGCCAAAGCTTCATCTTGCCACTAACTTCTTGGACGCTAAGTCCGAAGGGTGCAGGATGGAGCGCGTGCACCAGAGAATCATCTCGCCTTTGAATTTGTCGACACTAAGTCCGAAGGGTGGAGGATGGAGCGCGTGCGCTAGAGCTTTGTCTTGTCACCGACTTCGTTGACGCCAAGTCCGAAGGGTAGGGGATGGAGCACGCACGCCAGAGCTTCGTCTCGCCGCCAACTTAGCTGGTGCCAAGTCCGAAGGGTGCAGGATGGAGCGCGCACGCACCAGAGCTTCATCTCGCCTCCGACTTCATCGACGCCAAGTCTGAAAGGTGGGGACGAAGCGTGTGCACTAGAGCTTCGTCTCGGCAGAGCGCGTGCGCCAGTCTTTACCGCCGACTTCGAGACTTCGTCCATCCACATCGTAGTCGACCACCTCGTGGTCGTAAACGCTTTGTCCGACTGCCTCGTGGTCGGCGCTTTGTCTGATCACCTCCTAGTCGTAGACACTTTGTCCGACCGTCTCACGGTCGAGACTACGTCTGACCACCTCGTGGTTGTAGATGCTTCATCCAACCACTTTGTGAGGCTCTGGTGACCCTCGGCTGCGTTGCAGGATTACGCCGCCCTCCTCGTAGGCATCGCCTCGGAGGGGCAGCCCGAACCATGTTGAAATAGGACTTGCACGACACGGTCGTAGCCTCGGCGTCAGTAGGGCTGTAGCTACCAATTCCATCAGCTTCTCATCAGGACCTTCATGCATGCTGGCGGGGGATGGGGGCTGGGATAGTTGGTCATATCAACTCGCCATCGAGACCTTCATGCTTACTATCAAGGAGGACCAACTCCCGTGTCTGAGCCTTGCAACTGGTTCAGTATGTAATAGTTCTAATAGTATAGAAGAATGTACCAATATACTCTCATTCTACCCTATTCATGCATATAAACCCCAGGAAGGGTATGAGCAAGTGGGATCCCCTCATTCTTACTCACCAATTTCCTCTAGTTAGTCTCTCATATACTGTTTAGTCAGTAGTCATAACAGAAATAAAAGGGCACAAGAGACCAGAAAAAGAAAAAAATTCTCCATTCAACGCCTGAATGCAAGGAGACCCACTCCCCCACCTTCTCTCTCCCTCTCCTCCCCTATTTAAAAGCCACCTATCCATCCTTGCGTAGTAGCCTTTCTTCAGCACCAGTGACTCTTCTTAAATCCTAATTATCCCGTGCATGCGTCCTCTTTGCATGCCCCACGATGTCTAGATTCCTCACCATTGTTGGCATCATCGCCGTTTTCGGCCCCAGCCTTGCGGTGATCATTCCACCCGCTGCTTCGCATGACGGCGATCGCGCCGCGCTTCTCTCCTTCAAGTCCGGCGTCTGGGGCAACCTCTCCGACTGGGGATCGCCTCGCGTGTGCAACTGGACCGGTGTCAAGTGTGATCCGCACAGCGGGCGAGTGACTTCTCTGCTGCTATCTTACTCCAACCTCACCGGCGTCATATCCCCGGCGATCGGCAACCTCTCCATGCTTGAGATTCTTGAGCTCCACCTCAACCACCTGTCCGGGAGAATCCCGCCGGAGCTCGGCACGCTTTCGCGGCTGAGTGAGCTGAGCCTTCATAACAACCTCTTCAACGGGACGATCCCAGAGACGCTCGGCCTTCTGAAGAACATGACCTACCTCCTCCTTGATTTTAATAACCTCTCCGGCGACATCCCGGAGGCCATCTTCTGCAACTGCTCCTCCCTGCGGTTCATTAGCCTGAGCAGCAACTCTCTCACCGGCGAAATCCCTTTCCCGGCGCGATGCCGGCTCCCAGCCCTGAGCGTCCTCAGCCTCTACGAAAACAGATTGTTCGGCGAGATCCCCGCGTCAATATCCAACTGCACGGGTATGCAGTGGGTGCTTTTGTCGAACAATTCTCTCGGCGGCGTCCTGCCGTCTCAGATGTTCAACAAGATGCGGCACCTCAAGTACCTCTACTTGTCGCACAACAATTTCTCAAGTGATGACGGGAACACCAACCTTGAGCCGTTCCTTGCTTCTCTGGTGAACTGCACCAGCCTGCAAGAGCTCGGGATCTACTCGAACGGCATCGGCGGAGAGATCCCGACCATCGTCGGCAACTTGTCGACCAATCTGTCCTTGCTCTTCTTGAATGACAACAACATCACCGGTGTGATTCCTCCGACCATTGGAAACCTTCCCAACCTGACACAGTTGTGCCTGTTCAACAACATGTTGGAGGGCCCAATCCCGCCGGAGATATTGCGGACGCACGGGCTTACACTACTAGACCTGTCGAACAATCGAATCACCGGCGAAATACCGAAATCCATCGGCATGAGCAAGCATCTCGTTGCCATTGACATATCTCACAATAGGCTCCAAGGCACAATACCAGAGACCTTATCCAATCTCACTAATTTGGATCGCCTAATTCTTCACCACAACATGCTCTCAGGAGCCATACCACCCGGTCTTAGATGCAAACTAACCATGGACCTTTCTTACAACAAATTGACAGGTCAAATTCCTGCAGAGATAGCAAGCCTAGGTAGCTTCAACATATATCTTAACCTATCTAACAATCTCTTAGAGGGGCCCCTGCCATTGCAAATTGGCAACATGGAAATGACCCAGTTTCTTGACCTGTCCGCCAACAAGCTCACGGGGGAAATACCAATGCAAATCGGGGGATGTATCGCGCTCGAGTATGTCAATCTCTCCAGAAATGCGCTGCAAGGCAGCCTCCCAACTTCCATTGGCGCCCTGCCAAACCTCCATGTCCTTGATGTTTCTTTCAATAGCCTCACCGGCGTTCTTCCTCGGTCTTTGCAAGCGTCACCGGCGCTCGAGTGCGCCAACTTCTCCTACAACAAGTTCTCTGGAGAGCTGTCCAGTGAAGGGGCATTTGCAAACCTCACCGATGACTCGTTTCTCGGCAACTCTGGCCTATGTGGGTCTATCCCCGGCATGGTCCGATGCAACGGGAGACATCATGTCCGACTCCTGTGCATTGTCGTCGTTGTCGTTGTCGCCGTCGTTGCCGGTGTATTGGTCATGGTGTGTGTTACCGGTCAACCATCACGTTTCCTGACAGGACCGGTCAGTGCCACCGGCGAAAAGGAGAGCGAGTATCCAAGGATCTCATATCGTGAGCTTGTCGACGCGACTGACGGCTTTTCGGAAGTGAACCTGATCGGGAAAGGAGGATATGGACATGTCTACAGGGGTGTCGCCCATGACGGGATGGCAATCGCCGTGAAAGTGCTGCACCAGGACCACTACGCCGGCGGGGAGATCGTCGGCAGCTTCGAGAGGGAATGCCGGGTGCTCAGAAGCATCCGGCACCGGAACCTCATCCGGGTGATCACGGCGTGCAGCACGCCGGACTTCAAGGCGCTCGTGCTCCCGTTCATGCCGAACGGCAGCCTCGAGGGCCTCATCCACCCGCCTCATCCTCCCGGCACCGGCAAGCCGGCCAAGCAGCGCATGGACCTGGACCTGCTGCTCAGAATCGCCAGCAACGTCGCCGACGGGATGGCCTACCTGCACCACCACGCCCCCTTTAAGGTCGTGCACTGCGACCTGAAACCCAGCAACGTTCTCCTGGACGACGACATGACGGCCATCGTCTCCGACT